>OZ010648.1:22750513-23129558 GCA_963932195.1 Empis livida
TTTTTGAACAAACAATTATTTTCATCTCTGTTTTCGTCTTTTTACTTTTTTTCTTTTGTATACCCAAAAGTGAATAACATTAGTATTTTCTGATTATTTAACAATAGTATTATAGTATTTGCTGTACCTATATTTTCCTTGAATAGTTCTCTGAATTAAAAATTTGGAAATAGATAGTTATTTTTCTTTTTTCATTTTAACTATTTTAGATTTTTATAAGAATTTATGGGTATGATAAATTACGAATTTGCTATTTCTTTGTCGCGTCGGTCGAAAGATGTTTGCAGAAAATTACATGACAAATTTAAATTGTTATTTAATAGAAAATATTCTCCACTTATTAAAATTGTTATTTAATAAGTGGAGAATATTTTCGATCAGAATGGACAAACTGGAGGTAAACAATCTTAGATTACATTCCGAGACAGAACAATTATGAGCCAAATATATATATATATATATATATATATATATATATATATATATATATATATATATATATATATATATATATATATATATATATATATATATATATATATATATATATATATATATATATATATATATATATATATATATATATATATATATATATATATATATATATATATATATATATATATATATATATATATATATATATATATATATATATATATATATATTGCAATAAGTGGAGAATATTTTCGATCAGAATGGACAAACTGGAGGTAAACAATCTTAGATTACATTCCGAGACAGAATTATGATATATATATATATATATATATATATATATATAGATATATATATGATGTCATCCAATGATGTCATCCAATAAGTGTTCGTTATCTGGTGGTAATTGTACGCCGATTGCCGCTGCTAATGCATTTCTGGTTGAGTGGTCTTGGAGGTGCTGGAGACTTAGTTTTTTTCTTTTTGTTCTATTTCTTTTTATTCTCTTTTTTTCTTTTATATATATATATATATATATATATATATATATATATATATATATATATATATATATATATATATATATATATATATACACCTAATCCTTTTTTTACGCGATCTCTTTTTACGCGAATTCAGTTTAACGCGTTTTTTTTGCAATCTTTCAAGTCTCCTTTCTTTGCCAGTTTCACGATAATGCCTTTTTTCCAGGTTGGAGGCAGCCGGTCCTTTTCCCATACTGATGTGATATGTGACTGTAGAAATTCTGCAGAGGTTTCAACGTCAACCATGATTATTTCAGCTGGTATTTCGTCTTCACCTGGAGCTTTATTTCTTCTTAACTTCTTTATTGCCTCTTTGATCTCATTTTTGCTGGGAGGATTGCTTGATATTCCTAAAATGCTGTCTCCATCTCTGTGTTTGTGCATTGCTATTGGCTCCTATTACACTTACGATTGGTGAGTCTTTCTATAATCTATTGTAATCTTCTTAGGTGGTTCTGACTAGCTGCTTTTCCTGCTGATGTTGCTAGTACTTCTAGGAACTGTCTTCTCTCTTCTTGCAGTTTGGCCAGTGGTAGGTATTGTTGTCTATTAGAGACGTTGTTGTTTAGCTGTAGCTTAAGTTCCCTTCTTCTAGCGATTAAGTTTGAAGTGTGGTCTGATATCCATATTTTGGTCTAGTTGTTTTATACCAAGTGTTTCTTCTACGATTTGATTGTATGTTGCAATGATGTCATCCAATAAGTGTTCGTTATCTGGTGGTAATTGTACGCCGATTGCCGCTGCTAATGCATTTCTGGTTGAGTGGTCTTGGAGGTGCTGGAGACTTAGTTTTTTTCTTTTTGTTCTATTTCTTTTTATTCTCTTTTTTCTTTTTCTTCTATTTCGATAACTTCTGATCACTGCCGAAGTCAGCTCCCCTTCTTTTTCTGACATCCAATAATGAGCTTCTCCACCTTTTACTTACACATATGTTATCGATCTCTGGCTTGCTGTTATTAAGCTAATTGGTGTCGAAGGCAAGTTCATATCGTTATCCCTCGTAGTTAGGAGATGATAACGTTTGCTAGAGGCCACAAACTCCGGGACGGTATACGGGTTTGTGCTGTTAGTTTTATTTGTTGATTTTATGTTATTATTTCTTTTTTTATTTAAGTGAATACTACTTTCCGTGTTTGGTGAATCATGTTCTTTAGAAGCTCTTCTTTTATTGGTTTTAGAGAGCAGCCACTCTTTTATTTAAGTGAATATTATTTTCCGTATTTGGTAAATCATGTTCACTAGCTTTAGAAGTTCTTCTTTTTTGGTTTTAAGGAGCAGCCACTCTATTTCTCTTGCTACAGTAATTTTTGAATTTTATGTATGCAAGCTTCACATACTAGCAGATGATATAACCGATAGATTCCGTGATTTAACAGTACTTAAGCCATAATTTATATTTTTGGAAAATCCTTTCCTTGTTGATATTTTGAAGAATGGTCGTCCTCTATTACCGCCAATTCCTTCGGATATAGCAGCTGTAGAGCTCCAAGAAGATGAAGGGTTGAAGCAAAAAAAATTAAATTTTTATATATTTATCAAAACAAAATAATATTTTAAAAAATTTTTTATAAGAATTATTACAAAATGTGCATAAAGCCATTCCAATTGACTTCAAGAGCCGCATGCGGTATAAACGATAAAGGTATAAACGATAAAGGTAAAAAATAAACGATAAAGGTAAAAAGATTGTTATTCTCATTTTGCATATGCAAAAAAAAGAAAATTAAATAAATAGTGTTAAATAATTTGTTTTCATGTTTTCGGAATTCATTCAGAGGAAAAAAAGGACAAAAGCTATATAAAATAGAGATGGAAAAATATTATTCACAAATAAAATAAATACAATTGGAAAAAGCAAAAAATAAGTGGTCTCGTTAGAGAGTATTTAACGTACTAGCTTAGTGAGCTTATTGTAATGCTTGTTAACCTATCAACCCAAGGGGTCGTGGGTTAGAATCCTGCCGTGAACATGGTCTTACGCATATCGCAATACCTCACTATGCTTTCCTCACTAATAATTAGTTGAGTGGAAAAAACAAATACCAGTGGCACTATCTAGTAAGTCGACAACTGCACTTATTAATTAAAGACTTCAAACCTAAATCAGATCATGTAATAATGGCCAGATTTAAGAGTACAGTAAGACATATAATCATAGTACAGTGCTATGCACCTACATAAGACGTCGAAGATAGTAAGAAGGATGAACAAAATTCGAAAAAGAGATATGGTCATACTAATGGGTGATTTCAACGCAAGAGCAGGATGCAACAATATCAGCAACAGCAGGTTGTTTTTTTTTTTTTTTTTTTTTTAAACTTTAGCTTTGTCAGCTGTAGACTTAAACTGATCTCGTAAGGCCAACTATAAGTTTGCTTTTTGAAATCTTATAAAACAAGTTAGCGTTGAAGTTTTTGTTCACCCTATGGTTATTTAAAAACTTAAAATTTTCGGTATATGTAATTTTATTAATTAATTAGGTCTTGTGGTTTTTTCCTTTTTAGCCTTCTTAAGATGTTTTCATTTTCTAAAAGTTTCAAAGCTTCCGTGTTGACGTGTAATGATAATCTTTTGTAGTGTTTAGACGCGAATCTTTTAATTTCATCATTAACTGAGTTAACGGTCCCTATGTAGATCACAATTTCGGACGTACCAAGGAGCTCCGACCATATTACGTAAAACTTTGTTCTGAAACCTTTGAATTTTTTGTGTGTGGTATTTACTGGCACAGCCCCAAAGCTGGATACCATATAACCATATTGGTTTAATAATTTGGTTGTAAATAAGTATTTTGTTATTTATATTAAGTCTGGAGTTTTTTCCTAAAAACCAGTGTAGTTTTTTGTATTTCATGTTAAGCTCGTTAAGTTTTATTTTTACGTGCTCCTTCCACTTGAGTTTCACGTCCAGTGTCATGCCCAGATATTTTACTGAAGTAGCGTAAGGTACTATTTCATCATTGAGATAGACTGGAAGAATTTGATTTATTTTTTTGTTTGTGAAGTTGGTATGTATAGACTTTGCGTTGTTAAGTTTTATATTGTTTTTCTTCGTCCAAGCTTGTATGACATCATTAGCGTTTTGTAGCTTGTTTGTAACATCAATTAAATTAGCATCTACAGCCAGCATAGCTGTGTCGTCCGCAAAGGTACCAACCAGCACTTCATTTGGGACTGGGATTTCGCAAGTGAATAGCAAATACAGGATAGGGCCCAGGATGCTACCTTGGGGAACGCCAGCGTTGATTTTCTTTAGGTCAGAATATTCGTCAACATGCCTAACACGAAAGTGTTAGGCATGTTGACGAATATTCTGACCTAAAGAAAATCAACGCTGGCGTTCCCCAAGGTAGCATCCTGGGCCCTATCCTGTATTTGCTATTCACTTGCGAAATCCCAGTCCCAAATGAAGTGCTGGTTGGTACCTTTGCGGACGACACAGCTATGCTGGCTGTAGATGCTAATTTAATTGATGTTACAAACAATCTGTTAGGTAAGATGTGAGAAATTCTATCTGTTAGGTAATCTATCTGTTAGGTAAGATGTGAGAAATTCAACATATTGAAATGGTAATAGCTTTTTTAGTTTGTTGATAAGTCCAGTATGCCACACCTAATCGAAGGCCTGGGTAACGTCTATAAATACTGCAGAGCATATTAGCTTTTCCTCTAATGCCTTCTCTATTACGTCCGAGATCCTGTGGATTTGGTCCAGCGTCGAGTGTTTCTCTCTGAATCCAAATTGGAAGTTTGGAATTAGCTTTTTATTCTCAATTATAGGTTTTAGGTTTTTTAGAAACATCTTTTCTAGTAGCTTTGATATAACTGGGAGCAGAGAAATGGGTCGATATGATTTGGTGTCGATAGGAGGCTTGTCAGGCTTTTGTAACATTATTATTTCTGCAACTTTCCATATACCAGGGACGTATTTTTGTTTAAAGCATGCATTTATTAGCTTTGTCAGCATTATGATTCCTTTTTTAGGTAGATTAGTAAGGACCTCTGCTGTTATCAGGTCGTACCCGGGAGCTTTTTTCTTTTTAAATCCTTTGCATATTTCTCTAGCTACTTCCCGTGGGGATACCCGAGATATGTTTTGGGAAAACGTATTGATGTTTTCAACAATTGACGTGGTAGTGTTAGATACATTTGGTTTAAAAACTTCAGCAAGGTGTTCTGCGAATGCATCCGCTTTTTCCTTATTATCCTTAGCCCACGTACCATCATTTTTTTTATCGGCGGGATGTGATTTATAGGTTTATTGAGATTTTTTGTTGCCTTCCACAATGAGTAATCTGACCTTGCGTCTGCAGAGAGGTTTTCTAGGTAGGATACCATAGTAGATTCTTTATATTTTTGTATTTTTCTTTTTAGTTTCTGTTCCATCCTGTTCAGAGTATTTTTATCTACTGGATCTCTGGATTGTTGCCATTTTCTTCTAGCACTTCTTTTTACTATTATAAGATCTCTTATGTCACTAGGGTATTTCACGGTTGCAGGTCTGTGATCAGGAATACTTGTGTTGTTCCAAGCTGCCTTCTGTATACTATTTGTAAGTTTCTCAGCAGCAGCGTCCAGCTGATAATTTGTGCATAGTTCAACTCTCAAGTCTGATTCATTTTCCAGGTCTCTTCTGAATCCTTCCCAATCAGTTGTTTTATTTGTCAATGTAGGTGTAGGGCTTGAAACTTATACAGGACAACCTACGTTTGTCCACGTGCTTTAAAATATGTATTGAAACACTGTATCGTCTTAATGTTATAAAATATTTATTATAATCTAGTTATTATTTCTTTTATATTATTAACATTATTTTTAAGTTCAATAAAAACATTATTTTTACGTTCAATAAATGTAATAAATTATTAACATTATTTTTAAGTTCAATAAATGTAATAAATTCACGTTACTTATGATTTAATTATTCAATATTTATATTTAATTTGATTTTAACCTTTTTAACACAATTTATTTAATTTTAACTTTTTTTTAACACAATTAATTTAATTTTTTATCGATATACCATTAATTTAATATTTTGCGGCTAAACTGCTACTCATAACTAATAACTGATAACTGATAAACTATCGAGTTTTGATTCCTCATTTATATATTATTTAATAAATTAGAAAATGCAGTTACTTGTTCTCATTTAATTATATCGTGTGATTAGTGACGTAATTATAATGAGAATACAATTAACTGGAATAAAATAGATAATTGATTTTTTGTTAGAATTTATGACAGGGTGTCACTACATCAATACAGGATTAGTTACTTTTTTGCAGACTTTTTCTCCGGGCGTCAATATGACTGCAGAGTGATCCGAGTTAAGATCTGGACTATTTTCTATTTTAATAAAATTAGGTGAAACTTTTTTGGAAATGAAAAAATCTAGGAGATCAGGGACTTTGTTACCTCTGTTGGCCAGTATGTTGGTTTACCCGTGGAGTGGATGTTGCAGCCTAGTTCAGTCAATGCTGTTTTTAATTCTTTACCTTTAGTGGTACAAAGTCTTGATCCCCAAGCGTCGTGTTTCGCGTTGAAATCGCCACCTAAGATAAATCGCGTCAATAAAGTTTTTGTAATCCTGTTTTTTAAGATTAGGCTTTGGAGGACAGTAAGCTGAACCAATAGATAGACGTTTATTTGCCGTTTCGATTTTAATGATAGTGAGTTGAATTTCGTCTTTTTGTATATTATGCCGTAGATAATGTTTGACGTTCTCCTTAACTAAAATAGCGCTACCTCCTTTGGCTTGATTGCCAGGGTGATTTGTTAGATACGTATTGTATCCTTTGATGGCTACATACATTTGATCCGTGAGATGTGTCTCGGATAGGAGGCAGATATCTATTTTATTGTTGTTTAGAAAAATATTGCATTCCAAGTAGTAATTATTAAATTATGTGGAGTCATTATTGTTATTTTGCGGCTTTTTGTGTGGGATATATTCCTCTAGTTTTTCTAATCTTCGAGAGAGCTCTCGAGAGAGATTGCTGACCAATTCATAGATATTTTCCAGCATAGATGTTTGGTTAGAATTCCGTTGTATGACATTATTTCCGACTTGTGTACTATTTTTAGTAATTTGGGCGAACGATACATTCTCTTGAATTTTAGTGCTGTTGTTTTCGTTGTTTCGATTGTTTATGGATTTGGAAGCTTTGGCTTGTAAGTTTTTCCTTTTCTGCAGTTCCTTTGCAATAGTACAACCCCTGTAATTAGCAGGGTGGGCTTCTCCACAGTTGGAGCATTTTGCTGGTAAGTCTCTACTTTTATTACATGCACTTGTTAGGTGATCACCTGCACATTTCACACATTTAGGTTGGCGTTGGCAATACGACATGGTGTGGCCATGCCTTTGGCAGCGTTTACATTGTGGTACGATTTTGTTTGTTTTTAGTGCCTCGATTTTAACCTTCATGTGGTGTAAGGATTTTATTTCAAATATTTTTTTAATATCTTCTGACTTATCGAACGTAAGCATGAATAAGGGAAGCTTGGTAACGTATTCAGCTCCTTTTACTTTCTTCTTGATGATTTTATTCTCAACCTTTAGTATCTTGAATTGTTTTTCTGTTAGTTCGCTTTTGATGTACTCTGTGTCACATGACGGATGCAGGTGTCTAGACATAACTGTAATCGGCCTTGTTAGCTTATTCTCATACGAGTGCCATTCCAAGTTTTCTTGATTTGCAAATTTCGTTAGATTTCTATATTCTGTTTCAGATAAAACATTTATTTTAATTTGATTATTATTTAGTAAGTTAGCTGTAAAGTACAAATTATTATCCTTCAGTGCTTTGTCCAGCTCTGTATAATTATCGATTTTACTAAATATGACTGGTGGTGGTTTAATTATTCTTTCCTGACTGTTTTTTGTGTTATGTTGATTCGTACTTGCATCAGCTGTACTACTGTTGACCGGTAGTAATGGTACTTCTTTTTTAACTTTTGCTGTCCACTCTGTTCTCTAGCATTTTGGTGCAGTTATCTTTTGGTGTGGGAGTTAGCAAACTAAACCTGTTCTGATTTTTTGAAGTATAGTCACTGAAATTGAACTTGTTACGTTTGTTTGCATCTTTACTTTTAATTTTATTAATATTTTGGCTTTCAGGTTGATTGCTCGATAAAATTTCTGATGTATTACCTAAAGTTTTTTTGGTTTTTTGTTTTGGTTTCTGCAATAACCATTCCGTTTCTTTTGCCACCATATTTTTCTCTAATACTGGTTGAAATTCTCTATTGGATTGGATGGCATAAATAATTTCTTTTAGTTCAGTTATTTCATTTCTAGCTTGCCTTCATCTTCAAGTCTCTTTATTTTAGCATTTTTTTTTGGCTTTCCCTTTTTCTATTACCGTGACTATTTTAGCACTTTTGTTTGTTTTTTTGTTTTCTAAGTTTGTGTCTATCGGGCTAGTTTCAACCGAAGAATTTTATATTGAGGAGATTTTTAACCTTTTCGGAGTTTGTTGTTGCAATTTTTTTAATTCACTTTTGTTAAAGTCATCAGCAAATTTATTAAAGTCGTTTAATGATAGAGAAAGGCTTCTTACTCTCTTAATCTGTAAAGCTGAACCCAAATTCGATGGAGTTGTAACTAATTTATTTTCATTTGGCTGATCTATACTGAGTTTTTCTACTAAATCTTTTTCTGATGTACTGATTGTATCATATTACTTTTGACAAAAAGATTTACATTAATTACCTCATCGTCCTTATTTGTTATATCCGATTCTTTCAGGATTTTTTTATTGTGATCTGAGGATTTACATTAATTACCTCATCGTCCTCATTTGTTATATCCGATGCTTTCAGGATTTTTTTTTTTATGTTGGTGTTGATTTTTTTTATTTTGATTTAAATATTGATATTTTTGATTTTTTACCACTGGCGACTTAGATGACTTTCTTGCAAAGCCTTCCAAGCCCTCGCCGTCAGCCGTGGTCTCTGACGACACTTTCTACTCCTTTCCCCCCGCAGGTTGTGGTATTAGAAATAACAACGGCGAGAGACTAGTAGCCTTGTGTCAGACTAACATCCCTCGTGTGATCCTGAACATATCACGAACGAACTACTGAAAATCGTGGATGTGGAATATAAAATTAATAAAAGATAATTAATGGAAAAGAATATATCACCAAATTACCTTTATACTTACCTTCGATGGTGAATGGTGACAACCTAAACAAAAATATATGAAATCAATCACCTAAATCATATGAAGATTAAAATTGAACCACTAAAGCCAAACAACCTAATACCAGAATGTAAGAGATGCCAGAGATATGGTCACACTCTTAAGTAGTACCAAAGAACCGGTGTGTGTGTGTGTGTATATGTGTGAAGTGCGCTGGTAAACATCTAACCTCAGATTGCCAAAAAGCGAGAGATACTCCTGCCAAATGCGCTAACTGCCTAGAAGCACATTGTGCTAATTATAGAGGATGCATAATAGCCATAGAGCTACAAAAAAGAAGATCTATGCAAAACAATAATAAAATAATTTCAACTAGTATCTCAACGCAACTAATTACTAAGGCAGTTAGCTTGGCCCAAGCAGTTAACACTAATATTTTACCAGAGGACACAAAATCATAATACAAGCCAAAATTTTTTGATGCAACACATCCTGGAAGCTATCAACGAACTTGCAAGAAGAATGGACAAAATGGAAGCTAGCTAACCTAGATCAACAACGCAACTAATCACATAAGCATAAGGGAATAAAAAGACGTAATGGAACAAAAAGTATAGCTACCTGGATTGCTAATGGGATAAAAACCAAATAAAAAATCTTGGCATCTGTCTCAATATGTTAAATATAGACATATGCTCACTCAGTCCAATGTACGTGAACTTGAAAGGATGCAAAGCTATCTGACGAACCATCCTGGCGAACAAGCTAGGAAACACTATCAGGAAATCAGTATTCGAAATCCAACTACTTATGGTGGTAGTTGAATCCACTCAACAAAAACATTGTATTGATGCAGTATACTGTCCTCCAAAACATAACCTCAAACAGGAAGTCTCTTCGAACTATGTAGAACTTGAGGATAACTTTGATCAAAATTCAGATCACTCGGTAATTATCCTTTTATTTGACTGAAAGGATAATTAAGAAAACTGGATGACCTACGCTATCCAATAGGAATACAGACTCGCAAAGCTTTAAAGACGATATATAAAACCCAATTGACCTGAAAGTTAAATTAAGAACAGCTGGAGGAAGATATAATTAAATTTAGAAAGGCTTCACCAAATAATTACCACACGAACGAACTATTCTAGAAAATTAAATGACTAGTTGCTGAAAAGACAAGAGCTAGAAGAAAGTGGCAGAATACAAGAGATACGACAGATAAAATGTACTGAACCACAGATCGCAACATCTAAAAAGAGAAATAGTAAAGATTGAGCGATTATTAGAAAATCCCTCTGCGGACGAAAAAACAAGTTATTCACTCTGGAAGGCCACAAAGAAACGGCGCAGGCACCACCGATTAAGAAGAATGATGAGACCTGGGCGAGAAATAACCTGTTTTTGCAGAACATCTAGTAGACATTCTTAAACCTAATGACTCAAACGTAGATTTCCTTGTAGAACCACTGAACGTAGTTCATCAGAACATAGATCTAGTCACAACTAAGGAAGTTGTAAGAGCAATTAAAAAATATGCCAAGAAAAAAGCGCCTGGTTATGATCTCATAGCGGCAGAAACTCAGGCACAATTACCTCGAAAGGGTATTATAATGCCGACCCAACTAATAAACGCGCTATTACCGAGCGTTTATTACTTGGGTCGGCATTATTATTACCGAAGTTATAGTGGCAAACCATCGAATGTAGTCTCATGCTACTGACCGATCTCGCACCTGCCAATCATATCGAGAAGACTAAAACTAATAATTTACGAAAAAAATCTAGTACCAGTTCGGTTTAGAGAACGCCATTCGAGCATTGACCAAATTCACCGCATAACAAATACAATAGAACACGCAATAGAAGGAAAAATTACAGCTCTGCAATATTTCTTGACGTAGCTCAAGCCTTCGACAAGGTTTGGCACAAGGTAGCATTCTAGACCCAACACCTTACCTCTTATACACATGTGACCTCCTAGCTATTGAGGATGTCCTGGTAGCAACACATCCATGACGGTGAATTTGGTCAATGGTCGAATGGCGTTCTCTGGCAGTAACACATGGTCGAATGGCGTTCTCTGCCAGCCAGAGATCGATCACATATGTGAAAGTAAAAGGTGGAGAAGTTCATTATTGGATGTGAGAAATAGAAGGGGAGCTGACTTCGGCAGTGATCAGAAGTTATAGAAATAGAAGAAAAAGAAAAAAAGAGAATAAACAGAAATAGAACAAAAAGAAAAAAACTAAGTCTCCAGCACCTCCAAGGCCACTCAACCAGAAATGCATTAGCAGCGGCAATCCGCGTACAATTACCACCAGATAACGAACACTTATTGGATGACATCATTGCAACATACAATCAAATCGTAGAAGAAACACTTGGTATAAAACAACTAGACCAAAGTATGGATATCAGACCACACTTCAAACTTAATCGCTAGAAGAAGGGAACTTAAGCTACAGCTAAACAACAACGTCTCTAATAGGCAACAATACCAACCACTGGCCAAACTGCAAGAAGAGAGAAGAAAGTTCCTAGAAGTACTAGCAACATCAGCAGGAAAAGCAGCTAGTCAGAACCACCTAAGAAGATTACAATAGATTATAGAAAGACTCACCAATCGTAAGTGTAATATGAGCAAATAGCAATGCACAAACACAGAGATGGAGACAGCATTTAACGAATATCAAGCAATCCTCCCAGCAAAAATGAGATCAAAGAGGCAATAAAGAAGTTAAGAAGAAATAAAGCTCCAGGTGAAGACGAAATACCAGCTAAAGTAATCATGGTTGACGTTGAAACCTCGGCAGAATTTCTACAGTCACATATCACATCAGTATGGGAAAAGGACAGGCTGCCTCCAACCTGGGAAAAAGGCATTATCGTGAAACTGCCAAAGAAAGAAGACTTGAAGGATTGCAATAAGTGGAGAATATTTTAACAGACATATACCGTAGTTAGGAATTTATCGATCAGAATGGACAAACTGGAGGTAAACAATCTTAGATTACATTCCGAGACAGAACAATTATGATCCAGAATTCATTTAAAATTGTAAAATGGAATGCGAACGGTGTAGCGAACAATATAAGAGAATTAGAAATCTTCCTTAATACTCAAAAAATTGTCGCATGCCTTCACTCAAAAAATTGACGCATTAGGTGCCTTTAATTCTAAAAGCACACAGACTGGGGTATGCTACCCACACAGACCCACCACTACTAAATGTTTTTTTTATAACTCCAATTTTAACTGCCTGGAGTTCTACTAACACTAGTCTCTAGAGGCCAACTAATAGTTTTTATTTGAGTTCTTATAGCTAATTTATTGAAATTGTTTTAGTTTTCCCTTTGGATAACTAAAATTTATTTTGTTGTGTAGATATAATCTTAAATTAGGTGGAGGTTTTTTTCGTTTTAATCGTCTAATGTTATTTTCAATATCTAGGAGCTGAGTGGCTTCCAAGTTGATATGATTTAGTAGTTTACAGTAGTGTTTTAATGGTCATTTTTTTATTTCATCCATTACCTGATTAATGCTAAGGTCTCTATGTAGGTCACTATTACGTATGTACACCATGGGGCTTGTCCTATGTTGCTTATAATTTTGTTTTGAAATGGTTGAGTTTTCATTATGTGGGTTTGGCTGGCACAGGCCCATATCTGTATACCGTACATCCAAATTGGTTTTATTATTTGATTATAAATTAATAATTTATTTGTTATAGATAATTTTGAATTACGTCTAATTAGCCAGTAGAGCTTTGAATATTTAATGTTGAGTTCGATTAATTTTGTTTTTACATGTTCTGTCCATTTATTTTTAACTTCCAATGTAATACCGAAAAAAATGGACGAAAAAAATCTAGTACCAGTTCGGTTTAGAGAACGCCATTCGAGCATTGACCAAATTCACCGCATAACAAATACAATAGAACACGCAATAGAAGGAAAAGATTACAGCTCTGCAATATTTCTTGACGTAGCTCAAGCCTTCGACAAGGTTTGGCACAAGGTAGCATTCTAGACCCAACACCTTACCTCTTATACACATGTGACCTCCTAGCTTTTGAGGATGTCCTGATTGCAACACATCCATGACAGCTACAGATATAAGTATAGATGACGCCTGTAGTA
This sequence comes from Empis livida, assembly GCA_963932195.1. Classification (NCBI taxonomy): domain Eukaryota; kingdom Metazoa; phylum Arthropoda; class Insecta; order Diptera; family Empididae; genus Empis; species Empis livida. The sequence goes on from OZ010648.1 coordinate 22,763,786, forward strand.
AAACGCAGATTAAATAACGCTATACAGGAATGGACAAACAAATGGAAAATAAAATTAAACGACTCAAAATCTATTCATATAATATTCCTAAATAGCAGAGTACATCAAGTGCGACCAGTCTATCTCAATCGAAATATAGTTCCTAATGCGAATACGGCCAAATATTTAGGTATAACGCTGGAGGTAAATCTCAAATGGAAAGAGCATACCAAAACAAAATTGTGCGAACTCAACCTGAAATATAACAGAATATATTGGCTGATTAGTCGTAAATCAAAACTGAATATCATACAACTGTGGGGATGTACAAGCCAAAGCTGCATTAATAGTATCCAACGAGTTCAAAACAAAGCTACCAGAAATATGGTAAACGCACTCTGGTACATCAGGAACAAAGACTTACACAGGGATCTAAAAATTAACTACGTCGAATGTGAAATTAAAAAAATGGCAAAGAAACACCATGATAGATTACGGAATCACATTAATGAAGACGCGGGGGGCGCTCTTACTGGACGCAAACAGAAGTTGAAGGTTGAAAAGGAAAAGACCGAATGACTTAGTATAACTAGTGACGATAAAGATCATTTTGAATAACAGACATAACAAAAATTAATTTTAGTGGCCATTAGGTGATACTTCATAAAAATGACCTATTATAACTACCGACGATAAATAACAACTTGCGTAACAGACATAATTTAGTTTTTAGTTGACCAATGGGCGAACTAATCACTTTATAAAAATTGCTAGGATAAGATTTCAAAAATAAACTGATGGTTGGTCCAAGAGACCAGTTTTGGTAAACAAATATATATATATATATATAAATATATATATATATATATATATATATATATATACAAATATACACACATATATATATATATATATATATATATATATATATATAAGAACAATCTTTTATATTCTAATTAGGAATTAGATAAATGAAATAAACGCCAAAGTGTTGCTCTATAAATAAAGTTTATAATTTTAATAACTAAAGAACTATTTACAAAAATTTACCTATAAATAAGGAAACGACAATTAAAGTCTATTCTTCAATTTTCTAATTCCTTTTTTCAATAATTTATAAAAATTATAATTTTAAATTTTATTTAATTTTCAATTAGTCTTCTATATGATATGATCTTTAATTATTCCACATGCCATCTGTCATGTCTATTTCTTCACCGCCAGAGTGTGTCAATTAAAAATGTAAGGCGCCAAATATTTACATTAAAGAAATATATTTTCTTTACATCTCCCCCCCTGGTGTAAGAGCTGGGATGAGTTTTGTGATATGGAAAAGGTTAGATTCTAACTTTTTGAGGCCTGTGTTTATTTTATATATTGATCTTGATATCTTTTCCACAATTTCATACGGTCCCGTTTTTAGTTCGTCCAATTTTTTCCGGTTTAGTTTGTTTCCATTTTCTACATATACCTTATCCCCAATGTTGAACTCGAAATATTTTCGGTTTTTATCAAATAGTTTTTTGTTGTAATTATGAGATTTTATCGTATTTTTTAATGCTATCTCCTTATCTTTTATCCAATTATCATCTGTTGTTTTTTGTTTAAGTTCACTTGGTAAAATCGTTACATCTGTACGATATAATAGATATCTTGGTGCACAACCAGTAACTGAGTGTTCGGTATCGTTGTATTTATTAACACATTCTTTTGCTATTGTGGTCCAGGCTATTTTTTTATTTTTCTCATTTATTTTACATCTGATTTTATTTACTAGAGTTTGATTCAGTCTTTCGTTTAATCCATTTGAAAAAGGTGCATTAACCGCAGTAAAGACCATTGTTATTAATTTTTTATTTAAAAACATTTTGAATTCTTTTGAGTTTATTCCAGGGTATTGGTCCGTGAGTAACATACCAATATCCTCTGTTTCTGATATATTAGTAACTAGTTTTATAAAATCATTCGAACTCTGGGTTTTTGATGTTAAAATATATGCGTATCTCGTGAAATGGTCTACTAGTAGATGCAAATATTTTTTTGTTGATCTTTTACCTCCAAAACCTCCAATGGTATCTATGGAAACTATTTCAAAAGGTCTTGTGGCTGGACCTAAATGAGACATAAGCCCAATTTTTTCGTGTCCTCTAGATTTATTTTTTTTGCAAATATCACAGTCCTTACAGATGTCCCTAATGTTTTTTATCAGATTTTTTGCTGTGTATAGTGGACTAATCTTTTTTTGTAACTGTTTGGTCCCAATGTGGCACAAATGTTCGTGTATGTTCTTTATTAGTTTAATACTAAATTCTTCTGAAAGAATATTTTTTTCTTTTTTATTAATTTGTTTAAAATATACCTTATGTCTTTGAATTAACTTGTCTTTTTTGTTTTGTAGTTCTTTTTTTTTTCTTGGTCTGTCCAGATTTCTTTCAGTTTTATTAAATTTACAATCTTAAGTTGTTCTTCCTTATTTTCATCTGGGTTTAATACTGGGTTTCTGCTTAGGCAGTCTGCCACCAAATTATTTTTTCCTGGAGCATATATTATTTTGAAATCATATTGTGATATATAATATGTTAAATCACCCAGTTCTTCATCCGTTCTTGATTTTAAGTTCATGTTTTCAAGTGGTTTGTGGTCTGAATAAACTGTAAATGATTTACCTATGAGCCAATATTGCCAATATCTTATTGCTTCTTTGATGGCCAAGCATTCTAAATATATTGCTTTCTTCTTTTTTTGTACCTCATTAAGTTTTTTTGAGAAATATGCCACTGGCTTATTTTCGCCGTTAGGTTGTGTTTGTTTCAAAATCGCACCCACTCCTTCCAACGATGCGTCTGTGAAAATATTAATTGGTAAATCCGGATCATAAATTTTCAGTACCGGTTGTGAACATAATAATTCTTTTATCTTTTCAAAAGAATTTTGGCAATCTTCAGACCAAATAAATTTTTGATTTTTTCTTAGTAGATTGTGGAGCGGGTCTAAAATTATTGCTCTCTTTTGTATGTATTCATGATAAAAATTTATTTTTCCTAGAAATTGTCTTACATTTTTCTGGGTTTTTGGAGTAGGAAAATGTCTTATAGAGATCAAGTTGTCTTTTACTGGTCTTATCGAATTATTCTGAATTATGCGACCAAGGTATTTTACCATGTCTGATGCGAACGTGCACTTCTTGAATTTTAACCTGAAGCCTTCTTTCTTTATTGCTGCCAGCAACCTTGTTAAATGGTCCATGTGTTCAGAAAAAGATTTTGAAAATATGAGAATGTCATCTATATAATTCACTGCAAAATTTGTAAGTTTATATTTCCTTAGTATGTTACTTAGTATTCGCTGAAATATTACTGGCGACGTTTTTAGTCCAAAAGGGAGGACAGTCCATTGAAAATGTCCCTCTTGTGTTACGAAGCCTGTTTTCTTTCTGTCTTCAATTCGTAGAGGGATTGACCAAAAAGCAGAGTTTATATCCAATGTTGAATAAAATTTACAATTTCTTGTTTTTATCATTAGGTCCTCGATCAGTGGAAATGGCTGAGCTTGAGGTATTACAATTTTATTTAGTTCTCTGAAATCTATACACAGTCTAGATTTTTTATTTTCTTCCTTTTTAAATGCTAAAGTCACTGGTGCAGCAAATGGACTGTATGATTCTTCTATAAGGTTTTTATCTAATAATTTTGCTATTTGTTCTTCTATCTCTTTTTTATCATCTATTGTGCATCTGTAAGGTCTCTTGCTGCAATATTTGTCTATTAATAGGTCTATTCTGGCTTCATATTCTTTAACAGTATCAATATCATATTTATCTTGTGCAAAAATTGATTTATATTTATCAATTTAGGTGATTTATTTTTATTTCAAAATTCTCTTCTTTTACATGTTCATTAAAATTTATTTCATATTCTTTTAATGTGTTATTATTATTTTTTTTCATATTGTTAGAAGTCTCTTCTATTTTTTTTTTATTTTGATTATCATCAGAAAGTTTTTCAATTTTATTTTCCTCTTGTAAATATAAAATATCTTTCTGAGATATTCTTAGGTTTTCATCTTGAGTTAAACTGAACATTTTTATCATATTTAATCCAATTAAAAAATCATATTTAAACTCTTTATCATTTATAATATAAACATCAACATTCTTTTCCATATCAAAAATTTTTACTTTTAAAGTTGTCAAACCACTTGTTTTTTTCACACCATTAATTGTTATTAGATTGTCCTGTTTTGAAATATTTGCTTTATTGTTTCTCAATTTCAATAGTTTTGAGTTTATTAAGGAAACATTAGAACCTGAATCATATATTCCAAATACTTCTAGATTATTTTCTAATAACAGTTTGACTTTTATTAATGGTGTAATCAACAGTTTTTTTGATCGGTATTATTTAATTCAGTTTCAATTACTGAATTATTCACATATTTAATTTGATTTTTGTTGGCTTTTTCATTTCCATGTGTTTTATACCAACAATTTGATTCCGGATGATAGCGATTTTTCTTGTTTAATCCCTCACAAATTCCACATGGTTTCATATCTTCAATTTTTACTTTATAGTCAGATCTCCAATTTTTTTTATTACCAAAACTTTTATTATTCGCTAAGTGCTCCAATCTTCCAATGTCATTGAATAAATCTTTAGTTTCCAGTATTTCTTCTCTGTCTATTCTGTCAGAAATATAATCTGGTAAACCAGTTGCAATTATGTCAATCAATGTTCCTTGATCTATAGAACTTCTCAGTTCAAGCATAAGTTTTTTCTTTTTTTAGTGCATATAATTTTCTTTCCATATGTCCCATTCAGAGTTGACAGTATTTTTTATCATCATAGCACTGTACCAGTCTAAGCATGATCTTCCCAGAAAAACTTAAAATTTCAATTTTTTCTTCATTTCTTGAAATCTCTAATCTTTCACATTCTTTTTCAAAAATTTTCAACCACTCATGAGCATTACCTTTTCCATTGTATTTTTCAATCACAAATTTTTCTGATAATTTCCTTAGACTTGGTCGTTCATTACTTTTTTGGTTTTTCATTATCATTTCAAAAGCCTTTGCCATTTGGTCTGCTATTGAATTTTCTAGCATACTTGTATTATTTTCATTTTCGTTTTCCAAAATTATCTCTTCTGGGTATGTATCTCCAAGTACCACATTTCCATCGGTGTCCCAGTATGCTTTTTCCATTTCCTTAGTTACTTTAATCCAAACATTCCTTGTTTGGTGTCTTTTTTTAACGTATTTTTTATGTTTGCATAAACTGCAGATCCTGTAATAGTGGTATGAAGCGCTGCTGGTTGTAATTCTTTTGGTAATTTATAGCTTTTACCATCTTCCGTGGTGATTGAGGTTATACACGTCACATTTGTTGTTCCATCATCTGATGCCTTTACTGTAAATCTGAAATTTAGTTTTTCCATTTTGTTGACTAAGATTGTCGTTTTATAAGAACAATCTTTTATATTCTAATTAGGAATTAGATAAATGAAATAAACGCCAAAGTGTTGCTCTATAAATAAAGTTTATAATTTTAATAACTAAAGAACTATTTACAAAAATTTACCTATAAATAAAGAAACGACAATTAAAGTCTATTCTTCAATTTTCTAATTCCTATTTTCAATAATTTATAAAAATTATAATTTTAAATTTTATTTAATTTTCAATTAGTCTTCTATATGATATGATCTTTAATTATTCCACATGCCATCTGTCATGTCTATTTCTTCACCGCCAGAGTGTGTCAATTAAAAATGTAAGGCGCCAAATATTTACATTAAAGAAATATATTTTCTTTACATATATATATATATATATATATATATATATGTATATATGTATATATATATATATATATATATATATATATATATATATATATATATATATATATATATGTATATATGTATATATATATATATATATATATATATATATATATATATATATATATATTTATATATATATATATATATATATATTTGTTTACCAAAACTGGTCTCTTGGACCAACCATCAGTTTATTTTTGAAATCTTATCCTAGCAATTTTTATAAAGTGATTAGTTCGCCCATTGGTCAACTAAAAACTAAATTATGTCTGTTACGCAAGTTGTTATTTATCGTCGGTAGTTATAATAGGTCATTTTTATGAAGTATCACCTAATGGCCACTAAAATTAATTTTTTTTATGTCTGTTATTCAAAATGATCTTTATCGTCACTAGTTATACTAAGTCATTCGGTCTTTTCCTTTTCAACCTTCAAGTTCTGTTTGCGTCCAGTAAGAGCGCCCCCCGCGTCCTCATTAATGTGATTCCGTAATCTATCATGGTGTTTCTTTGCCATTTTTTTAATTTCACATTCGACGTAGTTAATTTTTAGATCCCTGTGTAAGTCTTTGTTCCTGATGTACCAGAGTGCGTTTACCATATTTCTGATAGCTTTGTTTTGAACTCGTTGGATACTATTAATGCAGCTTTGGCTTGTACATCCCCACAGTTGTATGATATTCATTTTTGATTTACGACTAATCAGCCAATATATTCTGTTATATTTCAGGTTGAGTTCGCACAATTTTGTTTTGGTATGCTCTTTCCATTTGAGATTTACCTCCAGCGTTATACCTAAATATTTGGCCGTATTCGCATTAGGAACTATATTTCGATTGAGATAGACTGGTCGCACTTGATGTACTCTGCTATTTAGGAATATTATATGAATAGATTTTGAGTCGTTTAATTTTATTTTCCATTTGTTTGTCCATTCCTGTATAGCGTTATTTCGTCTGCGTTTTACTACAGGCGTCATCTATACTTATATCTGTAGCTGTCATGGATGTGTTGCTACCAGGACATCCTCAATAGCTAGGAGGTCACATGTGTATAAGAGGTAAGGTGTTGGGTCTAGAATGCTACCTTGTGCCAAACCTTGTCGAAGGCTTGAGCTACGTCAAGAAATATTGCAGAGCTGTAATCTTTTCCTTCTATTGCGTGTTCTATTGTATTTGTTATGCGGTGAATTTGGTCAATGCTCGAATGGCGTTCTCTGGCAGTAACACATGGTCGAATGGCGTTCTCTGCCAGCCAGAGATCGATCACATATGTGTAAGTAAAAGGTGGAGAAGTTCATTATTGGATGTGAGAAATAGAAGGGGAGCTGACTTCGGCAGTGATCAGAAGTTATAGAAATAGAAGAAAAAGAAAAAAAGAGAATAAACAGAAATACCAAAACTGGTCTCTTGGACCAACCATCAGTTTATTTTTGAAATCTTATCCTAGCAATTTTTATAAAGTGATTAGTTCACCCATTGGTCAACTAAAAACTAAATTATGTCTGTTACGCAAGTTGTTATTGATCGTCGGTAGTTATAATAGGTCATTTTTATGAAGTATCACCTATTGGCCACTAAAATTAATTTTTTTTATGTCTGTTATTCAAAATGATCTTTATCGTCACTAGTTATACTAAGTCATTCGGTCTTTTCCTTTTCAACCTTCAACTTCTGTTTGCTTCCAGTAAGAGCGCCCCCCGCGTCTTCATTAATGTGATTCCGTAATCTATCATGGTGTTTCTTTGCCATTTTTTTAATTTCACATTCGACGTAGTTAATTTTTAGATCCCTGTGTAAGTCTTTGTTCCTGATGTACCAGAGTGCGTTTACCATATTTCTGATAGCTTTGTTTTGAACTCGTTGGATACTATTAATGCAGCTTTGGCTTGTACATCCCCACAGTTGTATGCCATACTTTAATATTTGATTGTAAACAAGAATTTTATTACTGATATTCAGTTTTGATTTACGACTAATCAGCCAATATATTCTGTTGTATTTCAGGTTGAGTTCGCACAATTTTGTTTTGGTATGCTCTTTCCATTTGAGCTTTACATCCAGCGTTATACCTAAATATTTGGCCGTATTCGCATAAGGAACTATATTTCGATTGAGATAGACTGGTCGCACTTGATGTACTCTGCTATTTAGGAATATTATATGAATAGATTTTGAGTCGTTTAATTTTATTTTCCATTTGTTTGTCCATTCCTGTATAGCGTTATTTCCTCTGCGTTTTACTACAGGCGTCATCTATACTTATATCTGTAGCTGTCATGGATGTGTTGCTACCAGGACATCCTCAATAGCTAGGAGGTCACATGTGTATAAGAGGTAAGGTGTTGGGTCTAGAATGCTACCTTGTGCCAAACCTTGTCGAAGGCTTGAGATACGTCAAGAAATATTGCAGAGCTGTAATCTTTTCCTTCTATTGCGTGTTCTATTGTATTTGTTATGCGGTGAATTTGGTCAATGCTCGAATGGCGTTCTCTAAACCGAACTGGTACTAGATTTTTTTCGACAATTTTTTTCGGTATTACATTGGAAGTTAAAAATAAATGGACAGAACATATAAAAACAAAATTAATGGAACTCAACATTAAATATTCAAAGCTCTACTGGCTAATTAGACGTAATTCAAAATTATCTATAACAAATAAATTATTAATTTATAATCAAATAATAAAACCAATTTGGATGTACGGTATACAGATATGGGCCTGTGCCAGCCAAACCCACATAATGAAAACTCAACCATTTCAAAACAAAATTATAAGCAACATAGGACAAGCCCCATGGTGTACATACGTAATAGTGATCTACATAGAGACCTTAGCGTTAATCAGGTAATGGATGAAATAAAAAAATGACCATTAAAACACTACTGTAAACTACTAAATCATATCAACTTGGAAGCCACTCAGCTCCTAGATATTGAAAATAACATTAGACGATTAAAACGAAAAAAACCTCCACCTTATTTAAGATTATATCTACACAACAAAATAAATTTTAGTTATCCAAAGGGAAAACTAAAAAAATTTCAATAAATTAGCCACTAAAATTAACCACAATTGGCCACTAAAATTAATTTTTTTTATGTCTGTTATTCAAAATGATCTTTATCGTCACTAGTTATACTAAGTCATTCGGTCTTTTCCTTTTCAACCTTCAACTTCTGTTTGCGTCCAGTAAGAGCGCCCCCCGCGTCTTCATTAATGTGATTCCGTAATCTATCATGGTGTTTCTTTGCCATTTTTTTAATTTCACATTCGACGTAGTTAATTTTTAGATCCCTGTGTTAGTCTTTGTTCCTGATGTACCAGAGTGCGTTTACCATATTTCTGATAGCTTTGTTTTGAACTCGTTGGATACTATTAATGCAGCTTTGGCTTGTACATCCCCACAGTTGTATGCCATACTAAAAACAACAACCTCTCTAATAGGCAACAATACCAACCACTGGCCAAACTGCAAGAAAAGAGAAGAAAGTTCCTACAAGTACTAGCAACATCAGCAGGAAAAGCAGCTAGTCAAAACCACCTAAGAAGATTACAATAGATTATAGAAAGACTCACCAATCGTAAGTGTAATATGAGCAAATAGCAATGCACAAACACAGAGATGGAGACAGCATTTAACGAATATCAAGCAATCCTCCCAGCAAAAATGAGATCAAAGAGGCAATAAAGAAGTTAAGAAGAAATAAAGCTCCAGGTGAAGACGAAATACCAGCTAAAGTAATCATGGTTGACGTTGAAACCTCGGCAGAATTTCTACAGTCACATATCACATCAATATGGGAAAAGGACAGGCTGCCTCCAACCTGGAAAAAAGGCAATATCGTGAAACTGCCAAAGAAAGAAGACTTCAAGGATTGCAATAAGTGGAGAATATTTTAACAGACATATACCGTAGTTAGGAATTTATCGATCAGAATGGACAAACTGGAGGTAAACAATCTTAGATTACATTCCGAGACAGAACAATTATGATCCAGAATTCATTTAAAATTGTAAAATGGAATGCGAACGGTGTAGCGAACAAGATAAGAGAATTAGAAATCTTCCTTAATACTCAAAAAATTGTCGCATGAGGTGCCTTTAATTCTAAAAGCACACAGACTGGGGTATGCTAACCACACAGACCCACCACTACTAAAGGTTTATTTATAACTCCAATTTTAACTGCCTGGAGTTCTACTAACACTGGTCTCTAGAGGCCAACTAATAGTTTTTATTTGAGTTCTTATAGCTAATTTATTGAAATTGTTTTAGTTTTCCCTTTGGATAACTAAAATTTATTTTGTTGTGTAGATATAATCTTAAATTAGGTGGAGGTTTTTTCGTTTTAATCGTCTAATGTTATTTTCAATATCTAGGAGCTGAGTGGCTTCCAAGTTGATATGATTTAGTAGTTTACAGTAGTGTTTTAATGGTCATTTTTTTATTTCATCCATTACCTGATTAACGCTAAGGTCTCTATGTCGGTCACTATTACGTATGTACACCATGGGGCTTGTCCTATGTTGCTTATAATTTTGTTTTGAAATGGTTGAGTTTTCATTATGTGGGTTTGGCTGGCACAGGCCCATATCTGTATACCGTACATCCAAATTGGTTTTATTATTTGATTATAAATTAATAATTTATTTGTTATAGATAATTTTGAATTACGTCTAATTAGCCAGTAGAGCTTTGAATATTTAATGTTGAGTTCGATTAATTTTGTTTTTATATGTTCTGTCCATTTATTTTTAACTTCCAATGTAATACCGAGTTATGTGACTGTAGATGCGTGCGGCACTGGATTACCATTTAGCTGTATCGGGATTCTGTTGTCAACTACTCTGTTTGTGAAAGTTATGTACGTGGAGTTTGAATCATTTAATTTGATTTTCAATTTATTTGTGTATTCTTCAATGGCATTGTTTGCATCTTGTAGTTTTCTTGTAGTTGAGTTTAGATTTTTATGTCTTGTCATCATCGTTGTATCGTCAGCGAATGTGGCGACTAATACTCCTTCTGGTTCTGGAAGATCACTGGTGAATAGTAGGTAAAGTATCGGTCCCAGAATACTTCCCTGTGGGACTCCTGCTTTGATTTCTTTTATCTCTGAGTAGCTGTTTTCATGTTTTATATATACGGAAGTATCAGTAAGTAGGATGTTAAAAAGTCAACGTGATTGCTTGGTAGTAATTTGTTAAGTTTATATATAGGTCCTTCGTGCCACACTTTGTCGAGGGCCAGAGATATGTCAATGATAGCCGTTCTTTCTCTAATTGTTTTTCTTCAAGTTCTTTCTCTATGTAGTCTGTAATCCTATGTATTTGTTCAATAGTCGAGTGTTTTTCACGAAATGCAAACTGGTAGTTAGGTATTAGTTTTTTTGTTTCTATTATTTGTTTGATTCTTTTTAAGAATTATTTCTCCAATAGCTTTGATATATGTAATTGGTAGTAGTGAGATGGTTCTATATGTTTTTACGTCATTTGTTGGTTTTCCAGGTTTATTTATCATTTAACTTCGGCTAATTTCCATATACTTGGAACGTATTTTAGTCTAAACGGGACGTTTATCATTACAATACCTTTTTTGGGTAACTGGGATATTACTTCAGCTGTGATTAAGTCGTAGCCTGGTGCTTTTTTTTTGTTCATTTTTTTTATTTCTTCCGTCAATTCACGAGGTGTGATTTGTTTTATATTTTTATTGTCTATATTTTCTTGTTGTTCGTCCAGTTGTATGGATGTATTTGCGTTATTGGGTTTGAAGACTTCGGGCAGGTGGATTGCAAATGCTTTCGCTTTTTGTTTGCTATCCTTGGCCCACAGACCCGATTTTGTTTTAATAGGTGGATTGTGAGCGATTGGTTTATTAAATTTTAAATCAAACTCAAATGTTAACAAATATCTACGACAAAATTTTCCTTAAATTTTCTTGTGGCTTTACACAGAGAGTATACCGACTTTTCATCTGCGCTTAGATTTTCTAGATAGTTACACATTCTTGTCTCCTTGAAAGTTTGGATTATTCTTTTCAGGTGTTGCTCTTTTCTGTTGTGAACGTTGTTATCTGCTGGGTTCCTTGTCTGCTGCCATTTTCTTCGGAGTCTTCTTTTTTCTTCAACAACACAAAACAACCAAACTCAGAACGATTACAATCAAAGTTTTGATGTCATTTGGATATTTAATTGTTATCATGCTGCTGTTTGTATTGTCTTCGTGAATTTCTCGGCTTCTTCGTGCAGTTGTTGCTTTGTCCGAAGTTTAATTTTTAGATTTGTTATTTTCTACTTTAAAACTATTCCAGTCAGAGGTAATATTGGCTAATACTGGATTGCATTCCTTGGTGATCACCCTCTCGCTTAGGTGTAGTATAACTGCTGAATGGTCTGAGTTAAGGTCGTAGTTGTCTTCAAACATAATGAAATTTGTCGAAACTTTTTTAGTGATGAAAAAATCCAATAGGTCATGGATTTTATTTTCGTCAGTTGGCCAGTAAGTCGCGCTACCTGGGGGGTGGTGTTTACAAAAATTTTTAGATCGTCCTTTTTGTTTTTTAGGCCATTGGCATTCCATGTTGAGATTCTTAGTTCTTTTCTCATCGATTACTCGCTAAATTACTCGCAGAGTAGACAATCTGGAAAAACTAATTCCTAATAAAATAATGAGCTCACCATTCTGCGAGCTAAACTACTAGGTCGTAGATATTTGTTAACATTTGAGTCTGATTTAAATTTCGTTGATATTCGTCTGAAGTTGTTCTTGGTGAATTATTTGCAGACTTTTTTGTAGAATTTGATTGGTAATATTGAATGGTCCTTTTTTTGTAGTTGTTTTGCAATGACACATCCTCTATAATTAGCAGAATGGTCCTCTCCGCAATTCCAGCATTTAGCTGGGATATCTCTCTTTTTGTTTCAAGAGGTTGTAAGATGTCCTGCACATTTTACACACTTTGCTTGTCGCTGACAGTACCTAAGAGTGTGTCCATGTCTTTGACAGCGTTTGCACTGTGGGGGTTCTTAACTTTGTTATTGTTGGTTCTTAACTTTGTTGTTGTTGTTAAGATGTTTGTATTTAATAATTTGTTACTTTCTGTTGATTGTGGAGTATCTGTTAAGTTGTTGAATATATTTGTTCTGTTGGTTCCTATTGTAGGGGTTTTTTTTTTGGGAACGCAAGAGAGCACTGCGACCTTGAGATCTATTGTGCGTTTACTGCCCCTTTCTCCCTAGCCCATATTAAGAGAACGATAGAACCTTAATATGGATTCAGGAGCCACATTGGCGAGTTTATCTGTAGTCAGAATTCCCTTTCCTAGATTATTGAGTCTTCTTCTTGCAGCTGCTTCACAGTAGCATAGATGGTGTTCCGTTGTTTCTTTGTCATTATGACAGAGGCGACAACTGTCCTCCTCAGCCAGTCCCATTTTCTTGAGGTGATAGAGTACTGGGCTATGCCCAGTCATGAGACCTATTAAGGTACGAATGTCCTTTTTGCTGAAGTTTAATAGTTTATCCACCTTGATCCTATTTGGTGTGATAAATTTCTTGGATATCGTGAGTTTAGGGAGTTTGCCCCAGTACAGCCTATGCTCTTGCTCTATCAATCTGTTGAGTACTAATTTGAAGTGTCCTCTTGGTTTGCCGCAGAATGGTTCTGGCCCAATTAGTTTTGTTTTTGAATCATTTTTGGCAAGGCGGTCTGCCTCTTCATTTCCAGCGACTCCTATGTGCCCTGGCACCCACGTTAAGGTAATGTATATTCCTTAGTTATAATTAAAAGGCATTTACTTTAAGTTATTACAAAATTTATTTAATTCAATATTATTCTAATTTATTAACTATTTATGAAAATTAAAGTTTTTCAAATTAATATAAGTTTTAACTATTTATTAACTATTTATTATTTATTATAAGTTTTTAATTAATATAATTTGATATATATACATATATATATATTCGATTTTTGGTTGAGGCAACTTTACGATTCGAGAAACTATACTTGAGTGAGCTAATAATTGAAATGCACAATTATTATATATTATTTTATTACTGTTTTATAACAGGATTATTAATCTGTTCTAGTACTTCTCTATTTATTGTTCAGCTATTTAATTTAGTGCATGACAATTAAAAACTATATTCGGTTTTATTGTACACGCGGGATAAATCGATGGTAATAGTTAACCATTCCTACGAATCTTTGGATTTGTCGGACCGTTGTTGGTTCTGGAAAATTCTTAATCGCGATAATTTTTTCTTCTGCGGGTAAGATATCTTTTTCCGATATTCTATGGCTTAAGAAATCTAATGATTTTACGCCAAAAACGCATTTAGCTGGTTTAATATTTATACCATATTCAATTAGGCGTGTAAATAAAAGTTTTAAGTGCTTTTTATGTTCAATTTCCGATTTTCTGGCGATTAGAATATCATCTATATAACAAAATAGAAAATCTAGACCTCTGGTCACCTCGTTTAGAAATCTTTGAAACGTCTGAGCAGAATTTCGTAACCCGTATGGCATACGTGTGAACTCGTATAAACCGAACGGAGTTGTAATTGCAGTTTTATCTATATCTTCGTGATGGCATTTAAACGTCTAAAGTCCCCGCAAGAGCGCCAGTCATTATCTTTTTTCTTCACCATATGTAGTGGTGATGAAAATCGGGATTTTGAGGGGCGACAGATACCTAAATCGACCATATGCTGAAATTCTAGCTTAGCAGCTTTGAGTTTCTCGGAATCTAGTCGTAGTGGTTTTTCGAATGGTGCTATACCTTGAGTTTCTATATAATGACGGACACTATGTCGTACTGGCTGATTGTAGTTTGGTGGTTCACTCAGAGATGGAAATTGTTTTAAAATTAAACCGTATTCGTTATCAATACTAAAAATTTTCGTAGATGTATCTACGTTAGCGATAATTGTATTTACTTGCAGTGAGGTAGAATTATCGATTAATTTTCGATTTTTTAAATCGATTAATAGATTATATTTTGGAAGAAAATCGGCACCAATTATCGGCTTATTTACAGCTAGCAGTATAAATAAATGTGTGAACGCGCGACGTAAACCTAAATTAAGTTTTAATAATTTTGTCCCGTAAGTTGGTATTTCAGTGCCATTTGCAGCTGATAATGAACAAACTTGGTCTTTATTTCCGTGGGGAAATAAGCTATGTGGGACTACTGATATTTCAGCTCCAGAATCAATCAAGAATTGCAATGAACTTTCTTGATCTCTAATAAAAAGACGGCGAAATTTCATAGTTCCACTGTTTGCCGTGCTAGCAGTTCAAAGACTTAGTTTAAATTATCACTTTTGTCGTTTAATGTTTGTGATTTATGTTTGTAAGAACATGGTTCCCTACAATGTCTAGCATTCGAACCGAATTTGTTGTGAAAATAACATAATTTCGAAGTGTTTCGAAAACCTGAAACAGATCTTTGTCTGGACCAATTCGAATTTCTATTATAATTTCGTCCACGATTATTAATATTAAGTTTTGTCATAAACTTTTTAATTTCGTTTATTTCCTTCGTAAGTTTTTGTTCAGTTGGAGTTGATTTTGACGCGGTGTTATGTTTGTTTGCGTCGTAATTTGACGAACATGACGATTCAGCGACACAACTTGAAGGTTGTGCGACTTCCCAAATTTTATCGGCTATTGGCAAGATCTCTTCAATTGCTTTATCTGCCCAAGGTGCAATAGAGGTTCGTAGCGCTTGTGGTAGCCGTTTTAACCAAATTCTTTTTAAAAATGGTTTGTCAATTAACGCGGAATCGCCTGCTTGGTTATTCATTAATCTAAAAAATTCGGAAGGGCTTAGGTCGCCGATATCGTTGGAATTGGATAATAAATTATCTAGTCTTTTTTCATTTGGAAGACTGTGCCTTTCAGTCAATGCCTTTTTTAAACTTTCATATTTTGGAATTGTAACGTCAGGGTTTTTTAATATATCAAAAACGGATAATGCTACTTCCTGCGGAAGTGCTGAAAGTGTGTGATTGAATTTATCGTCGTCTTTAATCGACTTGTGCAAGTTAAATTGACTTTCTGCAATTATGAACCATAGCTCTGGATTTTTATCAAAAAATGGAGCAAGTTTAATTCGCGTAATTGTATTAATATCGGTTACGGCTTTTGTTGTTGTATCATAATTGGGAGTTGTCATTTTCTAATAATTATTTAAAACTTTTTATAATTGTGTAAGTTATTTAAAAATTGTACCAATTATAAATGTTGAAAAATATTTTATGATAATTATTGGTACCACCGGTGTCGAGTTTTTATGGTACTACGCGTGATAGGAATTTTGTGAAAAATACAGAATATACTATTTACAATAATTTTGTTACACAATTTACAATAATTTTGTTAGTGTTTGATATTTTTTTATTAATATCACACTTTCACCTTTAGCTTGCTTGTTCGGGTGATTTGTCAGGTGAGTTTGAAATATTTATATGCATTTGATTAGTCAGGTGAGTTTCAGATATGAAGCATGTAAATTTTGTGATTGTGAACAAAAATTTTTAGATCGTCCTTTTTGTTTTTTAGTCCATTGGCATTCCATGTTGAGATTCTTAGTTCTTTTCTCATCGATTACTCGCTAAATTACTCGCAGAGTAGACAATCTGGGAAAACTAATTCCTAATAAAATAATGAGCTCACCATTCTGCGAGCTAAACTACTAGGTCGTAGATATTTGTTAACATTTGAGTCTGATTTAAATTTCGTTGATATTCGTCTGAAGTTGTTCTTGGTGAATTATTTGCAGACTTTTTTGTAGAATTTTATTGGTAATATTGAATGGTCCTTTTTTTGTAGTTGTTTTGCAATGACACATCCTCTATAATTAGCAGAATGGTCCTCTCCGCAATTCCAGCATTTAGCTGGGATATCTCTCTTTTTGTTTCAAGAGGTTGTAAGATGTCCTGCACATTTTACACACTTTGCTTGTCGCTGACAGTACCTAAGAGTGTGTCCATGTCATTGACAGCGTTTGCACTGTGGGGGTTCTTAACTTTGTTATTGTTGGTTCTTAACTTTGTTGTTGTTGTTAAGATGTTTGTATTTAATAATTTGTTACTTTCTGTTGATTGTGGAGTATCTGTTAAGTTGTTGAATATATTTGTTCTGTTGGTTCCTATTGTAGGGGGTTTTTTTTTGGGAACGCAAGAGAGCACTGCGACCTTGAGATCTATTGTGCGTTTACTGCCCCTTTCTCCCTAGCCCATATTAAGAGAACGATAGAACCTTAATATGGATTCAGGAGCCACATTGGCGAGTTTATCTGTAGTCAGAATTCCCTTTCCTAGATTATTGAGTCTTCTTCTTGCAGCTGCTTCACAGTAGCATAGATGGTGTTCCGTTGTTTCTTTGTCATTATGACAGAGGCGACAACTGTCCTCCTCAGCCAGTCCCATTTTCTTGAGGTGATAGAGTACTGGGCTATGCCCAGTCATGAGACCTATTAAGGTACGAATGTCCTTTTTGCTGAAGTTTAATAGTTTATCCACCTTGATCCTATTTGGTGTGATAAATTTCTTGGATATCGTGAGTTTAGGGAGTTTGCCCCAGTACAGCCTATGCTCTTGCTCTATCAATCTGTTGAGTACTAATTTGAAGTGTCCTCTTGGTTTGCCGCAGAATGGTTCTGGCCCAATTAGTTTTGTTTTTGAATCATTTTTGGCAAGGCGGTCTGCCTCTTCATTTCCAGCGACTCCTATGTGCCCTGGCACCCACGTTAAGGTAATGTATATTCCTTAGTTATAATTAAAAGGCATTTACTTTAAGTTATTACAAAATTTATTTAATTCAATATTATTCTAATTTATTAACTATTTATGAAAATTAAAGTTTTTCAAATTAATATAAGTTTTAACTATTTATTAACTATTTATTATTTATTATAAGTTTTTAATTAATATAATTTGATATATATACATATATATATATTCGATTTTTGGTTGAGGCAACTTTACGATTCGAGAAACTATACTTGAGTGAGCTAATAATTGAAATGCACAATTATTATATATTATTTTATTACTGTTTTATAACAGGATTATTAATCTGTTCTAGTACTTCTCTATTTATTGTTCAGCTATTTAATTTAGTGCATGACAATTAAAAACTATATTCGGTTTTATTGTACACGCGGGATAAATCGATGGTAATAGTTAACCATTCCTACGAATCTTTGGATTTGTCGGACCGTTGTTGGTTCTGGAAAATTCTTAATCGCGATAATTTTTTCTTCTGCGGGTAAGATATCTTTTTCCGATATTCTATGGCTTAAGAAATCTAATGATTTTACGCCAAAAACGCATTTAGCTGGTTTAATATTTATACCATATTCAATTAGGCGTGTAAATAAAAGTTTTAAGTGCTTTTTATGTTCAATTTCCGATTTTCTGGCGATTAGAATATCATCTATATAACAAAATAGAAAATCTAGACCTCTGGTCACCTCGTTTAGAAATCTTTGAAACGTCTGAGCAGAATTTCGTAACCCGTATGGCATACGTGTGAACTCGTATAAACCGAACGGAGTTGTAATTGCAGTTTTATCTATATCTTCGTGATGGCATTTAAACGTCTAAAGTCCCCGCAAGAGCGCCAGTCATTATCTTTTTTCTTCACCATATGTAGTGGTGATGAAAATCGGGATTTTGAGGGGCGACAGATACCTAAATCGACCATATGCTGAAATTCTAGCTTAGCAGCTTTGAGTTTCTCGGAATCTAGTCGTAGTGGTTTTTCGAATGGTGCTATACCTTGAGTTTCTATATAATGACGGACACTATGTCGTACTGGCTGATTGTAGTTTGGTGGTTCACTCAGAGATGGAAATTGTTTTAAAATTAAACCGTATTCGTTATCAATACTAAAAATTTTCGTAGATGTATCTACGTTAGCGATAATTGTATTTACTTGCAGTGAGGTAGAATTATCGATTAATTTTCGATTTTTTAAATCGATTAATAGATTATATTTTGGAAGAAAATCGGCACCAATTATCGGCTTATTTACAGCTAGCAGTATAAATAAATGTGTGAACGCGCGACGTAAACCTAAATTAAGTTTTAATAATTTTGTCCCGTAAGTTGGTATTTCAGTGCCATTTGCAGCTGATAATGAACAAACTTGGTCTTTATTTCCGTGGGGAAATAAGCTATGTGGGACTACTGATATTTCAGCTCCAGAATCAATCAAGAATTGCAATGAACTTTCTTGATCTCTAATAAAAAGACGGCGAAATTTCATAGTTCCACTGTTTGCCGTGCTAGCAGTTCAAAGACTTAGTTTAAATTATCACTTTTGTCGTTTAATGTTTGTGATTTATGTTTGTAAGAACATGGTTCCCTACAATGTCTAGCATTCGAACCGAATTTGTTGTGAAAATAACATAATTTCGAAGTGTTTCGAAAACCTGAAACAGATCTTTGTCTGGACCAATTCGAATTTCTATTATAATTTCGTCCACGATTATTAATATTAAGTTTTGTCATAAACTTTTTAATTTCGTTTATTTCCTTCGTAAGTTTTTGTTCAGTTGGAGTTGATTTTGACGCGGTGTTATGTTTGTTTGCGTCGTAATTTGACGAACATGACGATTCAGCGACACAACTTGAAGGTTGTGCGACTTCCCAAATTTTATCGGCTATTGGCAAGATCTCTTCAATTGCTTTATCTGCCCAAGGTGCAATAGAGGTTCGTAGCGCTTGTGGTAGCCGTTTTAACCAAATTCTTTTTAAAAATGGTTTGTCAATTAACGCGGAATCGCCTGCTTGGTTATTCATTAATCTAAAAAATTCGGAAGGGCTTAGGTCGCCGATATCGTTGGAATTGGATAATAAATTATCTAGTCTTTTTTCATTTGGAAGACTGTGCCTTTCAGTCAATGCCTTTTTTAAACTTTCATATTTTGGAATTGTAACGTCAGGGTTTTTTAATATATCAAAAACGGATAATGCTACTTCCTGCGGAAGTGCTGAAAGTGTGTGATTGAATTTATCGTCGTCTTTAATCGACTTGTGCAAGTTAAATTGACTTTCTGCAATTATGAACCATAGCTCTGGATTTTTATCAAAAAATGGAGCAAGTTTAATTCGCGTAATTGTATTAATATCGGTTACGGCTTTTGTTGTTGTATCATAATTGGGAGTTGTCATTTTCTAATAATTATTTAAAACTTTTTATAATTGTGTAAGTTATTTAAAAATTGTACCAATTATAAATGTTGAAAAATATTTTATGATAATTATTGGTACCACCGGTGTCGAGTTTTTATGGTACTACGCGTGATAGGAATTTTGTGAAAAATACAGAATATACTATTTACAATAATTTTGTTACACAATTTACAATAATTTTGTTAGTGTTTGATATTTTTTTATTAATATCACACTTTCACCTTTAGCTTGCTTGTTCGGGTGATTTGTCAGGTGAGTTTGAAATATTTATATGCATTTGATTAGTCAGGTGAGTTTCAGATATGAAGCATGTAAATTTTGTGATTGTGAACAAAAATTTTTAGATCGTCCTTTTTGTTTTTTAGTCCATTGGCATTCCATGTTGAGATTCTTAGTTCTTTTCTCATCGATTACTCGCTAAATTACTCGCAGAGTAGACAATCTGGAAAAACTAATTCCTAATAAAATAATGAGCTCACCATTCTGCGAGCTAAACTACTAGGTCGTAGATATTTGTTAACATTTGAGTCTGATTTAAATTTCGTTGATATTCGTCTGAAGTTGTTCTTGGTGAATTATTTGCAGACTTTTTTGTAGAATTTTATTGGTAATATTGAATGGTCCTTTTTTTGTAGTTGTTTTGCAATGACACATCCTCTATAATTAGCAGAATGGTCCTCTCCGCAATTCCAGCATTTAGCTGGGATATCTCTCTTTTTGTTTCAAGAGGTTGTAAGATGTCCTGCACATTTTACACACTTTGCTTGTCGCTGACAGTACCTAAGAGTGTGTCCATGTCATTGACAGCGTTTGCACTGTGGGGGTTCTTAACTTTGTTATTGTTGGTTCTTAACTTTGTTGTTGTTGTTAAGATGTTTGTATTTAATAATTTGTTACTTTCTGTTGATTGTGGAGTATCTGTTAAGTTGTTGAATATATTTGTTCTGTTGGTTCCTATTGTAGGGGGTTTTTTTTTGGGAACGCAAGAGAGCACTGCGACCTTGAGATCTATTGTGCGTTTACTGCCCCTTTCTCCCTAGCCCATATTAAGAGAACGATAGAACCTTAATATGGATTCAGGAGCCACATTGGCGAGTTTATCTGTAGTCAGAATTCCCTTTCCTAGATTATTGAGTCTTCTTCTTGCAGCTGCTTCACAGTAGCATAGATGGTGTTCCGTTGTTTCTTTGTCATTATGACAGAGGCGACAACTGTCCTCCTCAGCCAGTCCCATTTTCTTGAGGTGATAGAGTACTGGGCTATGCCCAGTCATGAGACCTATTAAGGTACGAATGTCCTTTTTGCTGAAGTTTAATAGTTTATCCACCTTGATCCTATTTGGTGTGATAAATTTCTTGGATATCGTGAGTTTAGGGAGTTTGCCCCAGTACAGCCTATGCTCTTGCTCTATCAATCTGTTGAGTACTAATTTGAAGTGTCCTCTTGGTTTGCCGCAGAATGGTTCTGGCCCAATTAGTTTTGTTTTTGAACCATTTTTGGCAAGGCGGTCTGCCTCTTCATTTCCAGCGACTCCTATGTGCCCTGGCACCCACGTTAAGGTAATGTATATTCCTTAGTTATAATTAAAAGGCATTTACTTTAAGTTATTACAAAATTTATTTAATTCAATATTATTCTAATTTATTAACTATTTATGAAAATTAAAGTTTTTCAAATTAATATAAGTTTTAACTATTTATTAACTATTTATTATTTATTATAAGTTTTTAATTAATATAATTTGATATATATACATATATATATATTCGATTTTTGGTTGAGGCAACTTTACGATTCGAGAAACTATACTTGAGTGAGCTAATAATTGAAATGCACAATTATTATATATTATTTTATTACTGTTTTATAACAGGATTATTAATCTGTTCTAGTACTTCTCTATTTATTGTTCAGCTATTTAATTTAGTGCATGACAATTAAAAACTATATTCGGTTTTATTGTACACGCGGGATAAATCGATGGTAATAGTTAACCATTCCTACGAATCTTTGGATTTGTCGGACCGTTGTTGGTTCTGGAAAATTCTTAATCGCGATAACTTTTTCTTCTGCGGGTAAGATACCTTTTTCCGATATTCTATGGCTTAAGAAATCTAATGATTTTACGCCAACAACGCATTTAGATGGTTTAATATTTATACCATATTCAATTAAGCGTGTAAATAAAAGTTTTAAGTGCTTTTTATGTTCAATTTCCGATTTTCTGGCGATTAGAATATCATCTATATAACAAAATAGAAAATCTAGACCTCTGGTCACCTCGTTTAGAAATCTTTGAAACGTCTGAGCAGAATTTCGTAACCCGTATGGCATACGTGTGAACTCGTATAAACCGAACGGAGTTGTAATTGCAGTTTTATCTATATCTTCGTCAGCCATTGGAATCTGGTGGTAAGCGCGCACTAGATCTATTTTTGAAAAGATCGTACAGCCCGCTAGTTGCGAGGAGAAACTCTGTATGTGCGGTAAGGGTTATCTGTCAGGGATCGTGATGGCATTTAAACGTCTAAAGTCCCCGCAAGAGCGCCAGTCATTATCTTTTTTCTTCACCATATGTAGTGGTGATGAAAATCGGGATTTTGAGGGGCGACAGATACCTAAATCGACCATATGCTGAAATTCTAGCTTAGCAGCTTTGAGTTTCTCGGAATCTAGTCGTCGTGGTTTTTCGAATGGTGCTATACCTTGAGTTTCTATATAATGACGGACACTATGTCGTACTGGCTGATTGTAGTTTGGTGGTTCACTCAGAGATGGAAATTGTTTTAAAATTAAACCGTATTCGTTATCAATACTAAAAATTTTCGTAGGTGTATCTACGTTAGCGATAATTGTATTTACTTGCAGTGAGGTAGAATTATCGATTAATTTTCGATTTTTTAAATCGATTAATAGATTATATTTTGTAAGAAAATCGGTACCAATTATCGGCTTATTTACAGCTGGCAGTATAAATAAATGTGTGAACGCGCGACGTAAACCTAAATTAAGTTTTAATAATTTTGTCCCGTAAGTTGGTATTTCAGTGCCATTTGCAGCTGATAATGAACAAACTTGGTCTTTATTTCCGTGGGGAAATAAGCTATGTGGGACTAATGATATTTCAGCTCCAGAATCAATCAAGAATTGCAATGAACTTTCTTGATCTCTAATAAAAAGACGGCGAGATTTCATAGTTCCACTGTTTGCCGTGCTAGCAGTTCAAAGAATTAGTTTAAATTATCACTTTTGTCGTTTAATGTTTGTGATTTATGTTTGTAAGAACATGGTTCCCTACAATATCTAGAATTCGAACCGAATTTGTTGTAAAAATAACATAATTTCGAAGTGTTTCGAAAACCTGAAACAGATCTTTGTCTGGACCGATTCGAATTTCTATTATAATTTCGTCCACGATTATTAATATTAAGTTTTGTCATAAACTTTTTAATTTCGTTTATTTCCTTCGTAAGTTTTTGTTCAGTTGGGGTTAATTTTGACGCGGTGTTATGTTTGTTTGCGTCGTAATTTGACGAACATGACGATTCAGCGACACAACTTGAAGGTTGTGCTACTTTCCAAATTTTATCGGCTATTGGCAAGATCTCTTCAATTGCTTTATCTGCCCAAGGTGCAATAGAGGTTCGTAGCGCTTGTGGTAGCCGTTTTAACCAAATTCTTTTTAAAAATGGTTTGTCAATTAACGCGGAATCGCCTGCTTGGTTAATCTAAAAAATTCGGAAGGGCTTAGGTCGCCGATATCGTTGAAATTGGATAATAAATTATCTAGTCTTTTTTCATTTGAAAGACTGTGCCTTTCAATCAATGCCTTTTTTAAACTTTCATATTTTGGAATTGTAACGTCAGGGTTTTTTAATATATCAAAAACGGATAATGCTACTTCCTGCGGAAGTGCTGAAAGTGTGTGATTGAATTTATCGTCGTCTTTAATCGACTTGTGCAAGTTAAATTGACTTTCTGCAATTATGAACCATAGCTCTGGATTTTTATCAAAAAATGGAGCAAGTTTAATTCGCGTAATTGTATTAATATCGGTTACGGCTTTTGTTGTTGTATCATAATTGGGAGTTGTCATTTTCTAATAATTATTTAAAACTTTTTATAATTGTGTAAGTTATTTAAAAATTGTACCAATTATAAATGTTGAAAAATATTTTATGATAATTATTGGTACCACCGGTGTCGAGTTTTACAATTTACAATAATTTTGTTACACCCGGTGCCGAAATTATTGTGTTTATTATGTTAATTGCGTTCTCAGCAGTGCTTTTCGTATATTGTTGATAGAAAAAGGAAATCCCAAGATAATTCGAAAGAAATAAATTAATAAAAGAAATATTTGAAAAGTAAAGTTTTGTTATGTTATTTGGAAATACTATATAAATATAAAATATATAATTTATCTGTTATTATTTAATAAAAATATCATAAATTAATAAATATATTTATTATTTTTAATTTTATTTTAATATTTTTATTTAAAAAAAAAATTTTACTCGAAAATTTTTTTTTGCCGGAAGAAGGTGAAAATCTCAAAGACACTAGCCGCGCGCGCGAGGCTAGTAGTGTGGGACTTTAACCCACTAAAAACACCTCCTTACCCCACCATCTATTAAAACTAGTCACCTGGACTAACCATTAATTTTAGTCTATCTTTTTATTTTTTTACCGAGTTTGTGTTATGTCAGCACCAACTCATACGGCTTTGTTCTTTTCAGTCTCCTTGTTATGTTGGAATTATCCAATAACTTGCGTGCTTCTGTATTGACGTGATTTACGAGACGAGCTTGATGTTTTGCTGCATAACGTTTCACCTCATCTGCTATTTTTGGGACCCTAAGATCTCTGTGAATATCGTTGTTTCTTACATACCAAGGTGCGTTGACAATGTTTCGCAATACCTTATTTTGAAAAGTCTGGACTTTGTTGATATGTGTTTGTTTGGCGCAACCCCATAATTGGATGCCATAAAGCCACATAGGCTTGATCATCTGGTTGTACAATAACACTTTGCAGTGGATCGAGAGTTTAGAAAAACGGCCTATGAGCCATCTCCCTATATCTGAGGTCCATCTCCTTTTTTTTCTTTTTAATATGTTCGTTCCATTTTAGTTTTGCGTCCAAGGTCATTCCTAGGTACCTTCCTGAGTTTTCATATGGCATATTAACTTCATTTATTCTGATCGTTTGCACCCTGTCGATTTTCCTGTTGGTGAAGTTTACGTGGACTGATTTGATTTCATTTAGTTTAATTTTCCACTTTTTGGTCCAGTTAGCGAATCTGTTACATGCTTGTTGTAGGTTGTTTGCTGTTTCTTCTATGTTATCTCCTAGCGCGATAAGTGCTGTATCGTCCGCAAATGTAGCTGTTGTAACGGTTCCAAAATCCGGTATATGGCTGGTGTATAGTAAATATAGTATTGGGCCAAGGATACTCCCTTGAGGTACTCCTGCTTTTATTTCTCTTATTGTTGAATATTCATCTTCTTGCTTTATTCTAAAGAACCACTGTGTTAAGTATGATCTGATGATTTCAACGTATTGTTTTGGAAACATATGGTTCATCTTGTGAATCAACCCTTCATGCCAGACCTTGTCAAAAGCCTGCGCCACATCTAGGAAGATAGTGGAGCAGATTTTCTTCTCTTCTAGCGCTTTTTCAATGATGGTTGTTATTCTATGGATTTGTTCAATAGTTGAGTGTTTTTCTCTAAATCCAAACTGATGGTTCGGTATGATTTCTTTACTCTCGATTATAGGTTTTAGTCTTAGCAACAGTAACTTCTCAAAAACTTTCGATATTGTCGGTAGAAGTGAAATTGGTCTATATGACTTAGCTTCTGTTGGTTCTTTTCCTGGCTTTTGCAGCATGATAATTTCAGCAACTTTCCATGAGCTAGGGACGTATCTGAACTTCAATACCGCATTAAAAATTTGCGTGAGTTTGCAAATTCCTGCATGCGGCAGATTTTTGAGGATCTCTCCCGTAATTAAATCAAAACCTGGAGCTTTCCTTGCTTTGATTGATGTTTTTATTACTAGCTCTGTTTCACTTGTGGTGATGATAGGAATGTCACTGACATCAATGTTGTCATGATGCGCTAATTCTTCTTCCGTTTCTATATCGTTTGGTTTAAATATTTCCTCTAGATGTTCTGCAAAAGTTTCTGCTCTTTCCTTGTTGTTTTTGGCCCAAGATCCATCCTGTTTTTTGATTGGTCCATAGTGCGTAATTGGTCTTCTTATTTTTTTAGTTGCTTTCCACAGTGAGTAGTTAGTTTCTTTGGTGTCCGTTAGATTGCTGGTATATACGTTTATCGAATCTTCTTTGTATTTTTGTATTGCTCTTTTGATTTGTTGACATCTGTTGTTTAACGTAGCTTTGTCCACTGGGTCCCTTGTGTACTGCCATCTTCTTCTATCTCTTCTTTTTTGCTTCACCATTTCTACTATTTCCCTCGGATAATTTGTACATTTCTTTCTTTTCTCCTGTAATGCTGTGTTATTCCATACCGCTACTTGTATTAACCTGTTTAACTTTTCAGTTTCTTCCTCTATTTGCGCCTCGCTATTTATCTGGACCCCAATGTCCACGTTATTTTGAATTTCCATTCTAAACGATTCCCAGTCCGTTGTATTGTTAGTTAAAGTAGGCTTGTTCAGTTTTTTTACAATTGTCTCCTTTAGCGTTAATATTACCGGTGAGTGGTCTGCGTTCAAATCGTGATTGTTTTCCACGGTCAAGTAATTGTCAGATACCCTTTTATATATGTAGAAGTCTAGTAAATCCGGTTTTTTGTTTCTGTCTGTTGGCCAGTAAGTTGGTTCTCCTGTCGATATAAATTTACACCCACTGTTCCTTAATGCTTTTCGTAGTTCCCTGCCTCTAGTTAATGTAATTCTCGATCCCCAGTCCGTGTGTTTAGCATTGTAGTCCCCTCCTAAGATAAATCTATCCCCTAGTAGTCCAATTACTCTTTCAAATGTTTGATATTCTATCTTGCATCCCGGCGGGCAGTACAGTGCTCCGATGTTAATGTGTTGCTTGATAGATTCAAATTTTATTATTGTAAGTTGCAGTTCGTCCATTTGTAATAGTCCGACTTCGTGATGTTTATAAATGTCCTTGACTAATATAGCAGAGCCGCCTCTGGCTCTATTCGATGGATGGTCTGTTCTGTAGATTGTGTAGTCTTTTATACTTGTGCTTGTAGTTGTCGATAGATGAGACTCCGAGATAAGACATATATCTATATTTTGTACCCTCAAGAATATTTCCAGTTCTGTTTTTTTGTTGTCAATGCCATTGGCGTTCCATGTAGCTATTCTTAACTCCTTGCTATATGTTGTTCTTGTCATATCGTTTGTTAGGCGTGTGTGTTTTACCATGTCCAGATTCTAGCTTATTTAATCTTGCAGAAATTTCATCCATCCTGTTTTGCATATTTTGAAGCATTATTATTATAGTTGTATCTGCCTGTGTGTTTTGTTTTAGCTCCTCCTTTTGTTTTTTATCAACGGTGTTCATACGTGCAACTTGGGCGTATGATATTCCTTTCGCAACTTTTGGTGTTACATGTGCTTTTATGTTTTCTGGTTCTCCAGCTGTTTCCTTCGTTGTTTCTCTCGTTGTGTTTCTTCTTCTCTGTAGCTCTTTCGCAATCAGGCAACCTCTGTAGCTAGCAGTCGATCTATCTTTTTCACATTCAATTGTTAAGTGATTACCTGCGCACTTTACACATATTGGCCCTCTTCGGCAGAATTTCTGGGTGTGTCCAAATCTCTGGCACCTTTTGCATTGCGGTATCATTTTGCTGTTTCTCACCGCTTCAATCTTAATTTTCATGTGCTGAATGAATTGGATTGCATATATTCTTTTAATGTCTTCTGTGTTGTCGAATGTTAACATAAATAGTGGAAGTTTTATTGAAATAATTTCTCCATTTTTTTTCTCTTTTTTATATTTGTTTATGACCTCTATTATTTTGAAACCTCTTTCTGTTAACTCCGATTTTATTTCTGCTGGATTGCATGTAGGATGTAAGTGTCTAACCATTACTTTTATCGGTCTTGTTAGTTTGTTTTCGTATGTGTGCCACTCTACGTTAGAGTCGCTTATAGTTTTCGTTAGTTCTCTGTATTCTGTTTCGGTTTCCACATTTACTTTTAGCTGGCTGTTATTTAACATATTTACTTTATATTTAATTTTACCTGTATTTAAGATTCCATTTACTAGTGAGTAATCGTTTACATTACTTAGTATTACTGGTGGGGGCTTGATATTCCTTCCTACTTTCTTCTGTGTGGCGGCCTGCTCCTCTTTTACCTCTTCCTTATCTCGTGTATTCACTAGTTTATTAATTATTTGTATTTTTTCTATTTCCGGGGATGATTCAGCTTTCCTCTTTTTGTTGGGTCTCCTTGTTTTTAGGATCCATTGTGTTTCTACAGCTGGTCCCACCGGGTTTTTCTCATTTTTATTTGTTTCCTGTATGGTGACTTCCTGGTCTGGTATTTCCATTTTATTGCTGTCGTTGTTTTGTTGTTTTTTCTGTGTTTTTAAGATTGCCATTTCTGTTTTCAATTCTTCTATTTGCTCGCTCATTCTAGTAATTATTTCATTCAGCTGTTCATTTCTATTATTTGATTTTTGTAATTCATCAATTAGAGTTTTTATTCTGTTTGAGTGGAATTGATTATCTTTTGAGCGTGATCTCGAACTTGCTCTTAATGCTACAGCAATATGTTCTTGTTGTTTGCTATCTTTTGAGCGTGATCTCGAATCAGTTCGGCTTGAAAGATTGTGGCTTCTTTGCCGAGTGGTAGGAATACAGACAAGTTTGGGCCTTTGATCCCGGCACCCGTACCCTCTGTATTTCGGGAACCGTCTGTGAACCAGACGGACGCATCCGATTCTAATTCAGGAAGCCTTGATTGCCAGTCACTGCGTTCACTGATTACGACTTTGAAAGGGAAGTCAAAGTTGTAAGTGGTCGGCATTACATCCGATAAAATTGAGGCTGGTTCCTTTATTTTGGGATTATTCAGGAGCTGAAGATGTCCTCTGAGGTCTCCTGAGTAATAATTCTTTACCTTCTGAAGGCGCATCAGACCTCTCGCTGCCTCTTTCTTAACAAGGAGGTGTATTGGCGGAAGGTTTAGGAACATCTCCATTGCTGCTGTGGGACAGGTTTTCATAGCACCTGTTATACCTAGAGATGCCAGTCTTTGGATCTTTCCTAGTTTCGCCTGTACTTTGTGTTGAAGCGTTTTAGTCCACCATACTGTGCATCCGTATGTTATAATAGGTAGTATGATCGTTCTGTAGCTCCAGTGGATCATTTTGGGATGTAGCCCCCATTTCCTACCAAACATACTTTTGCAGGCCCACATCGCCTTTATTGCCTTAGCATGAGTCTTTTCAATGTGGTTGTTCCAATTAAGTTTACTGTCTAGTCTCTAGTGTGATACCTCGGTATTTTACTTCATTGGAACAGGGTATGATTATACCACTTATTAAGGGTGCAGTAATGTTGATCACTTTGCTTGTGGTAAATGGTATAATTATCGTTTTGTTTGGGTTTATCTGTAGGTTTTTGGATTTGCACCAGTTCATTGTCCTGTTTAAAGCCAATTGGAGTCTACTAGATATGATATTTTCATATTTACCCCTGATTATATGATATTTTCATATTTACCCCTTTTGAGCGTGATCTCGAACTTGCTCGTAATGCTACAACAATATTGTTTTGTTCTTGTTGTTGGATATTCTTTTGCGGCGGCGTCCGCGCAATTCTACCTCCCTTACCAAATGGGTTTAAGATTGGGGTAGTATTGTTTGAATCCCTATGTTCGTGACTGTTTATATTTTTGTTTATACTTTCATTAACCAAGTTCGTTCCATGTTCATTTCCAGAGTTTCCCGCTGGCGACTTAGTGTTACTAGCATGGGGGGTCGTAACACCAAGCCCGCCAGGAGCCGCGGCTACTACTCCTGCCGTTTGAGTTGATATCCCAACTCGATTTGAAATTCCATTAGATTCCATTTTTCATGATTTTTACTAGTTTTGGTTTGTGGGTACTAGCGGACCACATGAGGTCTTGGTTATTGCGCCAAGTATTCGCATTCACCCTTTCCCGTTAGCCTTACAATGTAAGTATCCAGGAGGCACCCGGCAGATAACTATGTTACCTACCTTCGAGGAGGTGGGAATAGGATTTGTTGGCAGAGCTGTAGATGTTAGTTTCAGAAGGCTTTACCTAGGTTTTACCAGAGCAGATGTTAGTTACTCTGCCTAGGACCAATACCAACCTTTATCCCCTCTCGAAAAATTAAGGTAAAAAAAAATTAAAATTATCCTGGGGCACACTGTACTTTCTTTTTGCTATATTCCGAAAATTTTATTTTGTGTCAACTATAATTTCTCATCACGTGTACATTTGTTGCACTCACTAATTTATATAAAAAAAAAATTTTTGTTGCACTCACGAATATATATAAAAAAATTTATTGAGTGAGAATTTTTTTTATATTTTATTAGAAAAATATTTTGAAATACAGGGTATCTCGTTTGAATAAATGTAATATGAATTTTTGTATAAAAATTTCGAATTAAAAATGTATGTATATATTGTCATGTAATAAGATGGTTGTTTAAAATATTTGTAATTTTAACAAAAAAAAAAACGAAATAAAAAATTTATATGAATTTTGAATTTGAATAATTTTAAATTTTTTCTTATTACATCACAATGTATGCTTTATATTTGAAATTTTTTATTTTAGCGTTGAAATTTACGTATTTTTTTGAAAGATATTATTAATAAAAATTTATTTTTATATGTAATAAATATAATTAATTTAAAAAAATTTTAATTTTATTTTTTTTTAAAAAAAATGTTAGGTGTAATTATATAAAAAATATACCATATAGGTTCATATTTTAAATATATATTTTTTTATAAAAAAAGATATTTTAGTTAAGAAAATTTTAATGATTTTAATTAGCAAATTTATTTATTATACTTAAGTAGTATATAATATTATATTATAGTTTTAAAAAAAAAATGTGGTACTTGTATACTTGTATTGTCTTCTAAAAACCTTCTTAAACACGCGGTTTGGGACACGCGTTTTTTTATATGAAGTTCTTGTTGCTGGGTGTTTTTTTTATATATATAAAAACACGCGGTTTTTTTTTTTGCAATCCGTGGTTGTGTTGTTGCTGGGTGTCTTTTTTGAAGATTTTCCGTTGTGATGCTGATGATGATTTGTAATCTTGATTTTTCTTCACCATCCGTAGGTTAAAACACGCGGTTTTGGGCACGCGGTTATCTGTTTGTGATGATGAACTGTTGTCGATGATAATTTTATTATCTGCTCTTGTGTAACAGATTATCACTGCACTTAAACACACAATATTATTTTAATTTAGAAAAGAAAAAAAAACACAATTTTATTCGCGGTTAAAATGGCGTCCACGATATAAAATTAATATTAAATTTTATATATTGTTGCCCGTGTGCGGCAATAAAAAATTTTGCACGTGTTAAAAATGTCTACAAAAAAATTTTATTTTTGTGCCGGGGTCACTAATTGTATATGACTTAGTTATAATTAAAAGGCATTTACTTTAAGTTATTACAAAATTTATTTAATTCAATATTATTCTAATTTATTAACTATTTATTAAAATTAAAGTTTTTCAAATTAATATAAGTTTTAACTATTTATTAACTATTTATTATAATTTGATATATAATATTATATATCAAATTATAATAAATTGATATTTAATATAATTTGATATATATATATATATATTCGATTTTTGGTTGAGGCAACTTTACGATTCGAGAAACTATACTTGAGTGAGCTAATAATTGAAATGCACAATTATTATATACTATTTAATTACTGTTTTATAACAGGATTATTAATCTGTTCTAGTACTTCTCTATTTATTGTTCAGCTATTTAATTTAGTGCATGACAATTAAAAACTATATTCGGTTTTATTGTACAGGGTGCACCAGGCAATTAAATAAGTGTACCCTACAGTAACATAGTTCCTCTTTGCCAGTGTGATTAGTTTTTGGAGACATTCCGAGACCAGTATTAACTTCTGCCTATGGGAGCCTAAAGCTTTGAGAACAGTTTGACTGTCTGAAAGAATGTAAATTGTTTTATTGCGTTACGCTTTCCTAAGATTTTCTTGGACACACACATCTACCGCGATCAGTTCGGCTTGAAAGATTGTGGCTTCTTTGCCGAGTGGTAGGAATACAGACAAGTTTGGGCCTTTGATCCCGGCACCCGTACCCTCTGTATTTCGGGAACCGTCTGTGAACCAGACGGACGCATCCGATTCTAATTCAGGAAGCCTTGATTGCCAGTCACTGCGTTCACTGATTACGACTTTGAAAGGGAAGTCAAAGTTGTAAGTGGTCGGCATTACATCCGATAAAATTGAGGCTGGTTCCTTTATTTTGGGATTATTCAGGAGCTGAAGATGTCCTCTGAGGTCTCCTGAGTAATAATTCTTTACCTTCTGAAGGCGCATCAGACCTCTCGCTGCCTCTTTCTTAACAAGGAGGTGTATTGGCGGAAGGTTTAGGAACATCTCCATTGCTGCTGTGGGACAGGTTTTCATAGCACCTGTTATACCTAGAGATGCCAGTCTTTGGATCTTTCCTAGTTTCGCCTGTACTTTGTGTTGAAGCGTTTTAGTCCACCATACTGTGCATCCGTATGTTATAATAGGTAGTATGATCGTTCTGTAGCTCCAGTGGATCATTTTGGGATGTAGCCCCCATTTCCTACCAAACATACTTTTGCAGGCCCACATCGCCTTTATTGCCTTAGCATGAGTCTTTTCAATGTGGTTGTTCCAATTAAGTTTACTGTCTAGTCTCTAGTGTGATACCTCGGTATTTTACTTCATTGGAACAGGGTATGATTATACCACTTATTAAGGGTGCAGTAATGTTGATCACTTTGCTTGTGGTAAATGGTATAATTATCGTTTTGTTTGGGTTTATCTGTAGGTTTTTGGATTTGCACCAGTTCATTGTCCTGTTTAAAGCCAATTGGAGTCTACTAGATATGATATTTTCATATTTACCCCTGATTATGATGACTAGATTGTCGGCATATCCTATTACCTCGAAACCAGAATCATGAAGGTTCTGAAGTAGCTCATCAACAACAATAGACCATAACAGTGGAGATAGGACTCCTCCTTGGGGGCAACCCTTATAGGTTTGTGCTGTTAAAGAGTTACTACCAAGTTCCGCCGTTGTCGTTCGACTTTGCAGCATGGCATGAATCCATTTGGTCGTCGGCAGTTCTATTCCCTTATTCCTGGCTGCTGCCACAATGAGGAGTGTTGTCAAAAGCACCCTCTATGTCCAGGAATGCACATAGCGCCACTTCTTTGCATTCAATTGCCTTTTATTGACTTTATTTTTATTGACTTTACAACATCGTGAAGGGCCGATTCAGTAGACTTCACTTTTTGGTAAGCGTGTTGCTTATAGTGAAGTGTTGCTTGTTTGCACCGGTTATAATGTGGTGATCCACTAGTTTCTCCATTGTTTTAATGAAGAAGGAAGTAAGACTTATGGGGCGGTATGATTTAGGGTTTTCAATGGGAAGGTTCCCTGTCTTTGGTATGAAAACCACCTTAGCTTTCCTCCAGACTGTTGGGATATATCCCCATATAAAACTGGCTTTGAAGACTCTCAGCATATTGGGGATGAGAATCTCCAATCCCTGTTGTAGGAGTGCATGGAAAATTTTGTCATCTCTGGCCGATTTGTAGGGTTTAAAGTTGTTTATTGCCCATCTGATCTTTTCCGGAGTGAAGATTTTATCAGCGAGGCTTCTGCTGCGTGGTGTAGGACGCAGTCCTACTGCTACTGCCTCTTCATCTTCTGTGTTATTTATGAGTTTGCAACCCGGAAAGTGAGTAGCTAGTAAGACTTCTAGTGTTTCAGAGCTACTTGTTGTTAGAGAACCATCTTGTCTCTCTAGCAAACCGATATCTACGGGAATATCATTGTAGGGGTTAGTATACTAAATGTATTTTCTTGGCTGGGTGGGGTGAGTATTTAGTACAATTATATTTAATTTGTTTGGTTTTTGCGTCCTTATTCTTTGGTAAATTTTCTTTTGCAGGGTTGGATTTTATTACTGTGTCTATTTTATTTATTGTTTTTCTTTTCTTTGCTTTAGGAAGCTTCCATGCTGTTTCCTTTGCAACGTTCGCAGGTGGATGTTCTTTAGTCAGTATGTTTGCTTGGCTAGCTATTTGAACTGTTGTTGTTAGTCCTGATACTTTATGTTGGATTGCTAGAATAATATTTTTAAGTTCCAGAATCTCACGTTTGGCTTCCTGTAATTCGGTTTCTAGATTAGTGATCTTTTCTTGGTCAGCGAATATTGAATTTACAGCTGTTTAGATTCCTGGTAAGTTGCTTTCAGAACACTTTTTCTTTTAAAAGAAAAAAAGTGTTCTGAAAACAACTTCCATAACTGGTCCATAACTGACCGTTGGTGAATGTTGAGGTCCATAACTGACCGTTGGTGAATGTTGAGATTTTTGGTATTATATTCTGACGAAACATGCAAATTTTGATCAATTGTTGAGTGTTTCTGTCGGAAGCCGAACTGATAACTGGGATGCAGATGTTTGTTCTTAATTATTGCAATTAATTTGTTCAGGACAAGTCTTTCTGTTAATTTTGCGATGAGTGGTAGTAATGATATCGGTCGGTATGATTTGAAATTATTTGGTGGTTTTCCGGGTTTCAGTATCATGACTACTTCTACTACCTTCTAGATGTCCGGGAAATGTCGTAATCTGAACGAGGCTTAATCATTTAAGGTAACTGATTTACGGTTGCAGCCTCGTGCAGATTACGACATTTCCCGGACATCTGGAACGTAGCAGAAGTAGTCATGATACTGAAACCCGGAAAACCACCAAATAATTTCAAATCATACTGACCGATATCACTACTACCACTCATCGCAAAATTAACAGAAAGACTTGTCCTGAACAAATTAATTGCAATAATTAAGAACAAACATCTGCATCCCAGTTATCAGTTCGGCTTCCGACAGAAACACTCAACAATTGATCAAATTAACCGCATCACAAACGCATTAGAAAAATCCTTGGAAGAAAAAAAGTACGCTCAGCTATTTTTATTGACATTGCACAAGTATTTGACAAAGTGTGGCATATATTACTAATCCATAAATTTAAAAAAAACTTACCGATACAATTTGTTGACTTCTTGACGTTATATCTGGAAAATAGATTCTTTAGACTTAAATAAGACAATGAATTCTCACCCTTACAGAAATAAGAGCCGGAGTTCCCCAAGGGAGTATACTAGCACCAACCTTATACTTATTATTCACCAGTGCTCGTCCAGTGCACTGACAGGAACATTTGCAGACGACAGCGCAATAATAGCTATTGAAAATTGCCTACAAGATGCCACAAATAAACTGCAAACAGTGAACGACCATATTTATGAATGGACGAAAAAATTGAATATTAAAATTAACGCAACAAAATCTTCACATATAAAAAGATAAAGAACATTGCAATCCAACTAAATGGAAACACGTTCTCACATGAATTTACGGTAAAATATTTAAGCCTGACCCTTGACGAAAAACTGAATTGGAAAGAACATATAAAAAATAAAGTAATTGAACTGAACTAAAAAAATACAGAAAAATCTACTGGTTAATAGGACGCAAATTGAGCTTAGCAATCCACCACAAATACTGATTTACAATCAAGTATTTGTGGTGGATTGCTAAGCAATTATTTACAAGGAAAAACCTTGATTTACAAGGTTTTTTCTTTTTAACCCTTTAATGGAGCTGACGTGTATACACGTCATCCGGCTGGTTTCTGTATATTGTGTATAATATATTGTGGCGATAGCAATTTCTTAAGTTAGTGGATGAGTCATACATACCGTATCTCCTGTAGCATTGAAACTACATTATTGTTTAGCAGTTGGCTCTTTTCAGATAAACTATTTTTTGTTGCCTGGTGTTATACATCGAGGAAAATACTAGTTACTTTCTTAGCATTAGAATTGTTTTTTCTCCTTTTTTGTAGTTGTTTCGCAATCACACATTCCCTGGGTGTGCCTCAACCGTAATTAGAGCATGTGGCTTCTGGTTTTACTGCAGTGATTGGTAAGATCTTAGCCTGCATATATTACATAATTAGATAACCGCTGGCAGGACTGAAGAGTATGACCACATCTCTCGCATTTTTTGCACTGAGGGATTTTGTTGTTTGTTCTTAAAACTACTCGGTTAACTTTTATATGATTCATAACATATTATGTCAAAGATTTTATTATGTTTTCACCGTTCTAGAAGTCTGGTTATTTTCCGTATACCTTCTTCATGATTTTGTTTCTACCTCTTTGATCTTGTAGTTTTTCTAAATCATTTTTGATGTGTTCAGTATCGCATAGACGTTTCTATTTGTTTTCGTAAGAGTATCATTCGAATTTAGTTTCATCTACATACTTGGTGAGGTTTCTGTATTCTGATTCAAACTTTTCACTTGCTTGTACGCAATAGATGAGCAGTTCAGTTTTTAGAAGTCAAGTTTTTTGCCTTCAAACCGTTGTTTTACTCAGCTATTTAGATTTCTGATGACTACTGGCGGTGGCTCTTGAGTTTTTCTCTCATCGTTTTGGTTTTGGTTAGCAGTTTGTTTGTATTGTTATTGTCTATTAGTGTAATTACAAATTGGCTGGCTGGCTTTCTTTACGTGTCTGTAGTTTTATTAATTTGGTCATTTTTAGGAGTATGTTGTGATTCTGATATTTTGCTCGAAGCTAATGATTTCCTTTTTTTATTTAGGTAGGATCCAGACAGTTTCTTCGGCAAATTTATTATATTCGCTAACTAATGTTGCTGGATTATTAGCGTGTTTGGATTGGATTGCAGCAATTCTTTCCCTTTTTCTGTTTAACGTTCCACTCCCCTTTGCAGGTTGGCCATCATCATTTTTGTTTTTGCTCTGTCTTTCGCTTATACGATCACTTGTTGACATGTTGGACCATTCTACCAACTTACTCATGCAGGACTTCTTCATCCGGCCTCTGCTCCTTGTCCCTGCTATTTTACATTGTAGTACAACTTGTACAATCCTGTACTTTTAACCTCTCAGAATGTGCCACAGAAAACTTTACTTTCTCGTTTTTATTATTATATTTATAAGTTCTTTTTTCTTGTTTATTCTGGCTAGCACTTCTTCATTGTTAATACGGTCTTGCCACGATATTTTTAAATATATGTCCAACTTCTAGCCGCTACACATACCTTTTTCTCATTGTCCAAACTTCAGCTCCATAAAATAAAGTTGCCCAGATGTAACTTTTTAATATTCTAAGTCTTAATACAATGTTCAATTCGTTTTTACAAAAAAATGTTGTTCATCTTTTTGAGGGTGCTCCTGGCTTGTTCAATTCTTGAGTTTATTTCTGTGCTACATTGTGAACCCACTTCTACAGACGCACCTAAATATGTGATTTTTTAGATCAACGTTGTTTAATTTAAGGTTATGGTTTCCAGAATCTTTTCCTAATACAAAATAACTGCAATTGATCTTAAGCCCAAAGTCATTGCAACATTTATTTAGTTCATCCAACATAATTTGAAGATCGTTGATATAATCTGCCATCTGCAAATCTTATATTATTAAACAACTCATCATTAATCTTTATGTCCATTTGTAGGTCGTCTAAACCTTCTTTGAATATTTCTTCCGAGTAGATGTTAAAAAGCATTGGGAACAGTATACAACCTTGACGTACTCCTCTCTTAATGATGATTTCGTCAGTTGAGCCATCTTGAGTTTTAACCTTTCTCGTTTAAATTTTTTCTTCTTAATATTTCTATTGGCTTGTTGTACTTTACTTTGTCGAATGCCTTTTCGAAGTCGATAAAACATCTGTGTATTGTGTGGCTCATTGCGTTGTTTCTTTGCCCTATTATATTTAACATGAATAGAGCTTCTCGTGTGCCCATACCATTTCTAAACACGAACTCGCTGATATCTTGTTCAGGTTTCTTGTACACTCGATTGTGGATTATTTTTCAGGAATAATTTTAAGATGTGACTCATCAGCCTAATTGTATGGATTTTAGCCATTCTGTTTAAATAGCACCAGTACTGTAGGTAGATCTTATTAAATATGTGGGTTAAAGTTTTTATTGTACCCTCGTTTAGAAGTTTTAAGATTTCATTCGGAATATAATGCGGACCCGTGGCTAGTCTATTTTTGGCATTATTAATGGTTGACCTAACTTCGTCTATGAAAATTGGAAAGTTTTCTTCCCTGCTGATGTAGCCATTTCAGGTCTGGAGTCTTCAAACAGATTAACAATATACTTCTCCCATTGTTCCAAACTTCTCTCTGGTTCTAAAATTATTTTACCATTTTCGTCTCTCAAGTCGCTATAATTTTTTATTCGTGTTGTTGTTGTAGCATACTCAGGTGTGTAAATAGAGACGAAAACAATTTTTACATACTGCTTTTATAGTTTTTGTGTTTGTTACTTGTTTTACTGTCTTTTGTTTTTTTATTTAATTGGAAGGCAGGTGCTCTAGTTGTGTATTTCTTTTGGATGAATAATTTCTTTTCTTTCTTCAGTCAGCTGTAATTCAAGAATTTCTCTTTTTATTTGGTTATGGTCAATACCAATAGAGTTCTTTGTTTGATATTGATCTGGACTAATTTCAGATGATGAAATTCTTTTTCTTTTGGGTGTCGTATTAGAATGATTATAGTAGTTTAATTTGTTTTCTTTTATTAGATGGGATAGTTAAAGTGTTCATATGCTTTCAATCCATATACGGCTTAGGCCAGTTTGAGTCTTAAAATATGAATATACGGTGTAATTGTTACATTACCATAATGTAAGCAATTACAATATAACTTTACTTATATTGTTTATTAAAATAATTTACAATATCATTATATCTATATATAAAAATGAATTGCTGTGCGTTAGTCTCGCTAAAACTCAAAAACGGCTGGACCGATTTTCAAAATTTTTTTATTGTTTTGTTTGCTATAGTTCAGGGATGGTTTGGAAAAATTTTTTTTTGCTTTGTTGGACATAACCTGTTGTGTATGTGATTACTTTGTTGTGATTGTGTGTTTGTGATTACATCATATTTGTGTATCTTTTATTGTTTTGTAAGACGTAACCACAAATTTCAAGAAGAAAATCAAGAAGAAACTCAAGAAGAAATTTTGTGATTACTTTGTTGTGATTGTGTGTTTGTGATTACATCATATTTGTGTATCTTTTATTAACATGCCAAGGAGAAGAACGGCTGACATTGGTCGTCGAAGTCAGTCAAATGCGCGCAGAGTTACCTCACGGGATAGTCGCACCAACGACCAGCGAGCGACAGATAATGCTAATAGTCGTATCGGTATGTCTGGATTACGTTTGAGGACAACAGAAAATGAACGAAACAGAGACAGAGACAGAGACAGGAATACAAAACAGTTAGGGAATACAAAACAGTTTACAACATAAAACCTATACACCCCAGTGATCAGCCCGAGCGAAGCCGGGTAACCCGCTAGTTAATTATATAATTAAATTACTTTACTTATTATATAAAGGGTCCGCCATCTAAAGTTTTTTTTTTCAACTAGTGCTTATTTCGTGAATGGTAACACTTAGCTCATGTCTGATTTGACAGATAATCAGTTTTATCCTTCCGCTGAACGAATATGGTTGTGTATACGCTTGAACAACGCTGGGAAATATTGCGACATTACTTTGAAAATCATGGTTATCTTTTCGGAAAAATCATCTTTTCGGATGAAGCTCATTTTGATCTTGGCGGGTATGTAAACAAGCAAAATTGTCGCATTTGGGGCACAGAAAACCCGCACGCATACATTGAAAAGCCGGTACACCAAAAACGAGTCACTGTTTGGTGCGGATTTTGCTCCAGAGGCATAATTGGGCCATTTTTCTTCGAAAATGTGCAAGGAGTGGCCGTTACAGTCAATGGCGATCGTTATCGGGCCATGTTGAACGAATTTTTGTTCACAAAAATTGAGGATGAGGATATTGGCAACATTTGGTTTCAACAGGACGGCGCTACATGCCACACAGCCGAAGCTACACTCGATGTTTTGCGCCCTGTTTTTGAAGATCGCATTATCAGCCGCAGAGCTGATGTTGTTTGGCCACCTCGGAGCTGCGATTTGACACCGTTGGACTATTATTTGTGGGGTGCCCTCAAAGATAAGTGTTACGCCGACAAGCCAGAGACAATTGACGCTTTAAAGGACAATATTCGTGAAGCCATTGGTGAAATACAGCTGCACACAATCGATAATGTGCTTAAAAATTGGACCGATCGTGTAGGCTACTGCATGGCCAGCCGAGGCAGCCATTTGAATGAAATTATTTTCCATTATTAACCGGAAGGATTGTACTTTCAAATAAAAAAAGAAATTTGAGAAAATATTCAGTAGTTTTTTTTTATAGCATTTTCAAAAAAAAAAAAGTTATTTGGCGGACCCTTTATAATAAGTAAACTAATCTATTATATATAATAAATTAATGGATTGTTAGTGGTATTCAAGTTAACCGTTTAACTTCAAAAAATTGTTGTGATTTAAATATTTTTGTGATTAATTATTTTAAAATGAATTTTAGTTTTTGGTCATGTGAAAGAAAGTATTTATATAAAAAACAAATAAATACGAAAAATAAATCTTTTTTTATGTTATTAAAATTCAAATTTGTTCCACCTAATCATAGTCATTCTTCTGAAATCTCGTTATTTCAATATCGGTACCAATTAATTTCAACTCAAGGTAAATTTTACATGCAGTTTCATACAGAACTGCATCAATAACAGCATTCTAGCATATGTAGCGACAGCAGCTAATACGAACAGAAGCATTGCTGACGAGGAATTCGTAGGTATAGAAGTTACAGAAATATTAAACCGTATGTGAGGTGAATATATCGCAATGAGAGATGAGAGTGACTACCTGCAAGGCTATGATAGCACAGCAACATCACCGTGATTGAAAATGTACAGTCTTAAAAAATAAGAGGATACGGGATACCATATGAAGAAAAACAGTTATGTTGCGTAGGAGACGAGCAGGCTATACCGTAAGACGTCTATTGCTCTAAAAAGCCATAGATCGGATGGTAGAACCCCTACGACGTCTGTAAAAAGATCGAGGTCCCAATCCGCACGTTTAACACGGTTAGTGGTAGCAGGAAGGTTAGCATTGTATATGTCCGCCACCCCAGAGATACATTTCACGAAGAGCAAGCAAAGAATACAAAGCGACTTACTGAGTGCCATTGAAAATGCGCCGATGGGTTAAT
This sequence comes from Empis livida, assembly GCA_963932195.1. Lineage (NCBI taxonomy): Eukaryota > Metazoa > Arthropoda > Insecta > Diptera > Empididae > Empis > Empis livida. Next base: position 22,805,271 of record OZ010648.1, read on the forward strand.
GGGGTCATTTCCAAAAACGAACTGCAACCCCGATGGGTAGTTGTCATCTGTGCTAATGGGGTGAGCCAGCAATGTCTGAAGAATCCGTTTCCAAATCTGAGGCCATATGAAGAAGAAGTTATGAAAATGGTGGAGGATAATATGCTGTTGGCTCAGTTCTGTTTTTATTTCTTTAAGTAACGTTTGATTTTTTTATTTTTCCTTTTTACTATAAATGAACTGATTTTATTAAATCTTCTTTTATTAAATTTTCAATTTATGTGCAATGCCAGAGTGCCAATTTATGTTAATATAGTTTCATTTCATTTTAATTGTTCTTTTCACACAGAATTTCAAAATGAATGTACGCACATATTAATGACTATTATTAATGTATACTGGTCTTTGGATTACGGCATATAGATTCAATTTTAGAATTTTTGATTTAAAATTTTTAAAAATAATATTTTTCAAGAAGTTATAAAATTATGAACGGAGAAACAACTGCTAAATTTAAATATTAAGAAATTAGGCTGTATTTTTTACTGATTTTCATAAATGTGGCAGTAACGAATAAATCATATTATTATTTTTGTAGGAAAAAGTTTTGTTTTTGTCCGTTTTATAAAGAAGCGCATATATTCTCCCAAATAATATTTCGAATACCTCGAACATTGAAACCAATATCACTACAAAATTTGATTATTTTTTGAACCAGTACCGCTATTTCCATTTAATAAATAAAAAACCACAAATCTTTATGGAATAGGAAATTATATCTAATTTTATTTTAAGAGGGAATATACGAAAATTTTGCTTTTTTTAGTGTATACTTTGTTTCATATAACAATGATTTGAGTATTTAGTGTTTTAGGAAAGATTTTTAAATTTAAGGACTTTAATTTTAATTTTAAAAATACAATATTTTATAGTACATTTTCCTGAGAATTATAAAAAAAAAATTTGTAACCGTTGGCTATAAATTGATTGTGATATATCTGGTGGAATAGAGTCGAGATATTATTAAAGTTATTGCTGTTTTCTTTTCAATATTGAAATTAGTGCAAAAAAAGAGACTTTTAGGCAAATTTTTGGTAACTCATATATTTCTTAACTTCTAATTAATTTATTTAAAAAATAGCACTAAAAACTAGAAATTAATTAATAATATTTGAAACTAGAGGTTCTTTTCACTGTCATAACTTTAGATATAGTCAATATAGACATTTTTCAATAAATATTATTTTTGCAAATTCGAAATCAAAAATTCAAAAATAGTATATGCAAGTAACTCATAAATTAATAACAGTCTTTAACATTTATTAAATGCTTTTTAATTAACTTGGTCGTGTCTGTCTCTTAGTCTGTCACACAAGTTTCTTATATTAAGTTTTAAGATAAACAAATTAGATATGTGGTTGGAGTAGTGGGTAAGCCGCCAGCGTCAGAAAAATTCAACTCAGGTTCAAATCCTGACTTAACCACTTTTAGAACCAGAGTTAAATGACATATATTGAAACTGGCGACCTACCAACTGCACCATACCATATATTGAATTTTTGTTTCTTAATAATTATTATTACATAACAGAAAAATTTGCGTAATTTGTTTTCTTTGAGTATATATTTGTTACTTTTGTTTTGTGTTGAGAGGGTATTATTATTCATTTGCATTACCTCTGAGTGAGAGCAATAAGAAAATATTTCTAGGCATAAAGATAACGGAAAAGAAATAGAAGAAAAAAAATTTACACAGTGAGAAAAAACTTGTTGGTCAGTAAAATTTGCAACAAAAGTGGAAAAATCAACAGATTCAGCGAAAATTAAATGAAAAAAATAATTAGGTAAATTTACCAAAAAAAAAATAATAGAAATATTAATTAGATATTTATTAAGTAAATTTACCAAAAAAATAAATATACATAATTATTAGATATTTGTTAAAATTTAACTAGAAACAAATTTAGGTTTTTTATATGGATAACATAAAAAATTAGATAATTTAATCGAACAACTAAAATGAATGCAAAAAAATTTTCAAACACAGGAGATTTCAGGGGTCATCTTCAACTGTTAAATAACCCCAAAATAGAGGCCATTGCCTCACATCTATCGGACACTATGCCGACCCTTTATAACTTTGACATACCGTTCAAGATTATAATCAGCGAACGCAAAGACTGGCAATCTAAGCTTCCTGAAAAAAATACGGGTGCAGAAATATGGTATACAGATGGCTCCCGTACCAAAGAGGACACAGGTGCTGGAGTTAAAGGCCCAAACTTCTCGGCATCCAAATCACTCGGAAGAGAAGCAACTATCTTCCAAGCAGAAATGATTGCAACTATCTTCCAAGCAGAAATGACCGCAATAAAAATATTATAATTTTATCAGACAGTCAAGCTGTACTCAAATCTCTATCCTCCCACAAACATGAGTCAAAACTTGTCTGGGACTGTCCAAAAGCTCATAATACTGGCCAAAAGGAATAATGTAATCTTAATGTGGGTACCAGGTCATATTGGAGTAGAAGGCAATGACGAGACAGATAGCCTTGCAAAAAATGGTGCAAGCACCAGGTTTATTGGACCTGAACCTTTCTGTGAAAAACCGAAAGGTCACTCTAAACTTATTTTAAAAAGATGGATAGAGCAAGAGCACAGAATCTATTGGAACTCACTTCCAAAACTCGCACTATCCAAAAAATTTATTAAACCACAAATCATAAAAGTGGAGAAAATACTAAAATTCAGCAAAAAGGGCATAAGCACCTTAATAGGTCTCCTGACAGGCCACAGTCCTGTACGCTATCATCTGCAAAAAATAGGACTAGCTGAAGACAACAAATGTCGCCTCTGTCTATCTAACAAAGAGGATACAGAACACCTACTATGCTACTGTGAAGCAGCTGCACGTAGAAGAATAAATCATCCTATTCGGCTCCCGAGAACATAATAAGTTTCTTCAGAACTCTTAATATTGGCTAGGGAAAGGGGCAATAAATGCACAATAGATCTTTTAGGTTGCAGTGCTCTCTCGTGCTGCCCTCAAAAAAAAGTAGTGTTTTACATAATTTATAAAATTAATTTCAAATTTTGATCAATATAATAATGTATAAAAAGAAATATTGATACCTCACGATTTGGACCAGAGTAATTTCTTTTGCAAATGGAAATCTAGAATATTTGAGGCTTAAAAAAAATAAAAACATTAAAAGAACCACACTAAGCATTTGATGTTCTTTTAATTCTGCCAATATTCTAAATATAAACAAAAAATGCTTAGTGTGGTTCTTTTAATGTTTGTAATTTTTTTAAGCCTCAAATATTCCAGATTTCCACTAACAATATTCCAGCAATTTTTATTTATCATATAACAGCTTTAGATGTGCAAGATCTACCACCAATTTTATTTTCTACTTGTTAGGGGGCTAGTTTTGTTTTTAAAAAGCATATTTTAAAAAAAAATTTTTTAATTATTTTGATAAATTATATGTGAAAAACAGCAACAACAAAAATGAAATGCAAATATTTTATTATTTTTTATCATATTCAGGTAACCAATCTATTAATAAAAGCATTAGTTTGTCCATTTCTTTTGAAATTCTCGTAAAGACAATAACGACGGAAATGAAAACATCATTTCCGATGAAAAGATCTCTTTGGTGGATGCGAGGTAAAAAAATATGATTTTAGAATTCAAAAATCGTTAGATAATTTTGTTGTCTAATTTTTCAGTCAATGTTTTTATGATAACGTTACGTCTTTTGTTGTTTCGTTTTTCAGTCAAAACGATGTAGGTCGAAATTGAAATAAATTTGCATTAATAAATTGGAATGCATGTAAACATCCGTTTCTTTATATATTAATGGCCAATAAGTCTCTTCTGACTTATTGGCCATTAATATATAAAGAAACGGATATATCTTCGAAATAGAAATACGTAAATACGTCTCTTCTAAAAAAAGATATTATTTCATTATTTAATTTTATATACACGTGCACTTCGAGTAAATGCCTCCGCGGGGGGGCATATGGTGCGTCACGCCTATCCACCCGTGGGTCGATCGGCGCGGTTCTGCTCGGGTTTCGTATAGTATGTACTAAAACATCTTTATAATTTTCAGTATAGGCAACATATATAATTAAAAGTTACTTATTTCCACATGTTTGTGGTACACCTCCAAAAGGGCCATCTATACAAAAAATTCTTTCATCGAACGATGGAATTTTATTATTTAATGCGTCTGTAATTGCAACTGTCATAAATATTGCGTAGCTTACATTACCTTCTATAATTGTATATTTATAAAAAGTTATTGTTGCTACATCAACATTATTATCAACAACGTCATTATCATTATGATAATATGATGTTCCATATTCTTTTAAAATATATAAATTTGAAAATGCTGCAGCTATTTCCGCAGGACATCTAGGTGGTTTCGGTATTTGGTCACTTTTAATTTTGTTAATTGTCCTTTTCATTTGCTTATACAAAACATAAGTGGGCAATTACGCCCGAATTCAATTTGTGGGCGTTAATGCTCAATTTTGTTTGCCTTCACTGCTCAGTCAGATGAGAATTATTGCCCGAATGACTTTCGGGCATTAATTCTTACCCTTTAGGGCATTAACGACATTATCATAATCTTCATCATCAGTAACATATTCATTTCCATTTAGATCATCAAAATTTCCTGCGTTATCCTATAATGATTTTTTGAAATATATTTGCTGTACAATTTCATTTTGGAATTCAAAAATCGTGATAATTTTTCAGTCAATGTTTTTATGATAACGTTACGTGTTTTGTTGTTTTGTTTTTCCGCAAAAACGATGTAGATCGAAATTAAAATAAATTTGCATTAATAAATTGGAATGCATGTAAATACGTCTCTTCCGATTTATTTGCCATTAATATACACCCAACTCTTTTTTTACACGGTAGATACGTTCGAACTAAAATCGTGTAAAAAAAATCGTGTAAAAAAAGACATGCTAACCATACTAAAATTGAGGATGTGTTCAAAAATTGTAAAAAACCGTGTAAAATAGAAAAATTAACCATCAGTTGTTCTAAAAATCCGTGCAAAAAAAGAATAAATATTTAAAACATATTATATAAATTTTAGAAAAAATAATTCATACATATTGTTATTAAAAATAGATAATAATAGTAATTTTAGTCCATAACTAAAAAAAAAAAATTAAAACATAATTTTTCCACGAACTGAACACAACAATAAAATTTAAATGGAAAATGCGACTTCAGTTTCTTGATTATACATCATATAATAAAATTTGGGTATTCCCCGAGTAGTACATAAAAAAAATTAATAAGAATTTTTTTTTTGGTAATCGTGTTAAACCAAATATTTCGTATAAAAAAAGAAGATTTGTTCTTTTTTTGTGGATCGTGTTATTTCAAAATCGTGTAAAAAAAGAGTTGGGTGTATAAAGAAACGGATATATCTTCAAAATATAAATAAAAAAAAAATATTATTTCATTTTATATAGACGTGGACTTTGAGCAAATAGTGACAAATGGGCTCCAAAATTTGAACTAATTAAATCTTCAGTGTCTCCAATTCTCGCATACAAATAATGATAAATACGCTTTGTCAACCTTTTGATATCTCCCCTTGTGCCACAAATTACAAATAATGTTTTCACTGTCGTATAATCTATTTACTTTAACTTACGCTGTTGGTAATAATGCTAAATTAACACCTGTTGATTTACAGGAAATAATATTTTCATCAGACATTTCTGAATTAATTTCAATATTATAATTATCAAACACTACATCTCTTCATTAATTGAATCAGATATATACTCTTCTTGATTCATTTGATTATTCTTAAAATTTGTGATCATGCTCAAAGACTCAGCTTGATCCATACGATTCACAGTGAATTTTTCACTAATATTGTTATAACCAATAGCTACAGATTTCGCTGAAGGATAAAATGGTTGAATATAAGACCCTTTTGAATGTTCTTTACTATTAACAGCTGCATATGAACCACCCGATGAACCAGCACCAAACTGTGATTCACCACTAAAACTAGGTGAATTATCTTTTAAAGGTGAATTATCATTTAACTGTATTGTAATTGTCAATATGGATCAATGAATTATGATAACCATTACAAAATTTACACTTCTTCTCATATGTACATTTTTGTAACATATGCGAGCTTGATAAGCATTTGAAACATAATGAGTTTTTGACAACAAATTCTTTTCTTTATTGTGGGGTTAATTTCTTGAATTTAAAACAATTATATAAACCATGTGGTAATTTACAAAATGTACAAATTGTTTTTTGACTTTTATTACTGTCATTTATAAAATAATTTTTTGCTTTTATAATAGGTTTATTAGCAATAATAAAATTGATCTTCTTTGATTTGATCCTGAATCGCTTCTAATGTTGACCTACGATCATCCAAAAACGTTAAGAAATCTGTGACAATAGGAAATATTTTTTGATTCTGTAAACTTATTTCATACTTTTCCATAGATCTTTCTGCCCATAATTGTTTAGTTTTATCATCTAATTTATTTAACATAAGATGATTTAACCACAAATCTGTACAATTTGCACTTGGATCAATGCTATCTAAACCTGACAAAATATTTCCTATATTATCCGCAATACTTCTAATTTCCTCAGCACTACCCTCTTTTACGTTTTTTAAATTAAAAAACGAATCAATATATGATGTTGCGATTTTGCGTTTATTATCAAACCTTTTTTCTAATTTATTCCACGCAGCATCATAATTTTCTTCTATTACTAACATATTTTTAATTAATAATGGTTCAGGTTCTAAAAATTGCCTTAAATGAGTGAATTTTTGTATTTTGCTGCGCACTCAATTTTCTCGTAAATTTTTATCTATATAATGAAATAAAGATTTCGGGACGTAACCGAAAATATATTATATGCAACCCGCGTCTCGCGTAACTCGATTTGTATAATACGGCACTTCTATGGAACCCAACTATCGCGTTTTACGAGGATTACCTATATATTAGGGATCGCAATCTCGGAGCCTTATTTCAATCCCGGGATTTCGGGATTGGTTTTTGTTGATCCCGGGATCCCACCGGTATTAACCTAGTAGAATTTTGTTAATATTTATTTGGCAAAACTGAAAAAATTGTACAAAATTTAATTATAAAAAGTTTTTTTTTATTTAGAAAAAATGAAAAAGAAAATTCATTATTTATTTACAAGATTCATTACAAAATTCATTATTTATTATTATTATATTATAGATAAAAAAATTATTATTATATTATAGAAAAAAATATATATTTTATGTTTATTTTCAATATTATGAATACTTTTTAAATGTGTATGAAGTCCCTTAGTAGATCCTCCTGTCGTATTAATAATTTTTGGACAGCGTTTGCAGTTAGCAGTTGCTTCTGTTTCTGATCTGTCGTAAAATTTCCATACTTCTGCCTTATTTGTCATCGCTAAATCTGTGATAAAGTAAGAAATAAATTAATAAACTGTTATTCTACATATATATATTAAAAATATATATATGTAGAATAACGACGATAATGAAAACATCATTTCCGATGAGAAGATCTCTTTGGTGGATGCGAGGTAAAAAAATATGATTTTAGAATTCAAAAATCGTTAGATAATTTTGTTGTCTAATTTTTCAGTCAAATTTTTTATGATAACGTTACGTCTTTTGTTGTTTCGTTTTTCAGTCAAAACGATGTAGGTCGAAATTGAAATAAATTTGCATTAATAAATTGGAATGCATGTAAATATCCGTTTCCTTATATATTAATGGCCAATAAGTCTCTTCTGACTTATTGGCCATTAATATATAAAGAAATGGATGTATCTTCGAAATAGAAATACGTAAATACGTCTCTTCTAAAAAAAGATATTATTTCATTATTTAATTTTATATACACGTGCACTTCGAGTAAATACCTCCGCGGATGGGGGGGGGCATATGGTGCGTCACGCCTATCCACCCGCGGGTCGGTCGGCGCGGTTCTGCTCGGGTTTCGTATAGTATGTACTAAAACATCTTTATAATTTTCAGCATAGGCAACATATATAATTAAAAGTTACTTATTTCCACATGTTTGTGGTACACCTCCAAAAGTGCCATCTATACAAAAAATTCTTTCATCGAACGATGGAATTTTATTATTTAATGCGTCTGTAATTGCAACTGTCATAAATATTGCGTAACTTACATTACCTTCTATAATTATTGTATATTTATAAAAAGTTATTGTTGCTACATCAAGATTATTATCAACAACGTCATTATCATTATGATAATATGATGTTCCATATTCTTTTAAAATATTTAAATTTGAAAATGCTGCAGCTATTTCCGCAGGACATCTAGGTGGTTTCGGTATTTGATCACTTTTAATTTTGTTAATTATCCTTTTCATTTGCTTATACAAAACATAAGTGGGCAATTACGCCCGAATTCAATTTGTGGGCGTTAATGCTCAATTTTGTTTGCCTTTACTGCTCAGTCAGATGAGAATTATTGCCCGAATGACTTTCGGGCATTAATTCTTACCCTTTAGGGCATTAACGACATTATCATAATCTTCATCATCAGTAACATATTCATTTCCATTTAGATCATCAAAATTTCCTGCGTTATCCTATAATGATTTTTTGAAATATAGTTGCTATACAATTTCATTTTAGAATTAAAAAATCGTGATAATTTTGTTGTCTAATTTTTCAGTCAATGTTTTTATGATAACGTTACGTCTTTTGTTGTTTTGTTTTTCCGCAAAAACGATGTAGATCGAAATTAAAATAAATTTGCATTAATAAATTGGAATGCATGTAAATACGTCTCTTCCTATTTATTTGCCATTAATTTACACCCAACTCTTTTTTACACGGTAGATACGTTCGAACTAAAATCGTGTAAAAAAAAGATGCTAACCATACTAAAATTGAGGATGTGTTCAACAATTGTAAAAAACCGTGTAAAATAGAAAAATTAACCATCAGTTGTTCTAAAAAACCGTGCATAAAAAGAATAAATATTTAAAACATATTATATAAATTTTAGAAAATATAATTCATACATATTGTTATTAAAAATAGATAATAATAGTAATTTTAGTCCATAACTAAAAAAAAAAAAATTAAAACATAATTTTTCCACGAACTGAACACAACAATAAAATTTAAATAGAAAATGCGACTTCAGTTTTTTGATTATACATCATATAATAAAATTTGGGTATTCCCCGAGTAGTACATAAAAAAAATTAATAAGAATTTTTTTTTTTGGTAATCGTGTTAAACCAAATATTTCGTATAAAAAAAGAAGATTTGTTCTTTTCACTAATATTGTTATAACCAATAGCTACAGATTTCATTTGATTATTCTTAAAATTTGTGGATCGTGTTATTTCAAAATCGTGTAAAAAAAGAGTTGGGTGTATAAAGAAACGGATACATCTTCAAAATATAAATAAAAAAAAAATATTATTTCATTTTATATAGACGTGGACTTCGAGCAAATAGTGACAAATGGGCTCCAAAATTTGAACTAATTAAATCTTCAGTGTCTCCAATTCTCGCATACAAATAATGATAAATACGCTTTGTCAACCTTTTGATATATCCCCTTGTGCCACAAATTACAAATAATGTTTTCACTGTCGTATAATCTTTAACTTGCTCTGTTGGTAATAATGCTAAATTAACACCTGTTGATTTACAGGAAATAATATTTCCATCAGACATTTCTGAATTAATTTCAATATTATAATTATCAAACACTACATCTTCATTAATTGAATCTGATATTTACTCTTGATTCATTTGATTATTCTTAAAATTTGTGATCATGCTCAAAGACTCAGCTTGATCCATACGATTCACAGTGAATTTTTCACTAATATTGTTATAACCAACAGCTACAGATTTCGCTGAAGGATAAAATGGTTGAATATAAGACCCTTTTGAATGTTCTTTACTATTAACAGCTGCATATGAACCACCCGATGAACCAGCACCAAACTGTGATTCACCATTAAAACTAGGTGAATTATCTTTTATAGGTGAATTATCATTTAACTGTATTGTAATTGTCAATATGGATCAATGAATTATGATAACCATTACAAAATTTACACTTCTTCTCATATGTACATTTTTGTAACATATGCGAGCTTGATAAGCATTTGAAACATAATGAGTTTTTGACAACAAATTCTTTTCTTTATTGTGGGGTTAATTTCTTGAATTTAAAACAATTATATAAACCATGTGGTAATTTACAAAATGTACAAATTGTTTTTTGACTTTTATTACTGTCATTTATAAAATAATTTTTTGCTTTTATATTAGGTTTATTAGCATTAATAAAATTGATCTTCTTTGATTTGATCCTGAATCGCTTCTAATATTGACCTAAGATCATCCAAAAACGTTAAGAAATCTGTGACAATAGGAAATATTTTTTGATTCTGTAAACCTATTTCATACTTTTCCATAGATCTTTCTGCCCATAATTGTTTAGTTTTATCATCTAATTTATTTAACATAAGATGATTTAACCACAAATCTCTACAATTTGCACTTGGATCAATGCTATCTAAACCTGACAAAATATTTCCTATATTATCCGCAATACTTCTAATTTCCTCAGCACTACCCTCTTTTACGTTTTTTAAATTAAAAAACGAATCAATATATGATGTTGCGATTTTGCGTTTATTATCAAACCTTTTTTCTAATTTATTCCACGCAGCATCATAATTTTCTTCTATTACTAACATATTTTTAATTAATAATGGTTCAGGTTCTAAAAATTGCCTTAAATGAGTGAATTTTTGTATTTTGCTGCGCACTCAATTTTCTCGTAAATTTTTATCTATATAATGAAATAAAGATTTCGGGACGCAACCGAAAATATATTATATGCAACCCGCGTCTCGCGTAACTCGATTTGTATAATACGGCACTTCTATGGAACCTAACTATCGCGTTTTACGAGGATTACCTATATATTAGGGATCGCAATCCCGGAGCCTTATTTCAATCCCGGGATTTCGGGATTGGTTTTTGTTGATCCCGGGATCCCACCGGGATTAATAATTTTTGGACAGCGTTAATAATAATCGTATTAATAATTTTTGGACAGCGTTTGCATTTAGCAGTTGCTTCTGTTTCTGATCTGTCGTAAAATTTCCATACTTCTGCCTTATTTGTCATCGCTAAATCTGTGATAAAGTAAAAAATAAATTAATAAACTTTGAATTAAAAATATATATATGTAGAATAACGACGATAATGAAAACATCATTTCCGATGAGAAGATCTCTTTGGTGGATGCGAGGTAAAAAAGTATGATTTTAGAATTCAAAAATCGTTAGATAATTTTGTTGTCTAATTTTTCAGTCAATGTTTTTATGATAACGTTACGTCTTTTGTTGTTTCGTTTTTCAGTCAAAACGATGTAGGTCGAAATTGAAATAAATTTGCATTAATAAATTGGTATGCATGTAAATATCCGTTTCTTTATATATTAATGGCCAATAAGTCTCTTCTGACTTATTGGCCATTAATATATAAAGAAATGGATGTATCTTGGAAATAGAAATACGTAAATACGTCTCTTCTAAAAAAAGATATTATTTCATTATTTAATTTTATATACACGTGCACTTCGAGTAAATACCTCCGCGGAGGGGAGGGTGCATATGGTGCGTCACGCCTATCCACCCGCGGGTCGGTCGGCGCGGTTCTGCTCGGGTTTCGTATAGTATGTACTAAAACATCTTTATAATTTTCAGCATAGGCAACATATATAATTAAAAGTTACTTATTTCCACATGTTTGTGGTACACCTCCAAAAGGGCCATCTATACAAAAAATTCTTTCATCGAACGATGGAATTTTATTATTTAATGCGTCTGTAATTGCAACTGTCATAAATATTGCGTAACTTACATTACCTTCTATAATTGTATATTTATAAAAAGTTATTGTTGCTACATCAACATTATTATCAACAACGTCATTATCATTATGATAATATGATGTTCCATATTCTTTTAAAATATTTAAATTTGAAAATGCTGCAGCTATTTCCGCAGGATATCTAGGTGGTTTTGATATTTGGTCACTTAATTTTGTTAATTGTCCTTTTAATTTGCTTATACAAAACATAAGTGGGCAATTACGCCCGAATTCAATTTGTGGGCGTTAATGCTCAATTTTGTTTGCCTTTACTGCTCAGTCAGATGAGAATTATTGCCCGAATGACTTTCGGGCATTAATTCTTACCCTTTAGGGCATTAACGATTCATTTCCATTTAGATCATGAAAATTTCCTGCGTTATCCTAAAATGATTTTTTTAAATATATTTGCTGTACAATTTCATTTTGGAATTCAAAAATCGTGATAATTTTGTTGTCTAATTTTTCAGTCAATGTTTTTATGATAACGTTACGTCTTTTGTTGTTTTGTTTTTCCGCCAAAACGATGTAGGTCGAAATTAAAATAAATTTGCATTAATAAATTGGAATGCATGTAAATACGTCTCTTCCGATTTATTTGCCATTAATATACACCCAACTCTGTTTTTACACGGTAGATACGTTCGAACTAAAATCGTGTAAAAAAAAATCGTGTAAAAAAAGACATGCTAACCATACTAAAATTGAGGATGTGTTCAACAATTGTAAAAAACCGTGTAAAATAGAAAAATTAACCATAAGTTGTTCTAAAAAACCGTGCAAAAAAAGAATAAATATTTAAAACATATTATATAAATTTTAGAAAATATAATTCATACATTGTGTTATTAAAAATAGATAATAATAGTAATTTTAGTCCATAACTAAAAAAAAAAAATTTAAAACATAATTTTTGCACTAGCTGAACACAACAATAAAATTTAAATAGAAAATGCGACTTCAGTTTCTTGATTATACATCATATAATAAAATCTGGGTATTCCCCCAGTAGTACATAAAAAAAATTAATAAGAATTTTTTTTTTTGGAATCGTGTTAAACCAAATATTTCGTATAAAAAAAGAAGATTTGTTCTTTTTTTGTGGATCGTGTTATTTCAAAATCGTGTAAAAAAAGAGTTGGGTGTATAAAGAAACGGATATATCTTCAAAATATAAATAAAAAAAAAATATTATTTCATTTTATATAGACGTGGACTTTGAGCAAATAGTGACAAATGGGCTCCAAAATTTGAACTAATTAAATCTTCAGTGTCTCCAATTCTCGCATACAAATAATGATAAATACGCTTTGTCAACCTTTTGATATCTCCCCTTGTGCCACAAATTACAAATAATGTTTTCACTGTCGTATAATCTATTTACTTTAACTTACGCTGTTGGTAATAATGCTAAATTAACACCTGTTGATTTACAGGAAATAATATTTTCATCAGACATTTCTGAATTAATTTCAATATTATAATTATCAAACACTACATCTCTTCATTAATTGAATCAGATATATACTCTTCTTGATTCATTTGATTATTCTTAAAATTTGTGATCATGCTCAAAGACTCAGCTTGATCCATACGATTCACAGTGAATTTTTCACTAATATTGTTATAATCAATAGCTACAGATTTCGCTGAAGGATAAAATGGTTGAATATAAAACCCTTTTGAATTTTGCTGTTCTTTACTATTAACAGCTGCATATGAACCACCCGATGAACAAACACCAAACTGTGATTCACCATTAAAACTAGGTGAATTATCTTTTAAAGGTGAATTATCATTTAACTGTATTGTAATTGTCAATATGGATCATTGAATTATGATAACCATTACAAAATGTACACTTCTTCTCATATGTACATTTTTGTAACATATGCGAGCTTGATAAGCATTTGAAACATAATGAGTTTTTGACAACAAATTCTTTTCTTTATTGTGGGGTTAATTTCTTGAATTTAAAACAAATATATAAACCATGATACAAATATACAAGATACATGATACAAATATACAAGATATAGCAATGCGCATATCTGCCAACTTCATTCTTTTGTTTGAAGTTTCTGTGTGACGTAATAATATCCATTGTAAAATTGTAAACAATTGTGTTGTGTTATATGAAATTTGGAATATTAAAATTAATAATTAAATAATATGTGGTGCACAGTATTTAATTGTAAAAACAATAATAATAAGCCTTTAAATTCAGAAAGTGTTGGTAGTTTTTTTACGTTTCCGAAAAATCAAAGTTTGCTAAAACAATGGATTCTGTTTTGCAAACGTAAAGACAAATTCAATTGGAAAACCGCAAAAATTTGCTGTAAACATTTTGTGAAAGAAGATTTTGTAAATTAATTACAATATGAAATGGGTAAAAATACAATATTTTTTACATATAGAATTTTATTAATATTTTTTTTAAGGATTAGAAGATAGATTGCAGTTGAAACCGGGATCTGTACCTAAAATTTATATAATTTGTGAGGATGAAATTAAAGAATCTGAACGTGCTGAAAGGATGAACGTTCGAAAAAATAAAAACTTGGTTGAAAATTTATTAGAACAAACAAATGTTGTTGAAAATAAAACAAGTCAATTTGATGTGCCAGCTAATGTTGAACCTGAAGAAGGCTTGAAATTAAAATATGATGAAATGTACAGTATAAATAATAAAATTCAACTGGAAATTGATCATCTAAATACGGAAATGTATATTAAATATTTATGTTTGTATGTCTAATTATTTTAGTTCTGGTTATTTTAGGAAAAATTTGAAATCAGAAAATGTTCGTTTGCTAGAAGCCGAAATATCTAACAATCTTGAAATTGATAATTTAAAAAAAGAACTAACTATAAGTGAATTCCATAGAGAAAACTTAGAAAATAAATATTTAGAAATATTTACGGTTGGCCAAATTAAAAAAATAATAGTTGGTTCAAAAAGATTGAACTGGACAGAAGCTGATGTGGCAAGATCAACCACACTTTATGCGGCCAGTCCGCGTGCTTATAAATTATTAACGCAAAAGGAGTTTCCATTACCTTGTGTACGAACACTAAATAATTGGGCCCAAAAAATTGACATCTCAACTGGAATAATTGATCCTGTCACCAAAATAATGGCTGCAGCAACCCAGCTAACAGAAACACAAAAGGTGTGTATTCTTAGTTTCGATGAAATGAAAATTCGAGAAACATTTTGTTATGACAAATCATCAGACACAGTTTATAAGCCAGCAAAATATGTTCAAGTTGCGATGCTAAGAGGTCTGAAAAAATGTACACAGTTAATTAATATATATTATATAAATTAATACATGCTTATTTTAGGATTAGTTTATAAATGGAAATAGCCAATATTTTATGAATTGGACTGCAAAATGACCAAAGAAATATTATTTAAAATAATAGAAACAGCAAAAGACTGTGGATACAGTGTTGTAGGTATTACTAGTGATCTAGGTGGTGGAAATCGAGGGCTTTATAAAGATTTAAACATTGAAAGTCTCGGTTTTAAATATATACTTACGTATCGTTTGAATTAAAATATTCTTGAAATTTTTTTTGGTGTAATTCGCTCTAAAGGAGGCATTCATGACCATCCAGACAGACAAGAGTTCAAATGCCTTTTAAGGTCATATATTTTAGGACACAATTAAGGAGCTTTGTCTGAAAATGGAAATGTATCCATTGATGATACTTCAGACTTAGTTGCGGAACCGACATTGGCAGGCATGGATTTACTTCAGTTCAATCATTTATATTATTAATTAATTACGTTTATTTCACATTTTAGGATCTATGTTTAAAAGTATTTTGAACTTGAACATTGAAGTAATAACAGATTACGCAGAAGATAACGATTTTGCTTCAATGGAATATGATGGATTGGAAAATCTGGCTGGATACATATGCAAAAGGTTGAACTTTCAGATATTCGTGTCAATGCTGAGAATAATAGTAGCTACACATGGGTGAATCATTTAAGTGAAGGCGGATTGTCGAAACCAAACGAACAAATGATGGGATATATGATGGAACTTGAAATGATATTTAATGAAGCCAACGGGGAAGAATTATTCATAATAAAAAATTATATAAGTCACATGTTAAATTTAGTTGAACATGTTGACTGCAGTAATAAAATAAAAAAACTTTTTATGCGTGCTAGAATGTATTTTCGCATAAGAAAGTTAAACCGGCAAATTTTAGAAAACTTAAAATCAAAAAATAGAAAATACAAAAAAATTATTACTTGAAAATTTAAATAAATATAATTAAATTTCCGGTAACAATTGTCTTTTAATAAATATATTCCTATAGATAGATTTTTTGAAATTGAAAAACGAAAAAATTTCATATAAATACTACGGCATATACATATTTTATAGATATTGTGACGTCATGCGCAGAACAGTGTCAAAATGAAACGCAGGAATGCCATATCTTGTATAATTGTATCATGTATATAAACCATGTGGTAATTTACAAAATGTACAAATTATTTTTTGACTTTTATTACTGTCATTTATAAAATAATTTTTTGCTTTTATAATAGGTTTATTAGCAGTAATAAAATTGATCTTCTTTGATTTGAACCTAAATCGCATCTAATGTTCACCTGCGATCATCCAAAAACGTTAAGAAATCTGTCACAATAGGAAATATTTTTTGATTCTGTAAACCTATTTCATACTTTTCCATAGATCTTTCTGCCCATAATTGTTTAGTTTTATCATCTAATTTATTTAACATAAGATGATTTAACCACAAATCTCTACAATTTGCACTTGGATCAATGCTATCTAAACCTGACAAAATATTTCCTATATTATCCGCAATACTTCTAATTTCTTCAGCACTACCCTCTTTTACATTTTTTAAATTAAAAAACGAATCAATATATGATGTTCCGATTTTGCGTTTATTATCAAACCTTTTTTCTAATTTATTCCACGCAGCATCATAATTTTCTTCTATTACTAACATATTTTTAATTAATAATGGTTCAGGTTCTAAAAATTGCCTTAAATGAGTGAATTTTTGTATTTTGCTGAGCACTCAATTTTCTCGTAAATTTTTATCTATATAATGAAATAAAGATTTCGGGACGTAACCGAAAATATATTATATGCAACCCGCGTCTCGCGTAACTCGATTTGTATAATTCAGCACTTCTATGGAACCTAACGTTTTACGAGGATTACCTATATATTAGGGATCGCAATCCCGGAGCCTTATTTCAATCCCGGGATTTCGGGATTGGTTTTTGTTGATCCCGGGATCCCACCGGTATTAACCTAGTAGAATTTTGTTAATATTTATTTGGTAAAACTGAAAAAATTGTACAAAATTTAATTATAAAAAGTTTTTTTTTATTTAGAAAAAATGAAAAAGAAAATTCATTATTTATTTACAAGATTCATTACAAAATTCATTATTTATTATTATTATATTATAGATATACAAAGAAAGGTAAGAAAAAAATATATATTTTATGTTTATTTTCAATATTATGAATACTTTTTAAATGTGTATGAAGTCCCTTAGTAGATCCTCCTGTCGTATTAATAATTTTTGGACAGCGTTTGCATTTAGCAGATGCTTCTGTTTCTGATCTGTCGTAAAATTTCCATACTTCTGCCTTATTTGTCATCGCTAAATCTGTGATAAAGTAAGAAATAAATTAATAAACTTTAAAAATATATATATGTAGCAAAATATGGTTTTTTTTTTAATTTTCTGATAACTACTTGCTTTATTTTATTTAAAAACACTTAAAATGGTAAAATTGAATGTGTAAATTAAATATTTTTTGCTAACAAATTAAAATTAAATTTTTAAGTTTACTTAAATAACAGCACAAAATCATAAATATATTATTCGCACATAAAAACTTTAACCGACTGCAATTCCAATACTAACAGAAAGGCAAAACCTATTCTGAAAAATCACAATTCCCATGGCAATCGAAAACCAAAGTCTACTTACACTAAATATTATTTAAATAGAAAACGGCCAAAATTCAAAATGCTTAAAAGTATACAATATAAATGATTTTCCATTTTTTTTAGAAATTGGTTAATAATTAGAATGGTTTTTCCGGGATCCTGAATCCCGGGATTGAATATATTCCCGGAATCCCGGTATTGCGACCTCTACTTTATATATATATCAATTTTATTTATATTAAAACAATTATTTTAGACAATTTATAATTTTAGTTTTATTTATTAAATTATTATTTAGTGAAATTACAACTTGACTTACTTATTACAAGACTTATTTATGAATCCGTAAAACAACAACACAATATTATAATTAGAGCGACTGAATTTGGAGAGTGGTGGGGATAAAGACAGTAGACAAAAATAGTAACTGTAACAATTGAAAATGTATGTGAACGAAAATGATAGTAGTAAAATAGATAATAATAACAAATTATTATCCCACACTCGGCAATTCTGACAATTATTCGCCTCGAATAACCTCCTTACTCCAAATTTTCATTTGATCTGCCACAGTTGTTGTTTTATTAGGTCCTTCACTATCACCAACTTTAGTAACATTATACCTGTGGTTTTTACCAACATATGATATCTTATAAGGACCAAAGTATTTCGTATTTAGTTTACCTTGTGTCATTTGAGTCCTTTTTATAGCAACTAAATCACCATTTTTATACTTAACAGCAATTTTCGTTTTTTATTAAATGTTTTACGATTTTCTTCCTGGATTTTAATTATATTTTCTTTTGCAGTTCGTCGAATCCCATCTCTTTCGTTATTCAATTCGTTCACGTATTCTTCATCCATAATTTTGGCGAGATTTGAAAGTTCAGAATTAATTTTAAGTTTCATTTCTACACCAGTTAATATTTTAAAAGGTGTTGTACCAGTACTTCTAGAAATGGTCGAGTTTATATATTGCTGCATGGTATCAACATGCTTGTACCAATCGGACGGTTTATCTAATGATAATTTAATTAACATAGGTATAATTACTCGATTTACTCTCCCAAGATAAGTTGTAAATGGTCAACAAGATAAGTTTGAAGAGGTTTATTATCTTTTTCAATTGGGTTAAGGAAACATTCCTGTTTGCCGTGTTTTCTTTCTGACAAAATGCATTGAATGCAATTTTTAATTAATCTTTCAATTTTTTTCCGAAAATCTGGGATAAAATATTGTTTCAACAAGAGATCTTCCGTTTTTCGAACAGCAAAATGTCCTTGTTGGTGCATTTGCTTAATAATTTCATTTTCCATAGACATAGGAATTACTAACAATTCAATACCATTATGAATTTTATAAACGATATCATTTTTAAAAAATAATTGTCATACTCGCGTTCTTTTAAAATTATTTTTAACGTTTTTCAATAATCATCATCATCTTGTGCTTGTCTTATTTGTTCAGTAACAGTCATTTCAATCGGTAAAATTTCTCTACTTAAAGCGTCCACATGACGCATTTTAGTACCAGAACGATGCTGGATTTCTAAATCGAAATCTTGTAAATATAAAGCCCACCGTGCAACTTTTAACGGAACGTCTTTTTTTTTAATTGTAAGTGCAAATGCATTACAATCAGTTATAACTTTGGTTTTTTGTCCGAGTAAATAGGGTCTCCATTTCTTAAAAGCTTGCACAATAGCCATAGCTTCTAGCTCGTATGAATGGCACTTTTGTTCGGCATCAGTAGTTTTCCTACTCATATATTGTACCTGATGAAGTTCACCGTTTTCAGAATTTCTCTGAAACATTACTGCTGCATAACCAAACTTAGAAGCGTCGGTGTGTATTTCAGTATATGCACCATATTTAAATAATTGAAGAACTGGTTCTTTATCTAGTTCAGATTTTAATACCGAGAAAGCAAGTAATTGTTCCCCACTAAATACGAAAGGTACGTCTTTTTTTAATAAATCGGATAAAGGTTTGGCTTTTAACGCGAAATTATGAATAAACTTTCGGAAATAGGATGCTAGTCCTAAAAAACTTTGGATTTGTTTGACATTTTTATTTAGTGTTGGATAATTTATTACGGCTTTTATTTTTCCTATACCTGGACGAACAAATCCATTTTCAACACAATGTCCTAAAAAATCAATTTTACTTTTAAGAAATCTACATTTTTTCCAATTAATTTGCAGACCGTGATCTTGAGCAATTCTTAAAACCTTTTCGAAATTCAAAAGTCCTTCTTCTTCGGATCTTGATGGAATAATTAAATCATCCATATATGTTATAACTACTTTAGCTGGTATTAACGGCCTAAATATAGAATAGATATATCTCGAAAATACGGCTGGACTATTACATAATCCGAATGGACAATACTTAAACTGATATTGACCATTTTCAACGACAAAACTCGTATATTTACGAGAACTTTGTGCAACCGGGACGTGGAAAAATGCTGACGTCAAATCTAAAGTAGTAAAGTATTTTGCGTCTTGTAATTGGTCCAACTGATCTTCGATTATGGGGATAGGAAAACGATCTTTAATTATTTTAATATTTATCCGACGATAATCTACACATAATCTTTTAGAACCGTCTTTCTTACTAACCAACACAACAGGACTCGCGAAATCGGAATTACTTTGTTCTATAATACCATCTTTTAACCATGATTCAACTTGAGATGCTATTTCTAATTTATGTTGATATGGTAATCGTCGTGGTGTATCATAAATAGGACATTCATTTTCCAATATTATTGTCATTTCTATTGGTGAATTAATTATTTTATTCGGAATGTAATCCTGTATTAAGTTTGAAATAGAATTTCGAACTTGGACATTTTTAATATGATTTAATTCAACATCATTATAATCGCTTTCATCAAGAGTATAACAATTTAAAAAATTATTATCTACACATTCGCGGTCATTATCATTATCATAACTATAGTTCTCATCTTTATCATCATCGTGGTTATTGTCACCACTATCAATTACTAAATTTTCGTTTTTATCAACTTCGTTATTTTTCGCATCTTTACATTCGCGGTCATTATCATAACTATAGTTATCATCTTTATCATCATCGTGGTTATTGTCACCACTATCAATTATTAAATTTTCGTTTTTATCAACTTCGTTATTTTTCGCATTTTACATTTGCGGTCATTATCATTATCATAAATTACTAAATTTTCGTTTGGAAAAATACTTATCTTTCCTTTATTAAATTCGATTTTAGTTTTCTGAAATAAATTGTTACCCAGGATTACAGGGACACTAATTAGTTCGTTTGGTACTAAATAAACATTTAATTCATGTATAAAATTTTCGATTTTAATATTTAGTATGCACGATCCAATTGTAAGAGCATTACCACCTATACCAGTAACTGAAATTTGCTCTTTATTGTATTTCATTATACCCAAAGACTCAAAAGTATTTAATCTCATTATCGAAATATCAGCACCTGAATCCACCAATCCTTCAACTAAAATATCTCTAATCTTTATACAAATGTTATTTTTAGTTACCATGATATTGTTGATTTCATTTTTAACTGGTACCGAATTTAATTGCTTGGGAATACTACAGTTTGATGATTTATGCCCGTACTGATTACACCGAAAACATTTAAAACCCTTTGACTTATTCGGACAAATATCACTGGTGTGGCTTTTATCACCACAAATATAACACCGTTTATTATTATTTACATAAGAATTTCCAGTATTAGTATGAATTTTATTTTCAAATTTTTTCTTGTTTACTGATTCATTATGGAAATGTGAATTATTTTTAATTTTAATCTTTTCATAAACAATAACTTGTTCCTTTAATTTTTCAATAGTATTCGTACCGTACAATAAATAAGATTCTGGACCTTTATCGTTAATACCATCAACAATATAAGTAACAAGGGCTTCTTCTTCTACATTACCCATATTAGCCAATTCTATAATTTTATAAATAAATTCTTTCATTGTTTCGTCACTTTTCTTTTTACGTCTAGATAATCGTTTATGAATTTCTGCACTGTTTACAGTTTTTTTTAATTCTTTTAACAGTGACTCTTTTAACGTATACCAATTTGTCAAATTCATAATACCATTAACAAATAATCGAGCAGAACCTTTTAATAACCTTTTTGCAAAAATAATTTTTTGTAAATCGTTCACATAACAATAGCACTCATTTGTTCAAATTCGGAAACCCATTTTACGATTTCCATTTCATCATCACCAGAGAAACAAGGAATTGATTCTTCAATATCTTTAAACGTAAACTGAGACGAAGTCATATTTGGAGGGGGAGGAGAAGGGACACGAATGGGATTATCAGAGTGTACCGAGTGAACCGATTCATTTTCGTTATTTACATCCACATAATAACTAATTAAACGCGCTTGTAATTCAGTCTTATTACCACCTATCTCCAAATTCAACTCTCTGAGTTTTTCTTTTAACTCATCTACACTAAGACTTAAAATTTCAATAACTTCCATTTTAAAATTATTTCTTTCTTAAATATAAATACTTATAAATATTTATTTAATTTTTAATATAATAATTAAGTTGTTTCTAAAAAAAACTTTTCTTTATTTCTACTAATTTAATTGCTTTTAAAAAGCTATCTTTAATTTTCAAAAAATTATTTTTACATTAAAAATCAATAGGTTATTTGTTACTTTTTGTTTTTTACTTTTATTTCAATAAAATTGTTCTCATTTAGAATAATTTCTGCAATTACCAAAATTCATATAATATTTTTTTTTGCAGAAAAGTCTTCTTTAATTTTCAAATTTTTATTTTGAAAAATTTATACTTTACTTTAATATATAATAATCATATTATTATTCTTATATCGTATAAAAAAAATTGTATTTTAATACAAAGTACAAAAAATATTTTATATGTTAGAAAATTTGAAAATGTACTTAGCCAGCTGTACTGCAGCAAATCTTGATAATTTAAATGTTATGACGTCACAACTTTTACTTTTCCCCTTCTTTTAATCTTCTTCTAATGATGCTGATTTCTTTTTTGATTTTTCTCTTTTTCTTTTCAGCAAACTATTTTTTCGTTTTTCGTTTTTTTTTTTTTTTTCAGCGGATTTTCGTCTTCTTCTCTCTTTTTCCTTTAAGTCTGCAATATATTATTATGCTTTTTTTTTTTCTTGTTGTTTACATGTGCAATATATTATTAAGCTTTTTTTTTTGTATTCTGACAACAAAATTTATCGTGTCAGCTTTTTCACTTTCTTTCTTGTAATATAATTTTTTTATATTTTCGTTAAACTTTCTTGTAGTTAAATATAATTTTTTATATTTTCGTTAAACTTTCATCTAGTTAAATATATTTTTTTATATTTTCGTTAAATTTCAATTCAACTTTATACCAATTATAATTCCGTTTTTTAATTTATTTTCACTAAATTTTAAATTTTCATCTAAATTCTTCAATATTATATTATTATTCTTATTATTCTTATGATGTCCTCTTATTATCCCGGTTGAGCCTCCATTTGTAGGATCAATTTTATTTATATTAAAACAATTTATTTTAGACAATTTATAATTTTAGTTTTATTTATTAAATTATTATTTAGTGAAATTACAACTTGACTTACTTATTACAAGACTTATTTATGAGTCCGTAAAACAACAACACAATATTATAATTAGAGCGACTGAATTTGGAGAGTGGTGGGGATAAAGACAGTAGACAAAAATAGTAACTGTAACAATTGAAAATGTATGTGAACGAAAATGATAGTAGTAAAATAGATAATAATAACAAATTATTATCCCACATATATTAACGATTTCATATTCAAATAGTGCTCTTGAAATTAATTGAAAGAATATAGCAGATGTTCTTGGAAGAGTATGGTAATTGTACATGGTAATTGTATTAAAATTATATTCGTGAGATTACTTTTTCAAAAATAAAATTATGACTATATATTAATAATAAATAAATTCAAACATATTACATAATGTTTTTTTATATCAATAAAAAATTGCAAAAATATCGATGGAAAACATCAGTTTGTAAACGTGCTGCATGTAGCGCTAATAAAACAAACTTTTTTTTATAAACGCTTTCTTATTACCGTTCTTATTCCAAAATTTACGATTCGTAAAAGTATTACCTTTACGAACTCTTCTATGAACAAAAGCCTGCGCTGGCAGTACGTTTACGAATCTCTTTTCGATATGGAAGATTGCAATTGCTGACAATTTTCAATATTGGTGCATTATCTTTTTTAATTTATTATTGCATAAAAAAAACATATCTGTACATAGAAATTTTATCAGCTTAGTTTCCCTACCCAGATAAAAATTCATGAAATCAAATGTATTCTCATCTGTGCGCAAAACAATTTGTAATAAATTTAAATAAAAAAGAAAAGCTTACAAAAGTAGAATATTAAAAGAGATTTTAATATTCTAATATTGTAAATTTTTATTTATATTTTGTTACTTATATTTCAAGTTTTAATAATGTTATTTTAATTGTATAAGGCAGCGGTTCTCAAAGTGTGGTACGCGTACCACAAATGGTACACTTCATTTTTCCAGGTGGTACGCAAATATATAGAAAAATAGTAACTGTTTTTATTCATAATAGAAAAGAAATCTGAACAAAAATCGAAAATGAATAATAATTATATTTTTACCTAAATCCAATATTTTTTTAAGAAGTAATATTTTAAAATTTTTAACCAACCCCTAAAAATATGTTCAATTATTTAAGCAATTCATAGAGAAGAGCTTCTGCTATATGGAATATAGTGCGAGCATCTGCTACATTAGAAATAGGAGAGGCTCACTCAATTGAATTTGGTATCAAAAATCATTGCACTCAGCTTATCGTAAATTTTCACTTTTATTTTCCCGAAACTTTTGAAAAAGACAACTTGGATAAGGGACCCTTTTTATTTTGCACAAGTTTTACTTTAGAGATCAGCTTTTAGAAAATTCTTCCGTTTAGAACTTCGTATTTAAGTGAAACTGGATTTTCAGCCATGCTCAGCATAAAAAATAAATATAGAAAACGACTTAATCTTGAACCTAACTTGCGATTAAAATTAACTAAAATTGATCCTAATATTCAAAAAATTATTTCAAATAAACAAATTCATCCTTCTCATTGAGTTATAGTAAGTTATAACAATTATTTTTAAAAACAATAATAAAATGAATTCTTCCTACTTTAATATTATTCAAAAATATGAATTGTGCCAAATATTATTTTAAATTTTTAATAAATGAATTAAAAAAGTTTTAGTTCAGTAAAAATGTATATTACAAATCTTTTATTTTTCACATGGTTGATATAATTTTTTTTTTTTGTGGTACGCCAAACTTTCAAATTTTTACTAGCTGGTACAAAAATTAAAAAGTTTGAGAACCCCTGGTATAAGGGATTGATACCCTTTAATTTGAAACAATTTTTAATTTGTCTAAAATATGTTTGATTATTCTGAAGATAGTGCCTACAAAATAAAGTAAAAATTTAATAAAATGAATAAAAATTATTGGAAATAAATATTTCACAAATTAATTTATTATATAAATATTCTCCTTAAAAAACAAATAATTTTCATATAATTTTAAAATTTTTTAACTTTTAACTTTTTTCATTACTATTCTGATTCTGAATGTACAAATAGAAAAAATATTATAATCGGAAAAAATTATGATTGCTTATTTTAACAGAATTAATAGGCCGACTTACACTTTATGCATTACATCACAACAGGACATAACTTACTGTTCAAACTCGTATTTACTACCTGTTGTCACTTTTCTATGTAAAATATTAAATTTATTTAGAATTCACAAGTAAACAGTGAATGTAAATTAAATTGTTTTTTTGAACCAAAAAATTTAAATAATGGATCAACATCAATTATGTAATCAAACATACGGTCAAAGTATATTTTGATAATAGATAGTACTTTTTCTCTTAAAGTTTTTGTATGTATTTTTTGCACACCCAATATTTCCACATTATTTTAGAAACTATTGTTTTTTTTGTCTGTTTCAGTATATAAATATTATTTTCAAATCCTGAAAGTTATCCTCCAACCTTTTCCAAAATATCAATATCCGCTTTGGCCGGGCCAAATGTCAAATTAAGAATGCTTTTGCGTATTCAAAAAAATAATGCTAAACCCAATAATTTTTAATTCTTTTTTTGTTAGGATTAGCTCGTAACAACTCGTGCATCACTTTAAATTTGTTTTTGGATGCAATACAAATATGAAATATCCCTTCCATAAAATTAGTTTAGTGACAAGACAATATGGCTTGAAACGTAGCCTACAAAGAAAAGTTCTATAAAATTTTACAGAATATATATTTAGAAATGGAATGGAATTAGATTTCTTATTTTTATACTGATCACAAGAGAGTTGTAGCATTTTGATTTCTTTATTTCAAATACAAAGTTATATAGTTTACTTTTCAAATTCAAAGTTATTTTGACTTATTTTATTAAAAATAGTGTGAGTATGTTGTATGGTTGCTGAAAATTGCGGAAAAATATGAATATTAGTTCAATATGTTAACATTAGTATATAATAATTATTTATAGTTTTGCTAATGTTGACTTAATATTAATGACAGTAAATATGAATAATAACTAATTAAGGTTTCCAAAAAATAGAAAAGTTAGGAAAGATTGGATCACAAATGTAAAGACGATAATGAAACAAAAAATATATTTAAAAAATGCTATAACATATATTAAACGATTCCAAATTAACAAAAACTCCAGTTATTGAACAAATTACCTTTTTATTTTTCTAGTTATGAATTAAATTATGATTTAAATGTAAACTTTTTTTAAAATTTAATATAAAAATATTTAAACAATTGTAATTACAAAGGTTAAAATATGAACATAATGTTAAAGTTTTTTTTCATGTTTCCTTTGAAGTTAAATTATTAAATTAATATTAAAAAAACACTATTAAACTTAATATAATATAATAGTATCAGTAGCAGTAAAGGATAAATCTGTACAGAAACTAAGTATAAAAATATTGTATGAATAAATTATGTCAATAAATGGTACTAAGAAATTCAAATATATTTAAAAATTTATCTGATCATATATTAGATTGTGATACGAACGGAAATCATAGACCTATTAATAAAATATGTTGATAAATAAAAAAATGCAGCAGAAGGTCACAAAAAATATGCTATTTAGTGGGTTATATCGGGTCATTTAGGGGTTTTTTTTATTATTAAAATATATTTATTAACTATTTATAAATTGTTTCATTCAGAAAATTATTATTCATGTTTTTTAAAACTTCTGCATAAGCTGTCACATAAAATTCCCTCTCATATGATCGGTGATGTTGGTACCATTTTTAAAATGTCAAAACTCATACAAAAAATTTCACTTTCAATCCATTCCTATTAGTTCCATTATTTATTGCTGTTTTATATTATACTAGTTCTATTGCTATAGTATAGTTTACCCCTAAAAGCTGAATTTTCAGTGCTTTTTTTGGTTGAAAACCTGACAAATAATTAAATTTTGAGCTCACATCCTGTCAAAGTACAAAACGCATTAGTGGTTTTTTTAAAAGTTTTTTATTAATGCTATTTGAAAATTTGTAGTTAAATTTACATTAATAGTAGTAAAAATATTTAATTTTATTAACTTGAATAGATAAAAATTAGTTATTAAATTATATAACGTTTAATTTAGAAAAATATATAATACAATAAAATAAAAATTATTAATAAATAGATTTTTTGAAATAATTCAAAAAAGCTCTTAAAGACCAAACAGAAAAAGTTCTTGTCGCCTGTCGTCGAGTTCGTCGCCAATGACTTAGTCGTTCGTCGTTGTCGTCGCAATTTCGAACAGAATATTGTAAAAATACTCTATACTGTACAAATGTAATTTTATTTTGTTAAAAAATTTAAAAAATATCTTTTTTCTATAAATTGGCATCAGTAATATTGTAATTTATTGAATTATAAAAATGAAAAACAATAGTTTATTTAACATATTTTTAAAAAAAATTACCATAAGCATGTCTTATTTTCTAAGTTTTTTTTTATGTTTCAGGAAAGAAAGAAATATGCATTTTATGAAACTACTTTTAAATTTATAAATGGAAATTATTCTTACGTTCTAACAATATGTAATGTTTTGAAAGAAATTGATTGCGTGTTGCTCGTGAACATATTAAAAGATAATTTAACAACAACTTCCATTAGAAAAGCCATTATTCCCGAATGTTGAATTAAACTCACATATGAATCAATTTCATTTACCTAAAATTATTTTACCTAAATTACATTAATTGTAAAAACATTATTTATGGTACCTAAAACATCAATTAAAAAACAGCGCCCGGATAATATAATATATTATGGATTTCAAGGCAGTCGTTATATTCTCCAGAACAAAGTGCTTGCTTTGTCGTCAGAAAATTATGAAGAATAGTGCATGCATTATGAAGAATAGTGCATTATTTTCTGTAATTTTTCTAAATGGGGTACATGTTTATTGCATATGCTCAACATCTAAAAAAAAATTGAGTAATTTCAGGCTATCAAGACATTTGTATTGCACACCCCTTCAATTTGATATATAATTGTATGTTGTCGCGCTGTTAGATACCGATAGTCGAAGATAAAAAAATTTAAATTCAAAGAAATAAATTATTTTTCAAAAAAGCGTTTTTTGTTTAAATTTTAAAAAATAGTTTAAGGGCCGAATTAATAAATCACACTTGAATTTAGTTGGACTTAAGTGTATGATTTCGCATTTATAAACAATACTTAAGAGCCACTTAAGTAATGATCATAGCACACTTAAGAGCCTCTTAAATGTCATTGGCAGTATTGTCAGCTTTAAATAATAAAATTTGACACCTGTAAATTGTCAAATTAAATAATTATCAAATAATTATTAATAATTGTCAAATAAAAAAAAAATAAAAAAATTTGTCTAAATAAAATTTTTAAAAAAATATATTTTTTACATGAAATAATTTAATCATTTCTGCTGTCAATTTGTTTCCGTTATGACTGATTATTTTTTAGATTAGTGTTATCAACATAAATAGAAAAATCATATTACCAACATTTCAATTTAAAATTATGTCAATACTACCAACAAAACTGAACAAACCATCTACAATATAAGTGTACTTTATTAATACGAAAAATAATCGCAAACTTATTCAACTATTTACTTAAGCACTCACTTAAGTGTGATTTATTAGTTCGGCCCTTAGTGTATTTTTTACTGTAAAAAAATTACGGGTCAGTAGATAAATATTTATATTTTGTCATAAAATAATTTTACTGTCATACGCACTACAACTGTCACGGAGTATACCCCGGTAAAGCAAACTTTTTTTAGTAGTGTGTTTATAATATCAAACACCTGTTGTATGTAATATTTTGTCATTTTATCAATATAAGTGATAAAATTTATATCTTTTTTGTTCTGGATATTGCAACAAAAAAAAATGTCTGTGGACAGGAAAAGGACATCAAATTCTTCCCATTTGTCATATGCCCAAATACGTGAACTCATATATTCAAACAATAGCAATGGTTCTGCTGGAAATACTGAGTTCTTGGGTGATTTTATTGATGAAGACAATATTAAAGACATATATGTTGAAATATAAACTGCATCAAACCAGCAATCGAAACAATCGTATGCTACGATAGTCTTGGCATATGGTCATATCCCAGACTTCTTAGATAGAAGCGTGAAAAGAATGAGATGTCTGGCGTTCGATTTTAAATCTTCGTTTTCACGGCAATAACGAAACTCCGGTTTTTAAATCCAGGGTTTCTAGTTAAGTTTTTATGTGAGTTCTTTTAAAATTACTATTTTTTAAGATTTTTAACTTTGTTTTTTTGTCTGGCGTTCGATTTTAAATCGTTTTCACGGCAATAACGAAACTCCGGTTTTTAAATCCAGGTTTTCTAGTTACGTTTTTATGTGAGTTCTTTTAAAATTACTATTTTTTAAGATTTTTAACTTTGTTTTTTTTAATTGAGGGCAGATTGATCATTACGTGGACTACCTGTGATACAGGTAATGCTGAGGTATGAAGTAGGTATTTTTTACCTCTAAAATCATTTACTAGGCTATATATAAAATTTCAAGTCGATAGCTTTCATTTTGGAAATCCGTGTTCGGGCGCCCGAATTTAATGAAAATCCGTGTTCGGGCGCCCGAATTTAATGAAAATATTTTTTTTTTCAAAAGCAAGATTTTGAAAACGAAGATTTCGTACACAACCCAGATATCTCGGTGTAAATCTGAAACAAAGAATTTTTGTATGAATTGTAACCTAAACTTATGTGTATCGTTAACAAAAAAATGCTTTAATATATTTCATAGTGAATAAGCATATATTTTATTTCCGTTAATAGATTTTTAATTTTATTACATAATATACTTCTTTTTATTTTCCTTATTATATGTACATGAATTTTATTAATATACTTTTATTTTTTCGAATTAAAATAAAAATAGAACTACAAACAACATTTTTTTACACGCCCGGGCAATCTCGCCTTTTGGCGGGTAGATGATCTCTCAGCTGGAAAATAAACCGTTCGACAGAATTCATTTATATCTTCATTTTGGTGTTTCTTACACCAAATTTATTCACACCTAATTTTATCAGCTAAAAAATTCACAAAGCGTTTTCTATCATACGCCTTGTTCAAGATTATATATGATTATATTTTGTTTCATTGAAGTTTATCAACTTGCGTGCTGGTAGATCTATGTGATCAGCTGCCAAAACTTCTCCATAGATAGTATAATTCAAAATGCCTCCATCACTCTGGCTTTCAAAAACGGCAACCCTCACTGCAGTAAATATATAGTCGGCATCACATACAACCAGTAAATTGGGAATAATTGTTCGGGAATAATAGCTTTTCTAATGAAAGTTTTTGTTAAATCATCTTTTAATGTTTACGAGTAAAAGGCAATCATTCTCTTTCATTAGTGTTGCTTTAAAACGTATTTATAAATTTACAAAATTTCAAAAAATCCATATTTCTGTGTTTCTTGGAACAAAGGAGACACGTCTTATTTTCTAAGCTTGTTTTTATGATAAGTTTTTTTTAATATATAAATATGTTGAAGTTAAGGACAAATAAACTTCTGTATTTCTTTTTATAATTCGATAAATTACTATTTCACTGATGCCAATTTATAGAAAAACGATATCTTCTTAACTTTTTAACAAAATAAAATTACACTTTACAATATAGAGTATTAAGAGCTTTATTTATTTTAATTTTTATTTTATTGTATTATATATTTTTCTAAATTAAAGGTTATATAATTTAATTAAAGCTTGAAATAAAATACATTTTAACATAAAAAATTCATTTATAACTCAATATATATATTCTATTTACCCATAACATGAAACATTTGGACCCGTCCTTAAATAGCTATTTTATTTTGACCAACTAAATTATACATTTTTTTAATTAAACTTATACACAATAACTAATTTTTATCTATTCAAGTTAATAAAATTAAATATTTTTACTACTATTAATGTAAATTTAACTACAAATTTTCAAATAGCATTAATAAAAAACTTTTAAAAAAACCATTAATGCGTTTTGTACTTTGACAGGATGTGAGCTCAAAATTTAATTATTTGTCAGGTTTTCAACACCAAAAAAGCACTGAAAAATCAGCTTTTAGGGGTAAACTATACTATAACAATAGAACTAGTATAATATAAAACAGCAATAAATAATGGAACTAATAGGAATGGATTGAAAGTGAAATTTTTTGTATGAGTTTTGACATTTTAAAAATGGTACCAACATCACCGATCATATGAGAGGGAATTTTATGTGACAGCTTATGCAGAAGTTTTAAAAAACATGAATAATAATAATTTTCTGAATGAAAGAATTTATTAATAGTTAATAAATATATTTTAATAATTAAAAAACCCCCTAAATGACCCGATATAACCCACTAAATAGCATATTTTTTGTGAGCTTATGCGGCATTTTTTTTGGTATCCTATCATTTTTTGTTAGGATACCAAAAAAAATGCTCAAAAAATGTTGGTATACAAAAAAAACATGAACTTATATTGTTTATATATGTTTATATTTTAACCTTTGTAATTAGAATTGTATAAATATTTTTGTATTAAATCATAAAGAAAGTTTGCATTAGAATCATTAGAATAATTTAATTTGTAAATAGTAAAATATATTGGTAATTTGTTTAATAACTTGACCCTTTATTTTAAAATGAGTGATTTGAAGTAGAGCGTTATACTGATTTTTTAATTAAGATAATTCGCTTTAAAGCTGGGAATTGTTATTTAATTGATCTTTGATCTATAACAAAAATAAAATTAAAAAAATTAAGCAAATTCTGAAAAATATATTTCAGATTGCATAATTTTTAAAACCTCCATCAGTTCCGATGTCAAATTAGAAATTTCATTATTTAAGAAGTTTCTTTCAGTTTGCATTCATGACACCTCCTACTATAAGTGACTGACTTCGCCATCTTTAACTTTTAAAATTAATTGTAAATTTTCATACATTGCAGCTGATTGACCTATATTTAAAAATATTAATCCAGGACTGTATTGCGTGATATTAGTCTTCAACGCCTAGGGGTTCTAATTTATTTAAATCTAGTAAATTTGCAATTGCAACTGTTTCAATACTATTTTTATGTTTGACTTTTTTTACGAAATTCATCAATAAGTTCCATCGATTTTTTCAGTTGCTACTGAGTAGCACTATCAATCCTACATATTTTTTCAGACAAAAATAAATTTTATAACATTTTTCTTTGTAATCTTTGTTTCAAACCTTGTTGTCACTAAACTAATTTTATGGAAACGATATTTCATATTTGTATTGCATCCAAAAACAAATTTAAAGTGATGCACGAGTTGTTACGAGCTAATACAATACTAACATAAAAGAAAATTAAAAAAAATTGGGTTCAGCATTATTTTTTTGAATACACAAAATCATTCATTATAGCATTATTTTTTTGAATACACAAAATCATTCTTAATTTGACATTGGCTCGACAGTTGCTGAAGACTCTTTTTTTAAAGCGAAAATTGTTATTTTGAAAAAGGTAAGTAAAAATGTGGTTCTAAGTAAATTAAGTACCTTTTTTCATCTAATTTATATGTAATTAAATATTTCTCCAGCGAATTAAAACAAAAGGTTGGAGGATAACTAATGATTTGAAATCAATATTTTAAACTTAGTTAGTCAAAAAATAATATGACGTTAGCCATGGACGAAATGTTTGATTACATAATTGAAGCTGATCCACTACTTAAATGTTTTGGTTCAAAAAAACAATTTAATTTAAAAATAATATTGAAATTTACTTCTAAAATCTTTACAATTTTATAAATAGCCTGACACATTCTTACAATTTTATAAATAGCCTGACATATCTATAGTAGTTGTGGACAGAAGTGACTCTAATAATTTTGAATTATAGTCAATGTAAGTTTTTTCTATAGCTAAAAACCTCAAAGTAATTGCAAATTTGCACACACTGTTTACTTGTGAATTCGAAATAAATTGAATATTTTATATAAAAAAGTGACAACAGTTACTAAATACTATTTTGAACAGCAAATTATAATGTAATGCATAAAGTGTAAATCGGCCTATTAATTCTGTTTTTTCTATTTGTATATTCAGAATAGTAATGAAAAAAATTAAAAGTTAAAAAAATTTAAAATATATGAAAATTATTTGTCATTTTAAGAAGAATATTTATATAATAAAATAATTTGTGAAATATTTATTTCCAATAATTTTTATTCATTTTATTAAATTTTTACTTTATTTTGTAGGTATTATCATTAATTAAGAATAATACCAGATGTGTTTTTCATATATAATACCAGATGTGTTTTTCTATATACTTTTTTTTGTACATTTTTTTTAGAAAAATTTAAAAACTCTGGTGAGAGTTAGTTGTATTGTACAATTCATATTCATATCTATTATGATTGTATTTGTGAATACTATGTTTTATGCCTATTTTCTTTATTTTTTCCTTTCATAAGTACCCAAATTACAAAAACAAATTTATTAAACTCTATTTGCTGATGAGAATTTTTCATTTCTGTATTTTTTTCCTTTGCATATGAATACCGGAGAAGAGAATAACAATCTTTATAATTCTTAGGTCTATACATAAAAATTTTTACTTCATTAGTAAAGTAAAACAGGTTAGAAAAAATTATACCAAAAACAATATGTACACATGAAATTGATGCCGTAGTATTTTTCGCATAGACCTAAGAGTTTTACATAAAAAAGTGACAACAGTTACTAAATACGAGTTTGAACAACATGTTATGAGTTATAAAGATTGTTATTCTCAGCAAATAGTGTTAAATAATTTGTTTTTGTAATCTCGGGTATTTATCAAAGGAAAAAATAAAGAAAATAGGAATAAAACATTGGGTCAAGTGAATAAAATGTAGTAAATGCTTTTACTAGCATTTAATCCAGTTTCAGAACAAAGGGTCGAGTGAATAAAAATGAAATACATGCTAGAAGTATAAAGTATTTGCAAAAGCATTTACTCAAAGTAAAAGTTTATTCTAAAAGTATTTGCTTCAAATAGTGTGAATAAAAAAAAAACTTTTGATTAAGGGCCGAATTAATAAATCACACTTAAGTGAGTGCTTAAGTAAATACTTGAATAAGTTTGCGATTATTTTTCGTATTAATAAAGCACACTTATATTGTAGAATTTTTGTTTAGTTTTGTTGGTAGTATTGACATAATTTTGAATTGAAAAGTTGGTAATATGATTTTTCTATTTATGTTGATAACACTAATCTAAAAAATAATCAGTCATAACGAAAACAAATTGACAGCAGAAGTGATTAAATTATTTCAGGTAAAAAATATATTTTTTTTTAAATTTAATTTAAACAAATTTTTATTTTTTTATTTGACAATTATTAATAATTATTTGATAATTATTTAATTTGACAATTTACAGGTGTCAAATTTTATTATTTAAAGCTGACAATACTGCCAATGACATTTAGGAGGCTCTTAAGTGTGCTATGATCATTACTTAAGTGGCTCTTAAGTATTGTTTATAAATACGAAATCATACACTTAAGTTCAACTAAATTCTTGTGTGATTTATAAATTCGGCCCTTAGAGTATTTACTGGGAAATTTAAGTATTTACTTAAAGTAGAAACTAATTTTCCAGTTTCTACTTTAAGTAAATACTTAATTTTCATATACTTTCATTTGACAGCATAAATATGTATATTTGTTCAAAAATATAACAAATATAATTGTTTGGAATTTAATCACACGGATTCAAGTGTATTTATAGCAGTAAGATAAAACATTTTAATATGTTTGCTATTATTATTAATTATAATAATACTCAGTACGTAGATGACGAGTAGCAGCGAACTGAATAGTGTCTGCAGTCGGCCCATAGTATTCACAAATACAATCATAATAGATATGAATTGTACAATACAACTAACTCTCACCAGAGTTTTTTAATTTTTCTAAAAAATAATGTACAAAAAAAGTATATAGAAAAAACACATCTGGTATTATTTTTAATCAATGGTATTATCTTCAGAATAATCAAACATATGTTCGACAAATTAAAAATTGTTTCAAATAAAACTGTATCAACCATATACAATTAAAATAACATTATTAAAACTTAAAATATAAATAAAAATTTAGAATATTAGAATATTAAAATCTTTTTTAATATTCTACTTTTGTAAACTTTTCTTTCTTATTTAAATTTATTACAAATTGTGTTGCGCACATATAAGAACACATTTGATTTCATATTTTTTTATCTGGGTAGAGAAACTAAGCTTATAAAATTTCTATATACAGTTACGTTTTTTTTATGCAGTACTAAATTAAAAAAGATAATGCACCAATATTGAAAATTGACAGCAATTGCCATCCTCCATATAGAAAAGAGATTCGTAACCGCTTTTTTTTCACCGTTCTTATTTCAAAATTTACGATTCGTAAAAGTGTTGCCGTTACGAACTCTTCTATTAACAAATGTCTTCGCTGGCGATACGTCCACGGACATCCGCTATATTCTTTTAAATTTCTCTTTGAAATACGAAATAAATTATTAACATTTTTAATAATTTCTTATATTTTTAATAATATTATTTACTTACTGTTGTAAAAACTAATACAAGTATTGAGAACAATTTCCTTTAATTCTAAAAATAACCAATACTAAAAAACCGCTTTTGTCGTCGCAAATTTTATTATGAAACTGAAATGTGAAGCTAAAAAAAAATAGACAGAACAAAAATATATCACTTCACCAAAAGTGACATGAAGAGAGCACTATTGCGAAACGCTTTTCTGAAAGATTAAAAAACAACAAATTGCAGGGGTAAGACGATTCGTATCCGGTCCAATTTGGATTCGTAAAAAGCGAATTCGTTTTATTTTCATTTTCTGGTCTAAAACTACTTGTTAAATAATAATTTTTAATCCGGTAAAACTTAATGTTTTCGCCTTTTAAACTACACATGAAATGCTTTTTAACCAGCACATATAAAACAAACGCCTTTTAACCAAAACGTACAAAACCAAAATAATTTTTGTTTACTAAACAAAACATCCACGATAATATGTTTATTAATTTATTAACAGACTTTTTTTTTATACATATATAGAAACTATTAAAATATTTTTTTTAAATTTCATTTGATATTCTTAATATTTATATATTAACAATCTTCTGTGAATGGTTCTCACTCCAAATACGGCATTTTTGTTACTTTACATACCCATTCAGTCAGAAATCGATAAATGTGTGTCTTCTCGCATACTTTCGTCTTTAGAAAGAAATGGCTTCATCCATGTGCTGCTGTTGAATGGATATTATCTATTACCGTATACGTAGACTTAAATAGAGTCATCGTATTGTGAATAAGCTGCTCAGATGGTCGATTATGTTGACCATAAAATTCACCCAGCGAGTTGTGAGTTTGACGTACAGAATGAAAAACTTCGGAAACAAATGTGCTCAATTTGTAAATGTTGTTCGGTTATAAGTCTTTCAATGGTGATTTGCCAAAGCGTGCTGAAAAAAATATCAAGATACAAAGATTAGTTTAACAGGTATCCTTTGAAAAACTATACCTCTAAAAAATACGCCCTATTTTTGCCCTGTAACTTTTTGAATAGCGCGATGGCATATTCTGTGGAAAATAATAATTTTTTTGGATAGTCGTAATTTTTGCAGATATTTTGAAATTTATTTGCAGAATTGATGCAATATAGTAATACTTCACTGTGTAGTAACACTTTATTTAAATTTAGGCAAATTTATTAAATAATTTTATTTATGCAGAAAAATAATAAAAATATTCAATTAAAGTAAAAAATTGATTTCTTTGTATTTTTTTTATGATCGATATTCCCCTGTAAGTGGTGAAAGTGGTTTTTCATTTTTTTATTTTTGATTTTATAATAAATAATCAGCACTTACATATAACAAAATATTATTTGACATAACATAAAAAATTTAGGTTCCAGCATATTACAGAAACGTCAAAATATTATTTCAAAAAATACTAACCTGAAGTAATATTTTGAAATAATATTTTGTTATTTTTTTTAACTAATCATAACTTGCTATCAAAAATATGAATATATTATTTCATAAAATTAAGGTCAGGAAGAGAATTATAGTAAAGTAATTTTATAAATAAAAAAAATTTATAAAAAAACATCGCTATTGCTTGATAGACACTGGATGTAACGGGGTACCGAAAACAACGTCTTTGCGACGCATTTCGTATTTTAGTTTTGGTTATGCAAACTTTATGGAAATTTTTCAATTTTCTTAACATTTTCGTAACGTTTTATTTGTAGGATAGTAAAAATATGTAATTCCAATCGCTGTTCTATCTGTACTAATTCGAATTCAACTCGTCATGGAAGCAGCATGTAATTCAGTAAGTTTGACGGTTATTTTGGAACCTTTGCTTAGCTGTCGACCCCGACTGTCCACCATTTTTTCTGCCATTCTTTTTGAAAAAAGTGATGAAAAAAAAATCTAGTCAAACAAGTTACGCAATAAATGCGGTAAAAATTTTACTTAAAATGGAATAAGATATACAGTTATGTGATCGGAATATAGTATTCTAAAAAAATTATATTATAAAATAAAGTTTAAAAAAATGGAAATATGTGAAAATAATTTTGTTATTTGTTTGATTACTTCGCTACAAAATTGGCGTAAGAAAATGTCGCAAAGAAATGTCAAAATGACATTCAGCATGTCAAATTGCACGACCAAACAAAAATTTTTTTTTTATCTATAACATATTATTTTATGTAAACAAAATATATACATATATATTAATTAAATATTCAATTTCATATATTTAAATAAATTATTTAAAAGAAAAACATTTCTTTTTAGTATTAGATAAAAGAAAGACATTTTTAAAATAAGTCAAACGATATAATTTTTGTACTAAGAATAAAAGAAATATTGAAATAGCTACTTTTACTTATAAACAATAACCTGAAAATTAATTAAAAGAATATTTAACATAAAAGCGCGTTTGGTTTTATTTTTGATTTGATAAAAAAAGAATGGAATCAGATCCTAATGGAATAAAAATAGAACCAAACGATCATTATTCTGTGAATTTGTTGGGATTGAATGGGCGTGGGGCAGGTGGTATATTAATACAACAACGTCAAACATTCGGTCTTACATTAAATCCAGGTAATCTTTTATTATCACCAGGTCAAACATCACCATATCTTGGTTTATCGAAACAACAGCGTTGGAACGAAAGTCCGGAAGCAAGAGCGCGTAGACTAGCAAGGAATGCAGAAAGAATGCGGGAACGTCGTTCACGGGAATCTGATGATGAATATCGTAAACGTTTGGCCCGTAATGCTGAAGCAAATCGCATGCGTAGGCAAAATGAAAATGAAATGGAACGCGCAATGCGTTTAGTAAGAAATGCAGCTCGGCAACGATTGAGACGTGCTATGGAAACACCAGAACAACGTTCAAGACGACTTGCAAAATTAGCAGAAAGAATGAGACATTATCGAGCCAATGAAACAGCTGAACAACGAAAAGAACGGTTATCTGAAATGGCAGCTAGGGCTAGACAACGCATTGCTAGAGAAACAAGTGAAGAAAGGAAGGAACGTCTAAGGAAACTCAATGAGTATGCTAAAAAGGTCAGACTAAATAAAAAACGTTTAAAAGAAAATAGTAATAATCATTTAAATCAGGAACCACAACAACAACAAGGACAGCAACAGATGCAACAACAGAATGAGCAAGAACAGCAACAAGGACATACAGAATCCCAACAACATAATTATACTATACATCAAACATTGGCTAATTCAATTGAACATTATCAAAATATGTTTATTAATCAAGCACTTAGGCCAACAAAAGACACAACGGTTCCAGTTCAATTACCTCAGAATTTAAGATTTCCACAAAATGCTCATACAACTATAACAATAGATAATGCTGGTAATGCTGTATTTCAACAAACACCATATGAAACAAATAAAAAATTGACACCATATGGTACAGTTGCTAGTACCATAGAATATTATCAAAATAAATTTATTAAAGAAAAACCTACATCAGATTTAGAATTAAAAACTGTTGTACAGAATAGTGATGTTAAATTAAAAATTCAACAACAACAGCAACAACACCAACAACAACAAATACAAAATCCACCGTCAGGTGTTTATAATCAATTTCCTTATTTAAATAATTTTTCTGCAGCGGCTACAACTGCTGGTGGACAAGCATCTAGTACTGGCGCACAGCAAACTTATTATCCAATGTATCATAATGGTTTTCAATTGAGCATAGCATCAGCTCCTGGTACAGTACCGCCACCATTTACACCAGTACATTTTCAAAATTCTTCAGTTCAGGCAACACAAGCAACAGTACCACCATATAATTTACTTAATACTAGTACTACATTAGCTAATAGTGGCAGTAGTACTTCAAATCAACAATTAATTCAGGATTTTCCAAAACCGGTCCGCGGTCGTCCTAGAAAAATATTTACTAATCAACATGAATTTTCTAGATTACCATCTGAGCTGCAAGAAGAAGCAATACGACAGCAAAAAGTAAATGCATTATTAGAAAATGAAATAAATCAAATGTTAGCATCACCAAGGCAGCAGAGACGCCGCGGACGTGGTCAAGAAACAGAAGATGAACGTAGACTAAGATTAGATAAAATGGCTGCTCACCAACGACAAGTTCGAGCTAATGAAACACCAGAAGAACGCGCTATACGTTTAAAAAGTTTAAGTGAACGCGCAAGACATAAACGGGCACAAGTCCGTCAAACTGAGAATGATGAAGAAAAACGCGAAAGATTATCAAAACAAGCTGAATATGCTAGGTTAAGGCGATTAAAATCACATACACCGGAAACGAAAAAAAAAGTGGAAGAACGTGCTAAAGAATTGTATGCACAATTACATACAATGTCAAGTTCACAAGGTCAGCAAGCTATTCAAGAATTACAACAACAACAACAACAGCAACATCACTCACATAATCAACAGCAATTGACCACAAATGAAGATTTTGTAAAAAATCCAGGAAAGGATTTTGCACAATCAGAAAATAATGATGTTTTAAAAATATTAGAACCTATTATTGTTATGAAGACTAAATAATAAAATAATATTTTTCTTTGTTTAAATATTTATAATTTAAATTAAATATAAAGTAATTATAATTTAAAAAATAATATGTGTATGTGTAGAATAAATAATAAAGAAGTCAATAATTTTTTTTAAATTATTTATAAATTATGTTTATTTTATATATATTCAACAGGTTAATTACTCTGAAATATTTTTATTATATTAAAAATAATTTTAATTTTGAATGCTTAAAAAATATGGACATATCATCCCATTTCTAAATTTAATCAGAAATATGAATCAATATTATCATTAGTGAAAAGGGCTGTAAACTTCGAATATAAGGTGGGAGAATCCCTCCAATTCAGCTTTGATTATTAGTGAGACAAAAAATATGTTTTGAAAGGTATATCTAAAAGTGATTTAACTGAATATCCAAACTTACCTACTTTATCATCAGCAAAATAAAAATAAATAATTGTAGTAAAAGTACGAAGATTTCGAAATTCTGATAATTGACAATAGTTATTTTATTTTTTTTTGTCTTAACAAAAACTTATATCAAAATTATGTTTTTTTTGCATTATTACTTTTTACGCTACCAAGCCGCTGCGGATTTTCTACAACGTTATGTAGATTTCGGATTTACTAATAACAATAGTAATGATTATATTGAACTAGGTTGTTTCATCCAGATTAAGCAAGGTCACCAAAATACTCATCTGCTTCCACTTCTTTTTTCTTCTAAGACAACTTGCATTAACTCGTACTTATTGCTTGTATTATGCTGCCAATACAACTAATTTTTCGCGACTTTATAATTATTTGTTTGTTGTGAGCTGTTGTGATCCCATTAATTTTATGTATTATTGTTTTAATTTAACTTAATTTAG
The DNA here is from genome assembly GCA_963932195.1 of Empis livida. Lineage (NCBI taxonomy): Eukaryota > Metazoa > Arthropoda > Insecta > Diptera > Empididae > Empis > Empis livida. Next base: position 22,846,882 of record OZ010648.1, read on the forward strand.
AATCTTCTGGAATACTTTATAAAATAAGTTAAAAAAATATAATTTCATATATACTATATTTCATACATACTTAAACTTTATTTTATCAACATATTTTCTTTGATTTTTTTTAGATCAAATAAAAATGGAAATCAATACATTACATACCATTGATACAGAATATCCCGCAGATACAGTTGAATGGTGTTCACATCCAAATTATTTAAATTATTTTGTATGTGGTACATATCAACTTGAAGATAATAATATAGAATCATCATCACCGCCATGTCGACGAAAAGGACGAATTTATTTATTTCGTTATAATATGGAAAATAATATATTAAAAGAAATATATCGATTAGAAACTGCTGCAATTTTAGATATGAAATGGTTAACTGATTATACAACTTTACCAATCTTATCATCAGCAAATGCTTTAGGGCAAATTGAAATATATTTACTAGATAATGATCAACTTATATTAAAATCTTCATATGATTTGAATAGAAATTATCATAATTTAATAACATTATCACTAGATTGGATACCAAAACAACAAACTACAAGTATGAATAAAATTATAGCATCTGATTCAAAGGGTGAAATATCATTATTAGATTATAATAATAATTTAAATGATATAAAAAAAATTTCATCATGGTCTGCACATAATTTTGAGGCATGGATATGTTCTGCTGATAAATGGAATACAAATAATATATTTACTGGTGGTGATGATACATTTATGCATCAATTTGATATAAGATCACCAGATAAAATTAGCAAAATATTTACAAATAAATCACATATTGCTGGCGTTACATGTCTTTTAAGTCATCCAACTAAACAGAATATATTATTAACTGGTAGTTATGATGAACGTTTAAGAATCTTTGATACAAGATTTATAAAAAATTCATTAACTGAATTTAATTTAAAAGGTGGTATTTGGAGAATAAAATCTGATCCAAAAAATCGTAATTTAATATTATGTGCTTGTATGTATCATAATTTTAGTATTTTAAATATTGGAAATGATTGTAAAGAGATTAATTTAATTGGTGAATATAATGAACATGATAGTATTTGTTATGGTGCAGATTGGTGTAATATAAAATCCAATGATGTATTCCAAAATGAGAAACTTATAATGGCTACATGTTCATTTTATGATCATAAACTTTGTATTTCCAGTATAACTAAATAATTTCTTATAAAAAAAATTAATATAATACGAATATTTAATTCTTTTTAGTAACTGGTTGTTTGAATAGTGTAATAATTTATATTGTAAAATTTTAAAAAAATATATGTAATTCTTCAATAAAATTATATAAACAGTTTCCTTAGTGATGATTTTATATTTACTTAATTTCTAAATTTTTAAAACAATATGTTTAACAAAACTAAACGAGAAAAACTAATGAAACTTTAAAAAAATGTATATTAAATTTATAATTTCACATTAATATTTGATTTCCAAATTCAGCAACTTTAAAATAATTTCTTAAGTTACTGTATTTAATTTAAAATTAAAAATTTTAATAGAAGTTTCTTTTTTTTTATATTTATATAAAATGGAAGAATGTACATAAAAAGTTTACAATTATTTATTTTATATACCAATTATAAGAGTATGATATTTAGTTCAGCCGATTTTTATACATTATTTTACACAATAAATCTAAAAATTTACTATATGTTTCCTAATATGTATTACTTTCTGCATATTTACCGAAAAATTATTCAAATATAAAATTTGAAATATTTATTAACAATTCAGATTTCAGTACATTTTCAAAGAATGTAAAAAATTTATTAATAATTATTTAGTGCTTTATTTTAAAAGGTATTATATTAATTCTGTGAAAGTCATAATTAATGACCCTAGCAAACAGAAAATGTATTAAAATAATCTTAACTTCTTTGTTACTATTCTTTTATTTGAAATCGGTTTAATCCAAAAATACTAATTAATATGTATAGATTTTGCTAAATAAAAAATTCTCATTATTAAACTAAAATCATCACAAATTTTAATGTATTGCTGATAATAATATACTTTTAAATTATCTATTCATCCTTTTTAATAGAATATAAACAATATTCTTTTTGTAAAACTCTATGTGTTTTCTTTTCACAATTCATTAAAATACAATTTTTTTTACCATCCAAATATGTTCTTGCAAAATGTCTATTAGTTTCATGTACATTTGGATGAATAAGATATTCATCAATAGACATCCATTCAGCTTTTGCAATTTCCCGTTCACATTTTAATATTTCATGGGTAATTGGTTCCAAAGCAATAACAAAGTAAAGATCTGAACAATTAAAACTACCACCATGAGAATGTCGAAAACTTAGTACAGATATGAATGTTGTTTGAATACCTGTTTCTTCAAGAACTTCGCGGATTACAGCATCAACTAAATCCTCACCTTAAATAATAAAAAAATTAATATTTTTTATTATAAAAAAATTAATATTTTTTATAATAAATTTCAAATTAAAAATGTATGTTTACTAGGTTCAACATATCCGCCCGGCAATTTCCAACTATCTGGTATTAATGAATATTTATCACTAACAACAAGAATTTCATTTTTCGAATTTACAACAAGGCCACCTACTCCTAACATTGAATGTGAATAAAATGGAATATTTTCCTGTTCATCCGTGGGTAGCCATTTATATAGCATTACATAAGAACATTTAGTGTGATGAAATTTAAAACCATTCTTTTAAGTAAAGAAAAATAAAATGTGATAAATTAAAATATAATTAAGAAAATAATAATCCTTTATTAACCTGTGTTAAATGAGGTACCCAATCAGAATCTTTACTGTGAACTTTGAACCAAATTCCACGACGTTTATTTACTTTCCAAAAGTCCAAAGATTCTAATTTTTTTTCAATGATGATAAATCCGAAAATATTATTTTAAATAATTATTGCAATTAACTATATAATAACTCTAAATTAACTAAAAATATATACTTTTTAACTTATTTGGAAAATTTATATTTTCATTTTCTTCTTGGGAATCAACAGTTATACCATTAAATCTATCTGATACTCCTTTAAAAACACCTTTAGGTACTTCCATTATACGTTTATATCTAAAAATTATAATAATTATAAACATAAATGTAGTAATATTATGTCTTACTACTTACTTGTGAAATGTAATTGCAGGTGATGAAGTTGATGAACTAGAATTTTTCTTCTTATTGGCTAACGTATTTGGAATAGAAGTATGTAATGAATTTATGCAATTTGGAATTAGAGTGCGTCCAATAAATAAATTGTATTTAGATAAAAAACTTAAGCATATTTGGTTTTTTACCAGAAAATTAGACATTTACATGTGATAATTCCAATAAAAAATTTTAAATGATAAAATCTTCCTAGTTAAAAGTAACACAATTTAAAAAAGGAAATAAACCAAAGATAAATAACCAAACTATTAACTAGACGTTTTGAAAAAAAATAAAATATCAATTTGTACAATAGAGTGAGGTTATTTTTTACGTAAACTTCATAAACATGACAAGAAATGATATGTAAATGCATATACAGTTCCTTGAATATTTATTATATGTAGATAAGTGATATAAACGACAACTTGATTTTTATAATACATATATAAATTTCTTTAGTATATTAATCACGATTGTAGAAAAAAATATAATTTAAAAAATAATATATGTGTAGTAGTCAAAATAAAAATTAATTTTAAATATACTATAACAATTTTTCATCTTAAATTCAATACTTGTCCAATAATTAAATCTATACCAAGTTTATTCTAAAGAAAAATCAATTTAATTTAGAAGGTACAACAAAGCTCCCCTAAAATAGTAAAATTATTCAATTTTTTTTATTTGTTCCATCAGAAACCCACACGGGTGAATAAGTTACAAATTAAATATTTATTTGACTAATTAACTTTTAGTATTAATAAATATTAATAAACTTTATACAGAGGTTTTTTTTTCAAACTTAAAATTTTAAATTCTTTTAATATAGAAGAATAATTCATTTATATCCATAAGTTATTCTTCTTCTTAACGTTCCACCCGCCTTTGGAGGTTGGCCATCAGTTTTGTTTTTTCGCTGTCTTTCACTGATACGAATAATTCACTGGTTGACATGTAGACCCATTCTACCAATTTACTCATCCAGGATTTCTTTTTTCTCTGCTTCTTGCCTCTGCTATTTTACCTTGTAGTAGTACTTGTAGAATCCTGTACTTTTCACGTCTCAGAATTTGCCCCAGAAAACCTAATTTTCTCCTTTTTGTTTATTTATTAGTTCTTTTTTCTTCTTTATTCTGGCTAGCACTAGTTTAACGTTAATACGGTCTTGCCAAGACATATCGCAGAATATTTTTAATATTCTGCGATATGTCCAGAAATCAAAAGCTTCCATCCGTTTCACATCTCTTTTCCTCATTGTCCATATAAAACTTCAGCACCATCAACTTCACCACCATATAAAAAGGTTGACCAGATGTAACATTTTAATATTCTAAGTTTTAATTTAATGTTGAATTCGTTTCTACAAAAAAAGTTCATGTTTTGAAAAGCGCTCCTGGCTTGTTCAATTCTTACGTTTATTTCTGTCCTGCTTTCTGAACCCATTTTTACATATGTGCCTAAGTATTGACTTTTTTTAAGTTTCCTACATCAACCTTTAATTTAACTTTATGGTTTCCAGAATCTTTTCCTAATACCATTTTTTTTTTTTTTGCTATTGATCTTAAACCCAAACTCATTGCAACGTTTATTTAGTTCATCTAACATAATTTGAATTTGAAGATATTGGATATTGTCTGCCATCAAAACCGCGTCATCTACTAATCTTACATTATTAAACAACTCACTATAAATATTTATGCCAATTTGTAGGCCGTCTAGACTAGAGCTTCTTTGAATATTTCTTCTTCGTAGACGTTAAAAGGGATTGGGGACAGTATAAAACCTTGACGCGATCCTGTCTTAATGATTATTTCCTGGGGAATATATTAATTTCAGCATGTCAAATTAGATATACGGAGCGACAATTATTTCACTGCTGAATGTCAAATTAGATATACGGAGCGACAATTATTTCACTGCAGAATATGTACTCAACCCGGCAATTTCAGAATTTTGTGCGACAACTTCTCCACGGCAAAATATGTACACAGCCCGACAAATCAGGAATTCTGCACGACAATTTTTACTTGCTTTAACATTTTTAAAAATTTTTATTTAGAACTGGAATAGTGCAAAAATTTATTAATAAAATAAACATTCAAATATAAAAAAAAACTGTTTTATTTTATATAAAAGAAACATCTAAGCCTCGAAGTAGGATAACATTATGATTATGATGTTGATTTTCTGTTGAATATAGTGTTACAGTCATATCAGTAGAATGATATAATAAATACATTGCAACAGGACATTCATTTTTTCTGTATTCTCCATGTTTACATCTATATTCAACCCTTTCGCCATCTTAGGTGTGTTTTCTAGAAGTTTTCTTCCATATCAGTTCTTTTTTAATATATAATTCAGCCTCTGACGCTTCTTTAAAATGTTTTAATTGTTTAAATGTTTTAATAAAACAAAAAATGTTTTAATTTTTTGAATTTTCTTTTTATTTGCATCTTCATAGTCTTCAAGAAATATTATTCCTTCTTCCATTATACTACAAGAACAAGGGTAAATAGTGAAAATTTTATGTAGTATATTAACGTAAATTAGTATATTTATTTAATATTAGTATATGTATGTATTTACCTGACTAACAAAATCTACATACAGCTAAAAATATAATTGATGCTCTATTACAGTTTTAAGCACACATAATACAATATTATAAAACCACTATTTATATTATAACCGTTCATTTAAACTGTCGTTAAAATATATATTTTTCTGCTCATTTACACTTTTGGTCGCTATACTACACATTTTGTCGTTACTGAAATATTATGTTGTTCACTTTCACAAGCTGCAGTTAGTTTTTTTTTAATCTGTGTGCATACATAATTTGTCGTTGAAAACCCAAAATTTGTCGGGCCGAAAAATGTAAGCCTTATTTTCTCAGTTAAGCCACCTTGAGTTTAATCTCAACTGTTTGGCTCCAATAAAGGAACTGGATTATTTTTATGTCTTTCTCAGCTATATTTTTAATATTTCTATTAGCTTGTTGTGTTTTACTTTGTCGAATGCCTTTTCAAAGTATGTATTGTGTTGGAGGAAACATGTATGTATTGTGTTGTTCATTTTATTTTTTCTTGGCCCTATCATATTTAACAAGAAGCTTCTCGTGTGGTCATACCATTTCTGAACCCGAACCCGCTGATATCTTGTTCAAGTTTTTTGTATTGTGGATTATTTTTCAGGAATAATTTTACGATTGTGGATTATTTTTCAGGAATAATTTTAACATTTTAACCTGTGACTCATCAGACTAATTGTGTGGAAATCACCACATATAGCTGCATTACTTTTCTTCGGTATCGTTACGAAGGTTGATTTTAGCCATTCTGATGGAATAGCACCAGTACTGTTGATCTTATTAAATTTGTTATTGTTTTTTTTAACAACTGCTTAGGCAGATACAATAATATACTAAAACTGGTCACAAGTGGACCAAACATTAGCGTAGGTTTGATTGTGCTTATAACTAATTAAAATATACAAGTTTGATGTTATACTACAACTACATCAAAGATATTATGCTGAAGGAGGATTTGTAAACGTTTATGTTCTGTCAAGTGGTCTTTCTCTTTTTAGTCTTGTAACTGTGTTAGCGTTGTCAAGAAGTTTTGTAGCTTCTACGTTGTTATGCATAGTTAATCTATTTCGATGTTTAACGAATCTCGTGATTTCGTCGTCTACCATATTAATTTTAGATCTCTTTGGATGTCCGTGTTGCGGGCATACCACGGAGCATTGACCTTGCTACGAATAACTTTGTTCTGAAATCTCTGGATCACACGTATATATCATTTACTGGCACATCCCCATAGCTGTATGCGGTAAAGCCAGATTGGTTTCATAATTTGGTTATAAATTAGAATTTTATTATTAATTCACAAGTTAGAATTGCGACCAATTAACCAGTATAGCTTCCTGTATTTGAAATTTAGTTACTTTATTTTTCAGGTGATTTTTCCACTTTAGTTTTGAGTCGAGAACCATGCCTAAGTATTGTACTGTCAGATTGTAGGGGATGACGTTGCCGTTGAGATAAACGGGCTTTACTATCGTTTAGTTTTTTGTAAGTAAAGTTTATGTTCGATGATTTTAACGTGTTAATTTTTATTTTCCATTTGTTCGACCATTCTTGAACACAGTCATTTGCTGACTGAAGTTTTCTAGTTGTTTCTTGTAAATTTTTGTCTGATGCTAACATAGCTGTGTCATCAGCGAATGTCTTCACTAGTGACTTGCCAGTACCAGAATAAATACAATTAGTATTTCTTCTGGTGCTGGAAAGACACTAGTGAAGAGAATGTAAAGGATCGGTCTTAGTATACTCCCTTGAGGCACCCCTGGTTTAATTTCAACCAGGTCAGAGTTTCATTTTAATGTTTGACATCAAAATAGCTAGTTCTTGACTTCATAGCTGTATGAAGTCAAGAACTCGACACATTGGCGCTGTAATATTTTACCTAGTTTATGGATTAACCCTTCGTGTCATACATTGTCGAGAGCTATATCGATAAAGATTGCGGAGCAAGTTTCTTTTCCTTCGAGAGCATTTTCAATGGCATTGGTGATCCTGTGTATTTGGTCTATTGTCGAATGTTTTGCTCTGAAATCCCAGAGCAGCTTGTTTTTTTGTTTTTTTTTGGGGAACGCAAAAGAGCACTGCGACCTTCAGATCTATTGTGCGTTTACTGCCCCTTTCTCCCTAGCCCATATTAAGAGAACGATAGAACCTTAATATGGATTCGGGAGCCATATTGGCGAGTTCATCTGTGATGAGAATACCCTTTCCTAGATGATTGAGTCTTCTTCTTGCAGCTGCTTCGCAGTAGCATAGAAGGTGTTCCGTTGTTTCCCTGTCATTGTGGCAGAGGCGACAACTGTCCTCCTCAGCCAATCCCATTTTCTTGAGGTGGTAGAGTACTGGGCTATTCCCAGTCATGAGACCTATTAAAGTACGAATGTCCTTTTTGCTGAGGTTTAATTAGGGTTTCTGAAAACTCGGGTTTTTAAGACTCGACGAGTCCGAGTCCAAAATTTAAAAAACTCGTCGAGAGCGAGTCGAGTCCGAGTCCGGTGTCTTTACCAAAAAATATTTCAAGAATCTGATAAAATAATATTATATGATTTTCAATTCAACTGAAATTTGTGCTTTACTGGTCGTGCCAAAAAATTACAAAGAAAATGTACTCAAATTTATCAATTAATTCATTTATTTTCAAAACTCCATAAGCTTTCAAACTATATAATTGTTTTTAATTACTTTTTTCATTTTTTGGTTGAACGTACAAATATTTCAAAAAAACTAATGAATTGAGAGATTCTTTCATTTCAAAATCAAAACACATTAGTATACCTCTTTCATTTCAAAATCAAAACACATTAGTATACCTCACCAAGGGTTTTTCCCTTGGTGAGGTATACTAATGTGTTTTGATTTTTAATTTCATTCATTATTGAGTTTTACAGTCTTCTGATCGTTTTTTTTTTACGTTGAAAAATAAAAGTGCCATTGTTCTGCGAATTCGTACAAAGAAATTTCTCGCTAAACCAACATTGTAGAATGAATATTAATATAGGCCTGGGTTTCTACCTTGGTGAGGTATACTAATGTGTTAGGGGAGGTATGAGATTTTGTTTATTTTTATTATGTTTTTTTTTAAAATTAACAATTAAAAATAATTTACAAAAAAAAAATAAAATTTAAAAAAAATTCTTCTGAATTAATTATGCTGGAGGTAGGCGTAATCGACAATGAAATTTAATAAATCGATTGACCTTTTTTTTTTTCAATTTTAAAAATTTGGACTCGGGACTCGTCGAGTATTAGAGTCGAGTCCCGAGTCCGCGAAACTACCCAAATACTCGACGAGTCCGAGTCGAGTCGAGTCGAGTCCAGAAACCCTAGGTTTAATAGTTTATCCACCTTGATCCTATTTGGTGTGATAAGTTTCTTGGATATCGTGAGTTTAGGGAGTTTTCCCCAGTAGAGCCTATGCTCTTGCTCTATCCATCTGTTGAGTACTAATTTGGAGTGTCCTCTTGGTTTGCCGCAGAATGGTTCTGGCCCAATTAGTTTTGTTTTTGAACCATTTTTGGCAAGGCGGTCTGCCTCTTTATTTCCAGCGACTCCTATGTGCCCTGGAAACCACATTAAGGTAACATAGTTCCTCTTTTCCAGAGTGATGAGATTTTGGACACATTCCCAGACCAGTTTTGACTCAGCTTGGCTGTCTGAAAGAATGTAAATAACAGCTTGGCTAAGAACAGCTTGGCTAAGAACAGCTTGGCTGTCTGAAAGAATGTAAATAATTTTATTGCGTTGCGCTTTCCTCAGATTTTTTGGACACACAGATCTACCGTGATCAGTTCAGCTGGAAAGATTGTAGGTTCTTTTCCGAGTGGTAGGGATGCAGAGAAGTTTGGACCTTTGATCCCGGCACCCGTACCCTCTGTGGTTCGGGAACCGTCTGTGAACCAGACGGATGCATCCGATTCTAATTCAGGAAGCCTTGATTGCCAGTCACTGCGTTCACTGATTACGACTTTGAAAGGGAAGTCAAAGTTGTAAGTGGTCGGCATTACATCCGATAAAATTGAGGTTAGTTCCTTTATTTTGGGATTGTTCAGGAGCTGAAGATGTCCTTTGAGGTCTCCTGAGTAATAATTCTTTCCCTTCTGAATGCGCAGCAGATCTCTCGCTGCCTCTTTCTTAACAAGGAGGTGTATTGGCGGAAGGTTTAGGAACATTTCCATTGCTGCTGTGGGACAGGTTTTCATAGCACCTGTTATACCTAGACAGGCCAGTCTTTGGATCTTTCCTAGTTTCGCCTGTGCTTTGTGTTGAAGTGTTTTAGTCCACCATACTGTGCATCCGTATGTTATAATAGGTAGGATGATCGTTCTGTAGATCCAGTAGATCATTTTGAGATGTAGCCCCCATTTCCTAACAAACATACTTTTGCAGGCCCACATCGCCTTTATTGCCTTAGCATGAGTCCTTTCAATATGGTTGTTCCAATTAAGTTTACTGTCTAGTGTGATACCTGATTCACGGACAATTCGTAGAAAAGCAATTCGTAGAAAAATAATTCGTAGAAAAATAATTCGTAGAAAAATAATTCGTAGAAAAATAATTCGTAGAAAAGCAATTCGTAGAAAAATAATTCGTAGAAAAATAATTCGTAGAAAACTTATTCGTAGAAAAAAATAATGGTCGGAGGGTTTTTTAAGGCGCGCGCCTTAAAAACCCTGCGACCATTATTTTTTTCTACGAATAAGTTTTCTACGAATTAATATATAAAATTTTAAGAAACGTATGAATTTATTACGAATTTCTTTTTTATCTATGAATTGATATTACTTATTATTTCGAATTATTTTCTTTGTACTTACAAGAACTATATTTTATTTTTTAACTTTAAAAAAAAATTTAAAAGAAAAATAAAAAATATTAAAAAAAAACCACAAAAAATATATAGAATTTTAAAAAAACGTACGAATTTCTTTATTTATCAATGAATTGATATTACTAATTATTTCGAATTATTTTCTTTCTACTTACAAAAATTATATTTTAAATTAAAAAAAAAAAAAAAAAAAAAAAAATAAAAATAAAAATGGAGCCATATTCCCAACACGTTCCCGCCGTTGGCTCTGAGTTACGCTGAGATTGGGTACCTATCATTTTATAAGAACGAGAATTTTTTTAATATTATTTTATACGAATTTCCCGGATAACTGGTTTTCTATGAATTGTATTTCTACGAATTGCTTTTCTACGAATTAGCTATATTAGCTTATCTACGAATTATTTTTCTACGAATTGCTTTTCTACGAATTATTTTTCTACGAATTGCTTTTCTACGAATTATTTTTCTACGAATTGTGCTTTTCTACGAATTATTTTTCTACGAATTGCTTTTCTACGAATTATTTTTCTACGAATTGTCCGTACACCGTGATACCTAGGTATTTTACTTCATTGAAACAAGGTATGGTTATACCACTTATTGAGGGTGCAGTAATGTTGATCACTTTCCTTTTGGTAAATGGTATAATTATCGTTTTGTTTGGGTTTATCTGCAGATTTTTGGATTTGCACCAGTTCATTGTCCTGTTTAAAGCCAATTGGAGTCTACTAGATATAATATTTTCATTGTATTCGGTAAGGGTGGATTTATACTCTTCCCAGTTACCGAAGGTTTTTGCTCTGTTGAACATCTTCCTTGTTTCTTTGTGTTTGTCCGCTAGTTCCTTATTCCACCATGGTGCATCTTTAGAGTGAGTCTTTTGTGAAATAGGACAACTTAGTTCAAAAGCATTGATGATGCTTGTGACAAGTTGGTTGGCGTGGAGGTCAATGCAGTCTGGGCTGTTGATTGTCGCCTCTGAATAGTTTATTTTGTACCTACGAGTTTCTTGGTACTGAGTCCAAATGGTACGCTTGGGATTTCTGAACGTTGTACAGCTCACAGCGTGAGAAGTACGGAGTTCAAAACAAATGTGCTTACTTCCTGCCTAATGCTGTTTTCAAAAGTGGGGGAATTACCCCTATTTAATATATCTAGGTTGTTAGTAGAAAGATATTTTAATAGTGACTCACCTCTTTTATTAATATCTCTGCTGCCCCATACTATATGGTGGGCGTTGACATCACAGCCCAGGATGACTGGTAGCTTATGGCTTTTGCTGTATTCCACTAACTCTATGATGTCATTGGGTGGAGCTTCTAGCTCTTCTCCAGGGAAGTAGGCCGAGGCGATAATGACTTCTTGAAAACCCCCTGGGTTGGTAGTTTCACCAGTACAGCTACGAGATCTGTTCGGATGAAAATTGGAATGTTTAGATAGCTTATTTTGGATGATAGAAGAATTGCAGCTCTAGGTCTGCTACTATTTTTGTCAAAAATGAACTTACCTAAGATTTGAGGAATATCAAGTACCTTACCTATGGTAGCTCGAGGTTCCTGTAGGAGGGCCACTTGGAACTCCTCTTTACCGAACCTCCATGTAAGTACGTCCGTGGCCGCTCCTGCTCGATGGAGGTTCGCTTGAATCACCTTGAGGTGATTATTCTTTTGTGTCTTTGACATCACTGGAGGCAGGCGTCTCGCCGCGGTTCCTCTCCTTTGTTTTTGGCCAGAGTGCGATGCCAGAGAATTTGTAGCAGATTCTGAACCAATCTGCTTCAATTTCTCCATTGATTGGCAGTCAATGGAGAATGTGATCACCGCGCAGGTACCTTCTTTCCGCCTGTTAAGTACCTTCCAGTTCGCTGCGCGGATACTAGGATTATGTGAATCTATGAGGATGAGGATGTCCTCTGTAGAATCCTCTTCAGCTGGGAAAAATCCCGTGATTACTTCCACCTTCGGGATATTTTCCTCACGGACGGCCGTGATGTTGGTTGACTCGTCCGCTACTTTTGGAACAATCTGCTCCAGCCATTTGGATGTTTTCTTATCCAGGCAACTTATCAACATCCATCCTGGTTTGAGGCTAAGGCCACCAAATTGCGGGTTAATCCCCTCTTTAGCTGCTGCTGGGATTGCAGCCAGGATGGATTTTTGACTGGCAGCTAGCTGCTCAGCGGATAGCATTTGGTGTGGGTGTTCGGCATGGATAAAACCGATCCTAATCCCCTTTACCACGTCCTTATAGCTAGTGCACGGCCTGGAGGATTGAGCCTCTGCTGCGGGTCTATGCTTGACGCCCTGTTTTTCCGAGGTTCGTTGCCTCTTCTTAACATTCTGCACGTCCTGAGGTGTCTGTGACGGTATACGTAACCTCTTCGGGACTTGAACAGGGGATAGGGTATCTTGCATGGGAAGGCATGCAAGATCATACGCTTCTTTAATGGTCTTACCATTATTCCGGTGGTATGAATACCGTCTACGGCCTGCGTCGCTTAATCTTTCTTTATTTTCAGTCAGCGGCAACTGCTTTAGCTCTGCTGATAGTTGAGTTTCCTCTGTGCTGCTGAGTTTGGAGGATTGTCTGGCACCTCTTCCTCTGGCTAGCTTCCCTGTCGGGATGGATTGGGAAGGAACCTTTGCTCCAGATCCACTAGCCTGTACCTTTGAAGCGGGCGCGTCCTTAGCCACTAACTTTACGTTTGAGGTCTCCGCCTTTGAAGTAGATGCCTTTGGGGAGGCATCAGCCCCTTGTTTATTATTTACATTAAATTCCATATTTGAACCCACGAGTAGCGCGAGAAGAAAATTCACCCCTGACAGAGCTCCGCATTACCAGGGTAAGGCTGAATTAAACTGGAGGTCGCCAGGTATCCAGAGCTAGTAACCCACTAACCATTCATCCTTTGGCATATGCTGTTTCACCGTGGATTTGGGGATTTTTATTTACAAGGTTTTCTCCTCTAGCGTCGTACTTTGTTGAGGTCACCATGAAGGTAGTACGTACACTTGCGAATTACTGCGGGTTCACGACTCCCTTTGATAGTAATTATTGTTATCCTAAAAGCTGCCTGAAACATGACCAGACCAGCTTTTAGGACAAACAAATACTGTGATAGGATACGGAACCAACAGCAAGCTGTTCGGTTGAATCCCCCCTACCACATTCGCCTGGACCAAAAGATAGGATACGGAGCTGACAGTAAACTGTTCGACTTTATTCCCCCTTATCTAGATAGGATACGGAGCCGACAGCGAGCTGTTACGTCCCCCTATCATGTAGATCTTTTGGCATTACCCAGTCCGCACCACGTGGAGGCGACCTACTTAACGGACCAGAGCAGCTTGTTACTATCTATTAACAAGCTATCAAGAGCAGCTTGTTACTATCTATTATAGGCATTAAGCGTTTCAGGAAAAAAATTTCTGTTAATTTTGATAGCCCGGTTTTTGGTTTTGTTTTGCCCGGTTTTTGGATCGTGATCACTTCTGCAACCTTCCAGCTTTCAGGAAAAAATTTGAGTTCGAATGAAGTGTTAATTAAACGAGTAAGAACAGTCATAGGTTTTCTAGATAAGTTGTTCAGAATTTTTGGAGTTATGAGGTTATAGCCTGCCGCTTTCCTTTTGTTAAAGCTTTTCTTAATTAGCTTGGTTGCCCCTCTTGGGATTACATATTAAATATGTGGGTTAAAGTTTTTATTGCATCCTCGTCTAGAAGTTTTAGAATTTTATTCGGAATAGAATCCGGACCCTAGTGTATTTTTGACATTATTAATGGTTCACCTAACTTCATCTATTAAAATTGGAAAGTATTTTTTCCCTTGCTGATGTAGCCATTTCAAGTCTGAATCTTCTCTCTGGTTCTAAAATAATTTTCCCATTTTCGTCTCTAAAGCCACTATAATGCTTTACTCTTCTTGTGTTCGTTACTTGTTTTACCTTCTTGTGTAGACTAAAGCTGTTGTGTTCATTCTCTAATTCCTCGATTTCTTTACATTGCGCTATCTAGAAATTAGCTTTCGCTGCTTCAATTTTATTTTTTATGCTTCTATTAAGATTGTGTGTTTTTGTTGTTAGTTTTTAGCTTTTCTACCTTCGCTCATCAATTCCAAAATTTGGTTTTCATCCACTTTTTTTTAATAACATTTGGGATTGACTTGGGCACAACATTATACGAATTTAGCAGTGGTTTTTTTAATTTGCTCGGATTGCTTACTGATTCAACAGATTTTATATCATTATTGATGTTATTAGCTATTCTATTTTGGGTCTCGGGATGCTCCAGCCATTATAGATTGACTTTATGATTATTATTACTTTTTTCAGGTTTTTTAAATTTAATTGATATCTTGGCCACTATTGGACTGCGGTTAGACTGGATGGCTGCACGGATGGTCTCTTAACTGGGTTTCTAAATCTACAATAATATAATCAATTTGATTTTTAATTATTCTACTACTACTGCTTCATGGCGAGCTGCATGTGTATAACTTATATTTCGGTAGTTTGAACCAAGTGTTCATTACTACCATGCTATCAATACAAAAATTTATTACCCTGGTGCTCCTCTCGTTCCTGTGTCCAAGCCCATGATGCGAACCAGTACATTTAGTACTTCTTCGTTCCCAATTTTATTAGCATTAAAATCACCTAAAATTATTATCATATCTTCTTTCTTTGTGATTGTGAGGGTACGAATTTCTTCCAATTCACCGTAGAATTCTTCACACAGCCGATTGTCACAGTCAGCTGTTGGAGCATAAGTTTGGATCAGATTTAGATTGCCTTTTTTCGTTTTCATTGGGATAAATAATACTCTCTCCGATTTGATGATAGTATTTTTAACTGATAATTTAGGTGTTTATTTCTCAGAAATCCGAAGTGAATTCGATATTATTATTTTTCTTTTTTTTCTTCACGTGATCAACACTATTGCCATTGACAATTAGCTTGTTTTATTTAATTATTACAGATTTACCAGTTTCTTCCAGAAATTTCTTAGCTTTAATTAGTGCTGTTCGCTTTTGCCTTAGATTGAAAGTGTAATCGCTACTAGAAAGTCACTACCTGATAACAGCTTACTGTTGTTCAAAATTAATGTTTTTTCCAGTTCGTAGTTGAGCCAATTAGAATTGGCTCCTGTAGACTCTTCGAAATTCTTTCTTCCGGCTCTTTTGGCAAAATTAATATCCAGATTGGTGATATTTCTTTTTAGTGTACCAGAAATAAAATTGCTTGCAATAGTGTTTTCATAATGCCGGCCCTCCCACAGAACAGAATAAACAGCTTGCCGGCGCCCAAAAAGCCAAAAAAGAGTAAAATTAATTATTTAAGTAAATAATTAATTTTACTCTTTTCAAGTTAATTAATTCCCAAATTTTTCAATTACATAATACTGCATACTGTAACTCTATTCCAGAGTAACTTTCAATAAAAAAACGGAAACGGAAAATAAGGAAAGAAAAAATATTAGTAAAAACCCCTCTCCGGTTTCTGTCCACGCGACGAAAAAAACCGTCGCGTGGACAGGTGAACTAGGAAATTTAATATAATTTTCATATATAACAACACTGTACGAACGAACTATGAAGCAAAGAGGAATAGATAAAAAACACGTAATTTTTTCTCCGTTGATTAATTTATAATAAAATAATAAAACACAATAAATGTAAAAATATTCGTACAAACACATTTTTTGAAGAAATATTGTTTTTAGATTAAATATTGTTTTAGAAATTTCGATTTAGCGGAAATATTGATGTTTTAGTAATATTGATTTTAATTAAAATTAAATTTACGAAATAATTAATTAGTATATTGTAAAAATATTCAGAAATATTGATGTTTTAGAAATTATGCAATTAGAGACTGCACCGTATGAAGCATAATTGGTCCTATGGTAAGGAACAAAAAACCAGCAGGAATTTCGTAATTCACGAGCTGGAATATGCCACGAGTGCAGCTGCAACAATTCGGGGCAAATTATATTAAAATTTATAATGTCATGTACCAACATTATGCAGGCTAATTTCCTTCTATCTTGCAAGGTTTCCAGTTCTATTAACTATCTTGCAAGGTTTCCAGTTCTATTATATTCAGGCCTGGCATCCCAAGCCTCACAAAAGTTGATTTTAAAAAGACAATATCTTGTAAACTTATGTTGAATAGACTCAATATGCTTATTGTGTGCTCCATAATATGAAGACCAGAGAACATAAAAATTCCAATATTGATCTAAACAGACCGAAATATAGAGACTTTAATGTATTAAGATTTCTAAACTTTTTAGAATTTTTTTTCACAAATCCAAGCATACAAAAAGCTTAACTACAAATATATTCATAATGTGAAATGAATATAAGTTTGTTGTCAAGTATTACACATTAGTCTATAATTTGACTAACCCTCATTGTGTGAGAATAAAGTAAAGGTTACGAGAGGCACTCCGCAGGGAGGAGTTCTATCTCCCCTCCTATGGGTGCTGGTAATGAATAGGGTTCTAATGAAACTAGAGAGAGAAGGCTTCAGCGTCATTGCATATGCGGATGACCTAGCAATACTCATCACAGGGAAGTTCTTAGAAACAATAAGTATGCTGATGGAGAAAGCCTTCGACATACTGACGAAGTGGACAATGAATTGTGGTCTATCGGTAAATCCATCAAAGACGGAAATGGTCTTATTCACAAAACGAAGGAAAATATCGGCATTTAAGATGCCCGTACTCAAAGGCAAGACGATGGTACTTTCAGAGAGTGCAAAGTACTTAGGGATCATTCTTGATTCCAAACTTAGTTGGAATAAAAATGTGGAGGAAAGAGCAAGGAAAGCCACGAACGCATTATTTGCGTGTAAACGGTACTCAGGCACAAAGTGGGGCATCAGCCCAAAGATGGGTCACTGGCTGTACACCAGTGTAGTACGACCAATACTCACGTACGGTGCTACAGTATGGTGGCCAGCAGTAAATAGGAAGACAAATGTCAAAAAACTGGAAAAGGTGCAAAGGCTGGCGTGCATAAGCATCACTGGTGCACTGCGCACGACACCAACCTTAGCTATGGAAATCATGCTAAATCTGCATCCACTGGAAGAGCATATAAAGAACATAGCGGCAAAGAGTGCAATAAGACTAAGAGAGTCAGGTGCACTTAGATATAGGGGATACACACATAGCAGGATCTTGGAAGAATTCAATCTGGACACTAGGGGAGTGCATACAGACTACCTGACTCCATATTTTGATTTTCGCAGAGACTTCGACATTCGTATCCCAACAAGGAACGAATGGGAGGAGGGAACTGTGAACACAGAAATTGGAATATCCATTTTCACAGACGGGTCTAAAACAGCTGAAGGTGCAGGATCGGGTATATACTCCGAATTCCTAGATATCAGGGAATCGGTAAGGCTGCCGGATCACAGCAGTGTCTTCCAGGCGGAAATCCTGGCAATAGTTAGGGCGGCTGAATTGGTTGAGGCTAGACTGATATCACAGGAGCATATCATAATCTATGTCGACAGCCAGGCAGCTATCAGAGCGCTAGTGTCTAATAACATCAAGTCCAGCCTGGTAAAAAGCTGCCGAGAAGTACTTCAGGTACTTTGTAGGCATTGCATCGTTGAACTGTGCTGGGTCCCCGGCCACAGCAACATTGAAGGTAATGAAATAGCTGATGAGCTCGCTAGATCAGGATCTGAGGCAGACATTGGAACAGCCGATATATCTGTACTCAGTCCACTAGGGGTGGAAAAAGGTAAGGTGGACACTATCACAGTGAGAAGGATTGATCACATGTGGGAGACTACGAACACATGCCACATAGCAAAAACTATGTGGCCTCGAAGGAACCTAAGGAACACGGGAATCCTACTAAATATGAGCAGGACAAGCCTCAGACTTGCCATTGGTGTTCTGACAGGCCACTGCCTGCTAGGAAAAATGGCTAAGAGGATGGGATTAGCTACGGCTGATCTGTGCAGGGGCTGCCAGGACTTAGCAATGACGGAGGATATAGCTCACATGCTCTGCGACTGTCCTAGTCTCAGCAGAAGGAGGCTAAATATTCTAGGGAGGTACAGATACGGTGGACTACATGAGCTGGTAGGTATCCCGATAAAGGTAATCCTTAATTTTGTTAAGGGAGCAGCTTGGATTTAGCGAGGGTAAGTAGCCGGGTAGTTGTTGTAATTAAAAAGGGATACCAATGGGCCAATCAATGGCCTAGGTCGGGGTTCTGTTCAGGCATCAGCAGACAGTTAACCCCCCCTTATAAAACATAAACATAAACCCTCATTGTGGAACTATTGTTAAGAACATAGTTGGTCTGATCACTATTGTTAAGAACACTTTGAAACATTCAAAGAAAAACCATTTCGTTTACACCATTCTAATAAATTAGAAAGATCTGTTGTATTGCATAACAGTCATTAATAGACTTGATAGTTGCAAACATTTTTGAATCATCAGCATAAAGTGGACATAGGAACATCATTAATCATTAATAAAAATAATAATGGACCGAAGTGACTGCCTTGAGGGACACCAGAAGGAACATGAAACGTTTCGGACATAAAAGAACCAATGCGCACGAAATGAAGTATATTAATTAGATGCGATACTGACCATTTTAGAATTGCTGAATGAAACCCTAAAGCAGCCAACTTTTTTATAAGAATAGAATATACAACTCTATCAAAAGCCTTAAAGAAATCAGTATAAATGGTGTCCACTTCATAATATGATTCCATGTTCTTTATTACATAATTAATAAAAAGCAATAAATTAGTCGTAGTTGATTAAAACTATGTTGTTTAGGTGTAATATGTTTTATTACCGCGAAATAAATTCTGGTTTTAACAAGACTCTCAAAGAATTTCAGTATATAAATGAAGAACAAAATTCTGGATAATACCGATCCTAATCCCCTTTACGATATCATTATAGCTAGTGCCCGGCCTGGAGGACTGAGCCTCTGCTGCGGGTCTATGCTTGACGCCCTGTTTTTCCGAGGTTCGTTGCCTCTTCTTAACATTCTGCACGTCCGGAGGTGTCTGTGAAGGTGTGCGTAACCTCTTCGGGACTTGAGCAGGGTATACGGTATCTTGCATGGGAATGCATGCAAGATCTTATGCTTCTTTAATGGTCTTACCATTATTACGGTGGTATGAAACCGTCTTCGGCCTGCGCCGCTTAATGTTTTTTTATTATCAGTCAGCGTCAACTGCTTCAGCTCTGCTGATAGTTGAAGTTTCCTCTATGCTGCTGAGTTTGGAGGATTGTCTTACACCTCTTCCTCTGGCTAGCTTCCCTATCGGGATGGATTGGGAAGGAACCTTTACTCCAGATCCACTAGCCTGAACCTTTGAAGCGGTCGCGTCCTTAGCCACTGACTTCACATTTGAGGTATCCGCTTTTAAAGTAGATGCCTTTGGGTAGGCATCAGCCCCTTGTTTATTATTTTCGTTAAATTCCATATTTGAACCCACGAGTAGCGCGAGAAGAAAAGTCACCCCTGGAAGAGCTCCGCATTACCAGGGGAAGGCTGTATTAAACTGGAGGTCGCCAGATATCCAGAGTTCGCATATTAGCGGCTAGTAACCCACTAACCATTCACCATTTGGTATATGCTGTTTCATCGTGGATTTCGGGATTTTTATTTAGAAGGTTTTCTCCTCTAACGTCGTACTTTGTTGAGGTCACCATGAAGGTAGTACGTACACTTGCGAATTACTGCGGGTTTGCGACTCCCTTTGATAGTAATTATTGTTATCCTAAAAGCTGCTTGAAACATGACCAGACCAGCTTTTAGGACAAACAATACTGTGATAGGATACGGAACCTACAGCAAGCTGTTCGGTTGAATACCCCCTACCACATTCGCCTGGACCAAAAGATAGGATCCGGAGCCGACAGTAAACTGTTCGACTTTATTCCCCCCTATCATTATTGCATACTAATATAGAGTTGTAATAATAAAGGGATACAATTTTATAAATTTTTTTTTATGTATAATATTTTCTAACCTATTATTTAAAAAATTTATTCTATCATCAAATAATGTTATGTACACATAACTTTGAAAACATTTAATACGTAAAATTTCTATTGAAAAACAAGCATACCAGTAAATACTATTAATATTATTAATATCTACATTAAATAACATAATAGTAAAATTTATAATTAATATTATAAATATTAATAAAAGTTTACGATAAAGTAATTAATTCAGTTTTATTAATTGTAAATTGTAAATAGTCTTTAAAATATTGATCAATTTCATTCAAAATTTGTAATATTTCGTATGGTTTTTGTATTGTAAAATATGATTGCAAAATATTTATAATATGTGCAATAGATTGTAATATAAAAAGTAAAGTTAAAGTTAAATTTGATAATTTTTTATTTTTAAATGTATCACTATAAAAAAATGATAAGATAACTACTACAGTATTATAATTATATTTAAAAGTACATATACATAATTGAATAAACCGTTAATATATATTGAAATTTTTTATGTACTAATATAGGTGATATACCACAAAGTTTAAAAAATATTATTATAGGTTTTTATATTTTTAATTTTTTTATATTTTTAATTTGGTAATTTATCATATTTTTAATGTAGTTATTTTTCTCATGAACTTTAAAAAGATTAAAAGTTAAATGTTTTATAAAATAATTGCTTATTACTACACTAGTTTAAATATTGAAATATTAATTTAAAACATTATTTTAAAATAAAATTTATAGATTTAACGTATTCGAATATGTCTGATCAATCTATCAAATAAAAAGAAACTGAATTAAATTATAAATAATTCTCGGCGAATAAAACAATCTATTTGGCTGAAAAAATGTTGTGTTGTAGTTTTTACTTATAGTTTATGCGTCTAGGAACAAAAGTTTCTAGAAAATGTCATGCCGTTTGTATTACACAATACAATATTTCTTCGTATTAATTTGTATCAAAATGCAGAGTGATGCAGTTAGGTTGCCAATATTTTCAGTGTCGATTCCTTGCTTTATTTTGTGAAAAAAATCATACAGGTTTTTTTATTCAATGTATTTAAAAAAAAAGTAAAAAAAAATATTTTTATAAATTTAGTCTTCTTTTCCATTGTTCAAATTAAATTTTTTTTATCAAATGAACCAAGGAATCGCCCCTTAAAATGCACTCCGGAAATTCTGTAAACACTAGATAATTAATCAATGAATTAATAATTTTTTATAGTTTTATAGCGATAGTTATACTTCATTAATTACTCATACATATACAGGGTGGGCCAACTTGGACTGACTGATTTGAAATGCTTATAATTTTTGTATTTTTAAATTTCTTTATTTTATTTTATTTTTAAATGAAAGTATAAATTATAAAAATTTTTTAAGCTAAGTATGAAAAATTAGATCTTTTAGATGGCGTCCATTCTCCTGTTGGCAGTTAATGGCTCTACTTAAGACATTTTGCATTACGTTGCGCAACGTTTCTGACTGCAATTGAGCAATTTCTGTGCGAATATTTTGCTTTAAGTTCTGAATATTTTGTGTTTATTGACGTAAACTCGTTTCTTCAAGAAACCCCAGAAAAAAAAATCGGGGTCCGTCAAATCTGGAGAACGAGGTGGCCACGCGAAATCTGCATTTTTTGAAATTATTCGGTCATCGAAAAGTTCTCTCAGAACTGCCATTTTGGCTCTTGCGGTATGACCTGTAGCGTCATCTTGCTGGAACCATATGTTACGATTATTGAGAACTATCGGACGTAAAAAAATTTCCAACATGGTCCGGTATACCGCCCCAAAGACGGTTTCTGGGTCATTATGTTCATTTTTGAAGAAATATGGACCAATAACTTTATCAGCCATGATTCCACACAAAACAGTGCATCTGAGAGGGTGTAATTGTCGCTGATGCAATGCTCTCGGATTCTCTGTACCCTAAGTTCGGCAGTTCTGTTTATTAACATATTCATTTAAATGAAAATGTGCTTCATCGCTCATAATCAGATTATTCAAAAAATTGGCTAGCAAAATGAATCTATTGGCATATTGTGGTGCATCCCTAGGCAATAATTCTTGGGCCAATTGAATTTTATATGGAAACATCTTCAGATCAACTTTTAGAATACGTCGTAGCGATGTTCTGGAGATGTTCAATTGAGTAGCTCGTCGACGAGTAGACACAGTTGCATCGGTGTGAACACTTTCGCGTACAGGATCTATAGTTTGTTCAGAATTTCTTCGTTGTTCATCACCCACTGAACCCAAATTCTCAAAACGGGTCATGAAGCTTTTTATCATGTTTACACTGGAAGCCTCTGCAGTATTAAAATGCGGTATTTTCTTTGCGTTGTAACAATTGATCGTCCGGAAACATAATAAAATTCAACAATTTTTACACGTTCTTGCACTGAGTACGATTATAAAATTTTATAAAATTCTGTATTATCTGCAAAAAATATAAAATAAAAAAATTTAAAAATACAAAAATTATAAGCATTTTAAATCAGTCTGTCCAAGTTGGCCCACCCTGTATATGTATTTGTTCTAATTATCAAAAAATGTATTTTCTAAAAGTACTAAATTATTCGGTTAAACTATAAAAAGATGCTTGAAAAATTTTAAAGAAAATATTAAACAAGGCAGAAAAAGGTGTTAATTTCTATAATTTTAATAATGAAAAAAATAATCAAAATAATTCAAATATAATAATTAAAACCTTTGAAAATATGATACATAATTTGGAATATTTATTAAAACAATAACAATAAACGAACTTAGCATTTAATAGATAATTTAGAATTCCAATATATAAATTATTTGATTAATTATAAACTTATTAATAAATAGATCTATACAGGGCCGGCGCTGACCCTTTTTGCGCCGCGGGCACTTTTCAAAAATTCCGCCCTAAAAATGATCATTTCCTTTAAATAATTCGTTTCCTCATCACCCAGGGTATATAATACATTTTTTTAACACGGTGTCTCTCGTACGTAGAGTCTCTCCAAAATCTTTATTTAAAAAATAAATAAACAGAGATAAATATTGCTATCGTACTAATTCAGCGTATTAAATTCTGTAATAACAAATAAGTCAAAATTTATTCAACGAAAAAGATTTGTATAAAAAGCACTAAAATTAACTGGTGAATTGAAATACATAAATAAAGTAAATCTTTTGGAAAATATATTATATTAATTAATTAATTAAAATTTTTCTTTTCGTGGTTTGTTTTGCTGACACTGTAATTTGAAATATTTGAATTTCATCTAACAGGCAATTACCCAATAGATCAGAAGCATATAATGAAACTACAGAAATATTATTCAAAAATTTTAAAATATTATTGTTTTCCGAAACTCTTTATATGCGTTAGCGAACGATTTTTTAGTCAAATCGTTCGCTAACGCATATCCAAGGTTTGAAAATAAAATTCAATTTTAAAATATCATTCAGGATTTAAGTTTTCGGAAAGATTTAGTTGTTTGTGAAGACTTAACTTTCTAATTAGAGTTTTTTAACTTCCTAATTAGAAGATTAATCCCAAACTTAATTTAAAATTGCATTGAAAATACAATTTAAAAACAAAACACCAAAAAGAATTCCAAAAAAAAAAGTTGTTAAAAAAATCAAAAACCCTAAAAAGAAGAGCCAAGCCCACGTCGTTTCGTCTAGATCTCGGTTAGAGTGGGGTAAAATCATAAGAAGAGTTTACATTTACACTATAAATTAATTTGTTTTATTTGTGAAGTATTATTTTCATATTATGAACCTTTTAAACGCTGGCCCTCTTTAAAGAAAATTCATAAATTTACTTACTTACTATATTTATTTCACATTTCCTAAATTTTACAAATCCAAATTAAAACCCTTGTATGTATTATAAATACAAATAAATATGTAGCCTGACGAGTAGGGTATCCAAATACTCGAATATTTTACTAACCGGGTAATTGAGTAATGTTATTTTTTAATACACGGGCACATTTTTTAATACCCGGATACCTGAGCACAAATGAAAAGAAACACAGCATATGAATTTAAATTATTTATTTCTTATTAATAAAATAATATTTAAGGAATACGATGGTATCTAAGGTTTCCATTTTTAATGGGTTGCGAAATTTGGTTAAGAAGTTAGATGGTACCAAAAGGTTGAAAACTGTTAAATATGATATATAAAAATGCAAATTCAATTATACAAGTAGACAAAAAATCAAATTCCGGATTTTTATCATTATTTTATTTAAATATTTTTGGTTGTTATGTGAAAAAAAAAATCAAATCCGAACTTCTGAGTAGTTATAAAATTCCCCGGATAATCGAGTAATCGAAAAAACGATAAAATTTCCGAGTACCCGGGTACTCGATACTCGAACTTGGATTTACTACTGCCGAGCAGGCTATATATTTATAATAAATATATACAAATGAAGAACAAAATTTTCTGTGTACATTAACCAGTAATATGACTATTTTTTGCTGTTGTTTTTTTTAACTAGGTTGGAGAATAAAATAGGGTAGAATAAAATATTCATTTTAATTTATTTTTCAAAAGTTGTGTTAGGTTTGAAATTTGAAATTTATTCAGACAGTATGATTATGAAAAACAACAAATTTTTGAAAAATTAAATAATATCTCAATTTTACCTGTTTTACATATAATAATTAATTCTATTTTAGTTCGTCCTAAGTCTTATGTTTCCTAAAGCATTGATTTTATCTTACTAATATCATCATTGGTCCGTTAAGTAGGTCGCCTCCACGTGATGCGGACTGGGTAATGCCAAAAGATCTACATGACAAGTGGGACTTAAGTCCAACAGCTCGCTGTCGGCTCTGTATCCTATCTAGATATGGGGGGAACAAAGTCGAATAGTTTACTGTTGGCTCCGTATCCTATCTTTTGGTCCAGGCGAATGTGGTAGGGGGGATTCAACCGAACACCTTGGTGTAGGTTCCGTATCTTGTCACAGTATTGTATGTCCTAAAAGCTGGTCTGGTTATGTTTCAGGCAGCGTTCAGGATCTCAATAATTGCTATCACAGGGAGTCGTAAACCCGCAGTAATTCGCAAGTGTACGTACTACCTTCATGGTAACCTCAACAAAGTACGACGCTAGAGGAGTAAACCTTCTAAATAAAAATCCCCAAATCCACGGTGAAACAGCATATGATAAGGGAAGAATGGTTAGTCGGTTCCTAGCCGCTAATTATCGAACTCTGGATATCAGGCGACCTCCAGTTTAATACAGCCTTCCCCTGGTAATGTGGAGCTCTGCCAGGGGTGACTTTTCTTTTCGCGATACTCGTGGGTTCAAAAGCATGAATAATAACGAAATTAAACAACAAGGGGCTGATGTCTCTCCTATGGCATCTACTTTAAAGGCGGAGATCTCAAGTATGGCGTCAGTGGGTAGGGACACGACCGCTCCAAACCTGTACCTAGATTGGGAAGGGACCTTTACTCCAGATTGGATCTGGAGTAAAGGTCCCTTCCCAATCCATCCCTACAAGAAAGGTAGTCGGATGAAGAGGTGTAAGACCATCCACCAAACTCAGCAGCATAGAAGAAACTCAATTATCAGCAGATCTGAAACAGTTGACGCTGACTGATAACAAAAAAAGATTAAGCGGCGCAGGCCGAAGAGGGTATTCATACCACCGTAATAAAGGAAAGACCATAAAAGAAGCGTGTGATTTTGCAAGTCCCGAAGAGGCTACGTACACCGTCACAGACACCTCCGGGCGTGTAAAATGTTAAGAAGAGGTAACGAACCTCGGAAAAACAGGGCGTCATGCATAGTGCAGCACAAGCTATAATGACGTGGTAAGGATCGGTATCATCCATCCAAGTCTCTGCGCAGCGATCTGGAAGAATCCAAGTCTCCGCGCAGCGGTATTTGGGTGCAAAATAAGGACAGAAAGATAAAAACCAAAATATTTCACATAACTTTTTTTCTCTTTTTTCCCGTTATTTAGGTGCAAAATAAAGACAAAAACAGAAAACCAATATATTTCAGATAACCTTTTTTCTCTTTTCCCGGTTTCCCTGCACTCCACAGCGATTGGAGATTCTCATGGACAATATGTTAAAAATCTTCAAAGCCAGTTTTATATGGGGATATATCCCAAAAGTCTGGAGGAAAGCTAAGGTGGTTTTCATACCAAAGGCAGGGAACCGTCCCATTGAAAACCCTAAATCGGACCGACCCCTAACTCTTCATTAAAACAATGGAGAAACTAGTGGATCTCCACATTAGGACCGGCGCAAACAATGTTCGACTTCACTATTAGCAACACGCTTACCAAAAAGAGAAGTCAACTGAATCCGCCCTTCACGACCTTGTAAAGTCAATAGAAAAGGCAATTGAATACAAAGAATTGACACTATGTGCGTTCCTGGATATAGAGGGTGCTTTTGACAACACTCCACGCTAAGAAATTGTGGCAGCAGCCAGGAATAAAGGAATAGAACTGCCGACGACTAAATGGATTCATGCCATGCTGCAAAGTCGAATGACAACGGCGGAACTTAATAATAACTCTTTCACAGCACAAACCTATAGGGGTTGCCCCCAAGGAGGAGTCCTATCTCTACTGTTATGGTCTATTGTTGTTGATGAGCTACTTCAGAACCTTCATGATTCTGGTTTCGAGGTAATAGGATATGCCGACCATCTAGTCATCATAATCAGGGGTAAATATGAAAATATCATATCTAGTAGACTCCAATTGGCTTTAAACAGGACAATGAACTGGTGCAAACCCAAAACCCTACAGATAAACCCAAACAAAACTATAATTATACCATTTACCAAAAGGAAAGTGATCAACATTACTGCACTCTCATTAATTGGTATAACCATACCCTGTTCCAATGAAGTAAAATACCTAGGTATCACACAAGACAGTAAACTTAATTGGAAAAATCACATTGAAAAGACTCATGCTAAGGCAATAAAGGCAATGTGGGCCTGCAAAAGTATGTTTGGTAGGAAATTAGGGGCTACATCCCAAAATGATGCACTGGAGCCACAGAACGATCATCTTACCAATTATAACATACGGATGCACAGTATGGTGGTCTAAAACACTTCAACACAAAGTACAGGCGAAACTAGGAAAGATCCAAAGACTGGCCTGCCTAGGTAAAACAGGTGCCATGAAAACCTGTCCTACAGCAGCAATGGAAATGTTCCTAAACCTTCTGCCAATACACTTCCTTGTTAAGAAAGAGGCAGCGAGATATCTACAGCGCATTCAGAAGGAGAAGAATTATTAATCAGGCGACCTCAAAGGACATCTTCAGCTCCTGAATAATCCAAAAATAAAGGCACTAGCCTCATTTGTATCGGATGAAATGCCGACCACTTATAACTATGATAATCCTTTCAAAGTCTTAATCAGTGAACGCAGTGACTGGCAATCAAGGCTTCCTGAATTAGAATCGGATGCGTCCGTCTGGCTCACAGACGGTTCCCGAACCACAGAGGGAACGGGTACCGGGATCAAAGGTCCAAACTTCTCTGCATCCCTACCACTCGGCAAAGAAGCTACAATCTTTCCAGCTGAACTGATCACGGTAGATCTGTGTGTCCAAAATATCTTAGGAAAGCGCAACGCAATAAAACTATTTACATTCTTTCAGACAGACAAGCTGTTCTTAAAGCTCTAATCTCCCACAAGCAGGAGTCAATACTGGTCTGGGAATGTGTCCAAAAACTCATCACTCTGGCAAAGAGGAACTATGTTACCTTAATGTGAGTGCCAGGGCACATAGGAGTCGCTGGAAATGAAGCGGCAGACCGCCTTGCCAAAAATGGTTCAAAAACAAAACTAATTGGGCCAGAACCATTCTGCGGCAAAGGAAGAGGACACTCCAAATTAGTACTCAACAGATGGATAGAGCAAGAGCATAGGCTCTACTGGGGCAAACTCCCTAAACTCACGATATCCAAGAAATTTATCACACCAAATAGGATCAAGGTGGATAAACTATTAAACTTCAGCAAAAAGGACATTCGTACCTTAATAGGTCTCATGACTGGGCATAGCCCAGTACTCTATCACCTCAAGAAAATGGGACTGGCTGAAGAGGACAGTTGTCGCCTCTGTCATAATGACAAAGAAACAACGGAACACCTTCTATGCTACTGTGAAGCAGCTGCAAGAAGAAGACTCAATAATCTAGGAAAGGGAATTCTGACCACAGATGAACTCGCCAATGTGGCTCCTGAATCCATATTAAGGTTCTATCGCTCTCTTATTTTGGGCGATGGAGAAAGGGGCAGTAATTGCACAATAGATCTCTAGGTCGCAGTGCTCTCTTGCGTTCCCCCAAAAAAAAACATCATCATTATTCATGTATTTATTAAATTATATTTCAAAGAATATTTTTTGATTTAATTTAGTTTTAAAAAGTATTTTAATTATTAAAAAAAATTAACAATTTTAACAATCTCATTTTTTCATAAATTCCACTAAAATTCTTTTGATAGTTATTGTTTTGTATGAAAAATAATAAAACAATAAATGTATAAGAAGAAGTATAACAAAAAAAATTAAACTAGATCTATAAAAAAAGCGATATTAACGTTAAAGTAATTTTAACAATGTAATCTTAATACTCATTGTTACAAATTTCCTATTTTTTTTTTAAATTTACTTTAATTTATAAAATTACATTCATATATATTTCGTATAAAGTATAATTGGGGGGTAAAAGGGTAAGGGTCGTCGGCTTCGCAAACTTGGCGTCTATCTCCAGGTTAGAGGCGGCCTTGTGCAGCGTCGCAAACGATTTTTCCTCAATTCCTAGTCTCACCTCCACGTGGTGCCCCCTGGAGCCTGGTATACCGAGTGGATCGGATGCTTGATAGCAACAAAAAGCTAGGTCAGGTCAACAAACGAGAGAGGGAGAAAAATCCTGTATCCAGACCAGCAGCTGGTCTGCATGAAGGTAGGCGTCTGACTCCATGTTAGGAGCGGCCTCAGCCATACACCTGGCGGAAGGTATAAAACGCATTTATAATAACAATGGAAGAGAAAAAAGAAGGAAAGCGGGTAGGGATATCTACCCAAATGTCGGCAGTTACTGCGCCTGCCGGCGGGCCTCTCCCCCAAAGGGATAGGTCGCCAGCAGTTTTAAAAATAAAGACCCAAGCAAATGTAACAGGTAAACGAGTTGACTCCTCTGGTGTAGCCAAAACCCCTGAAGGAGCTGATAAGGCTGCGAAAAGGTTTCGCATGAACCTTAACGGCTCGGACAGGAAATGGCTTACCAGATGGATGAAGGAAGGTAAATCTAAGGAAGAGGCATACTCCTTGCTGAAGGAGAAAAAGGTTAAGGCTTTGGTTGCGCCTTCTACCTCTGGAGCCGGTAACGTTCGGACGGAATGTCCGCGTAGAAAACGGAACAGGTCAGAAGGGCATCCTGTCGCCAAGAAAGGGAAGGTTATGGGTGACAGACAGTCGGCATCGGGGGCAATGCCTTAACCATTTGAAAATTGCGATCATCGACAGGAAATATCCGGAGGGAAAAATTCTCCTGAGAAACCAGAAGATCCTGAAGGATAGCTTCGAATCCTGGCAGGTCGATGCTCTGTTAGCAGTGCCGGAAGGCTTTATACGCCACTTTGAGTAGAGTCGGTTTTCTGGTGATGTCTTCAGGGTGACATGACAGGATGAAGGGTCGGTGTGTTTCGTAAAGGAAATGATCAAAGAAAAAGGCAACCTATGGCAGAATTCGGACCTGCAGGTTGACGGAATGAACGAGGTTCCGAAACTAAATAAGGCTTTTTTGTGGCTCCGCGAAGAGGGTAAAGAACCGCAGGAAGTGCTCAAGTTTATAAATCTTTTAAATAAGAAGTTGAACTTGAACACGCAGTCCTGGACTCTATACCATCGGGAGGTCAAAAAGCAAGGTCAACTCCTGATTTTGGGAATCCCAGACGAGTCTCTAATGACTCTAAAGGGTGTTTTTGGATGGGTTTACTACCTATCCAGGAAGATCCAAATAACCTTCCCAAAATCAGAGGAGTCCAAGGTTGACCAGAGGGAAAAGGAGACCAACCCCAGTAAGAAAGATGAAGATCTTGACTCTCTATTGGGAGCGGTCGATAAACTCGGAGTGTTAGGATCGGAGGTGGGTTCCGACCTCGACAGTTAT
Source organism: Empis livida (assembly GCA_963932195.1). NCBI lineage: Eukaryota > Metazoa > Arthropoda > Insecta > Diptera > Empididae > Empis > Empis livida. The sequence goes on from OZ010648.1 coordinate 22,877,673, forward strand.
ACTGACGAGGAAAACCTAACCGACGATTTAAATAAAACGGTTATTTTTATAGAAGATGTAGAGTCTCCGCAGGTAGACAACACAATCAAGGAGAAAAGTAGCGAAAGCCCAGCAACATGAAGGTAATACAAGCGAACCTCCATCGTAGCTGGATGGCTACAAATAAATTAAAGGAACACCTGGAGTGCTAAAGATTTCCAGGTATTTTACCATAAAGGTGAAGGTAGGCCAAGAACTTATATAATCTCAAAGAAAAATACTAAATTGATTTTTATTCCACAGATAAGTAGCAATGACTGTATCGCAGTTCTGGGGAATCTCAGTAATGAGACGCAATCGTCAGATTTGATACTGACATCATGCTACTTACCGTATGACTCGTCATATCCACCACCAACGCAGGATATTAGGAATATAGTGGAGTTTTCCAGGAACAAGAAAAGGGAACTAATAATAGGATGCGACTCCAATGCTCACCATGTGGTGTGGAGTAGCACGGATACCAATGAAAGAGGTAAGTCACTACTTCAAAAAAGAACGGGAAAAGAGGCAAACAACCTTGGATGAATAGTCAAATTCTTAACCTAAGAAAGGAGGTAAGAAGGCTATTCAACCGGGCGAAAAATTACAACACGGAAACTGATGGGGTAAACTACAGGAATGCTCTGAAGGAGTATAAAAAACAATGTAGCCCAAAGGGAATCTTGGAAAAACTTTACCGTTCAAGTGTGCAGTGAGACCGAAGGCGCTGGATTAAAGAAAATCCTGGCCAAAACACACACTCAGCCGGAGTTAATAGAATATGGAGACGGAAGTAAATCCGGCTCTGCCGAAGAATCGTTCTTCCGCAGAGCCGGATTTACTTCCGTGAGGTGGTCGGTGGATTCCTTTAAGCCCTATAAATCTCCGGGTACAGATAGAATCTACCATGCACTTCTACAAAACGCTAATGGAATGTTGTTAGATAGGCTATTTCCTTTATACAGAGCTTGTATTGAATTAAGTTACATACCGGAAAAATGGCGAGAATCTAAGGTGATATTCATACCAAAACCTATCTGGAATGCTTTTCATTTTTCACTATCGGGAATGCTTTCTAGATTGCTAGCATTTAAGCTTGAAATACGCTAGATTTATCTGGGAGTCTAAAAGATTGTTCGATCTTGAGTGAGGCTGAATAGACACCCGCACCAACACCACAGTCTATCTTAGACCCGTCAGTGAAGAGTACAGTGTCAATTCGACTCAGGGGGTTACTTCGTTTCCAATCATTTCTTGAAGGAAACTTAACTTCGAATTTCTTGGCAATCTCCAACCCTGGGATTGCGTAGTCCGTAGATCCTGGCAGATTGTAAGCTACAGATCTAAGGATCGTACTGTGACCGTACCAGCCAATACCCGTTTTCTCTGAGTCTGACCGCGCTACATGAGGCTAGATACTTAATGTGAAGGTCAACAGGGAGGAGAAGCGTTTCCAGTGCATTACCAGACGTTGATCTCAACGCCCCTGTAATACCCACACATGGACTTCTCTGTATTCTGCCAAGCGTGGCCCGAATATACCTCCTCTCCAGTGCTGGCCACCACACTAGTGACCCGTAAATAAGGATGGGGCGTACGATAGCCATGTACATCCATAAGCCATTCTTGGTTTTAATCCTCAGTTTTTACCTAACATTTTCCTGCAGGAATACAGGGCTATACAGGCGTTCTTGGCTCTTTCATCAGTGTTTCCATTTCAATTTCGGGTCAAGTACCACGCCGAGGTACTTGACACTTGTGAATAGATTCAGATTTACACCATCCAATCTAGGCTTGGTGAATTCTGGTATTTTGGTTTTGGTTGTAAATAACATCAGTTCTGTTTTACCCGGGTTAGCGCAAAGACCGCGCTTTTTGGCCCATATGCTAACCCTTTTCAATGCACATTCGATAATTTCGCTCATTATGTGAATGTGCTTCCCAGACACTAATATTACTAGATCGTCAGCAGATGCTACGGATTTGATTCTTTCTTCGCGAAGTTCGGTTAATATTTTATTCATTACTGTAAGCAATTTCCTGTCCGAGCCGTTAAGGTTCATGCGAAACCTTTTCGCAGCCTTATCAGCTCCTTCAGGGGTTTTGGCTACACCAGAGGAGTCAACTCGTTTACTTGTTACATTTGCTTGGGTCTTTATTTTTAAAACTGCTGGCGACATATCCCTTTGGGGGAAAGGCCCGCCGGCAGGCGCAGTAACTGCCGACGTTTGGGTAGATATCCCTACCCGCTTTCCTTCTTTTTTCTCTTCCATTGTTATTATAAATGCGTTTTATACCTTCCGCTAGGTGTATGGCTCAGGCCGCTCCTAACATGGAGTCAGACGCCTACCTTCAGACAGACCAGCTGCTGGTCTGGATACAGGATTTTTCTCCCTCTCTCGTTTGTTGACCTGACCTAACTTTTTGTTGCTATCAAGCATCCGATCCACTCGGTATACCAGGCTCCAGGGCGCACTACGTGGAGGTGAGACTAGGAATTGAGGAAAAATCGTTTGCGACGCTGCACAAAGCCGCCTCTAACCTGGAGATAGGCGCCAAGTTTGCGAAGCCGACGACCCTTACCCTTTTACCCCCCAATTATACTTTATACGAAATATATATGTATGTAATTTTATAAATTAAAGTAAATTTTTAAAAAAAAGAGGCAATTTGTAACAATGAGTGGGAGTATTAAGATTACATTGTTAAAATTACTTTAACGTTAATATCGCTTGTTTTTATAGATCTAGTTTATTTTTTTTGTTATACTTCTTCTTATACATTTATTGTTTTATTATTTTTCATACAAAACAATAACTATCAAAAGAGTTTTAGTGGAATTTATGAAAAAATGAGATTGTTAAAATTGTTAATTTTTTTTAATAATTAAAATACTTTTTAAAACTAAATTAAATCAAAAAATATTCTTTGAAATATAATTTAATAAATACATGAATAATGATGATGTTTTTTTTTGGGGGAACGCAAGAGAGCACTGCGACCTAGAGATCTATTGTGCGATTACTGCCCCTTTCTCCATAGCCCAAAATAAGAGAGCGATAGAACCTTAATATGGATTCAGGAGCCACATTGGCGAGTTCATCTGTGGTCAGAATTCCCTTTCCTAGATTATTGAGTCTTCTTCTTGCAGCTGCTTCACAGTAGCATAGAAGGTGTTCCGTTGTTTCTTTGTCATTATGACAGAGGCGACAACTGTCCTCTTCAGCCAGTCCCATTTTTTTGAGGTGATAGAGTACTGGGCTATGCCCAGTCATGAGACCTATTAAGGTACGAATGTCCTTTTTGCTGAAGTTTAATAGTTTATCCACCTTGATCCTATTTGGTGTGATAAATTTGTTGGATATCGTGAGTTTAGGGAGTTTGCCCCAGTAGAGCCTATGCTTTTGCTCTATCCATCTGTTGAGTACTAATTTGGAGTGTCCTCTTCGTTTGCCGCAGAATGGTTCTGGCCCAATTAGTTTTGTTTTTGAACCATTTTTGGCAAGGCGGTAAATATATATATATATTAAAAAACGTTAAACGTTAAAAAAAACATTAAAAAACGTTAAAAAAAAATATGCCTTAAAAAAAACTGTTTGTATCTAAAACATGTGACTCTCAATACTGTTTTCTATATTCAAAATATTTAATTCTCAATTTTTGAAATGGAAAAAAATAACTTTGTCTTATGTTCATTAGAAACAATTCTTAGCAAAAAACTTCTTCAACAACTTTTGTTCAATTACTTACAGTGAATCAAATACGAAACAGAACATATAAAAGCAACTAAAGAAAAATACAAACAACTAAAGAAAAAAAATATATATTTTTTTTCTTATCAAAAAATCTTTATTTATTAATAAAAACTATTAAAAAACCATTTTGTTAATAATTTTGTGTTGTGGTTATTTTGTTCTCCACGCTTCGCTGTTCTAATATAATATTCTTCTTCTCTGGTCGTCGTCTATTGTATTCCTTTATATTACTCATCAGCTTTTGTCCACCCCTCGAAGTTTGCGCTATGGCTTCATCAAGTTTCAAGTTTGACATCCGTAGACAAAAATAATGTTTCTCTTGATACTATTCTGCTTTATTTTAAACAAATTTATTGAAAAGCTCGGATTCATGCTCTTAGCCAACCTTTCGACAATGTCTTATGGTTCCAATAAAATTACTTCAAAATCTCGTAGTTGTTTTCTTTAATAAAGATCCGTGTTTTCAGTGAAAAGCTTGGAATATTGGTTAGATATTTGCATTGGATTTACAATTTTTTTTAGTATTAGCCGAGGAAGCGTATTTTATAACAGAAGAATAAGGTAGACCATTTGTTTTAACTCAATTAGTAAGAGGAAAGTTGAGAGGTAGGGGAAATGCTTTATTTTTAAACCATAAAGTTGTTGGGTACACCCCGTGTATCAGCATCCAGTAACGGCTATTGTACATTGTAATTATTGTAATTTGTATACAGTTAACAGAGAACCTAATTTAAATTCTCCGAATAATAATTCAGATCACACCATATTAATAAACTCTTATCATTTATATAATCACTCGATAGTGTATACTCAAATGGTAAACAGCTCGGCATTGTAAATTAAAATAAATAGTAAAATCGATTAAAATAAATATTGAAGTACAGATTAAAATTTGAATAAACAGTATAAATAAGTTTAAAATTAAATGAATTAAATAATACCTAAATTAATGGTGATAAATAAATAAATACATAAGACAATTTAATTAACAATAAAGATTAAAAGTAGATTTAATAACATAATAAATCGAGTGTTTTATTTATGAAATAAAAACATCCAAATAGTTATTAGATACTACAATTGGTGACCCCGACGGGGAAAAAAATTATATAATAATAATATAAAAAAAAAAAAAAAAAAAAAAACCCCGTAAAAAACACGTGCATAAAAAAACAGTACAAAACTCGCTATAAATTAAAAAAAAAAATACAATTTTTTACAATACAAATTTAACAATACAAAACTTTACATAAATTTTACATACAAAATTTTACATAAATTTTACATACAAAATTTTACATAAAATACGAATTTTGCACAATACACAAAAACGTGGTAATAAAAGTGAATGTGGTCAAGGACAACACAAAGTCAACCGTTAACGAACGAACAATAGAAAGCCGATCATCAGATTCTTGAAGGACAATCAAAGGTCAACCAGATCATCAAAGGTCAACAGATCATCGCATCAAACAAACCACGTGTCAACAAAGTTACACAGCGGCAAGTACAGCCACTTACACAAATTTTTATATTTTTTTTTCATTATTACGATATAATTTTTTTTTTTTTTTTTTTTTTTTTAAATAAAAAATAGTTAACATTAAAGTCATACGTTAATACAAAATTATAACTTGTAATACTTTGATCAAATATTAAATATTAAGTATACTTTGGTTTTCAATAATTACAATCTGTATAAATTATATTCTGCTATAAGTATAAAGCAAATTTTACATTTCCACACACAGCGTATTAACAAAATTTTTACTTATAAACTTATTACTTATATAATAAAATAAAATAAAATTACTTATATAGATAAAATATTTTTTTTCTGTTAATACCATAAAATTTTTAAAGAATTATTAGGATTTTTCATTAAAATGTATTAAAATAAAATAAAAGGCTTTTCAAAAATATATTTAACAATAATCTTATAGAATTCTCATAAAATATTGAAAATTGTTTGAAATAATTTATTATAACTTTTAATATGAAGAAAATTTCGAAAATCATATAAAATTGTTAAAATTTCAACATTACCATTAAAATTTCAACATAATAAAACATATATTTTTTTGGTTAATAAAATGGGCTCTAACCAAAAATAAAAAACAAAAAATATTTTATATCATCAACCTATAATTGAGTATACAAAATCGACGCTCTATATAACAAAATTTCTACTCCGGCATAAATAGATCATTATAAACTATAATATAACTAAAATAATTGCAACGTGCAACAGCTGTTTATTAAATAGTACTTTAATATATATATTACAAAAAAAGAGAAAATTTTCCAATTATACATATATATATAAACTCGCAAAATTAACACACAAAATTTTTATATAAAACAAATAATTTTTTTTGCGATATACACAGGGTGCCTCACAATATTTATATATACCTATATATAATTAAACAAAAATCTTCATATACTAAAATTTTTTTTTCTATATATATAGGGTGCACCGTCATTTATAAAAACAAAATTTTTTTTTCGAATTATATATAGGGTGCATCGTCACCTTAAATTTTAGTTGCACTACACACACATAAGTAGAACCTTTTCGAACTATTTTAGGGCGCGTCATTTTACATAACTAAACAATGTTAACGGTTCAAAATCAAAATATGGCGAACAACGAACAAACACCGGTAATAGTCGACAGTAAAGAAATTAATACAATAACTCGTATTAAATTAGCTCCTTTCTTTGACAAAAACCCGGAATTGTGGTTTATAATCGCGGAAAGCCAATTTGACTTACATAAGTCAATCAAAGACGACGATAAGTTTAATCACACACTTGCTGCACTACCGCAAGATGTCGCACTATCGGTTTTTGACATTCTAAAAAACCCAGATAACACTGTTTCAAAATATAACAGTTTAAAGAAAGCGCTCATCGAAAGACATAGCTTATCAAACGAAAAAAGGCTCGATAATTTATTATCTAACTTCAACGAAATCGGTGACCTTAGCCCTTCCGAATTTTATCGAGTACTGTCCAATCAAGCAGGAGACTCGCAATTAATCGACAAAGAACTACTTAAAAGAATTTGGTTGAAACGATTACCACAATCTTTAAGAGCGTCCGTTGCACCCTGGGCAGATAAAAGCATCGACGAAATATTACCTATAGCTGACAAGATTTGGGAAGTCACCCAGCCAATCAGCACAGTCGCTGAGGCATCACTTTCGCATACGTCACACAATAGACCAACACCACTAACGCCGGTAGAACAAAAACTTACTAAAGAACTAAGCGAAATTAAGAAAATGTTATCACAACTCAATCGTAATAACGACGGTCGAAACCGGAGAAGATCATTATCGCGCTCTAATCAAGATCTTCAATCGCGTCGTAGACAAAATTCGCAATCCGATTCCCGAGATACTTCAAAATTTTGTTACTTTCATAGAAAATTCGGACCTAACGCGCGAAAGTGTAGAGAACCGTGCACGTTCAAATCGAACGGTACCACACAATCAAATACAAAAAATTTAAACTAATAAAATCCACTGTCATCGCGGCGAACAGTGGAACGCTTAAATCTCGCCGTCTGTTTGTAAGAGATCAGGAAAACTCACTGCAATTTTTAATCGATTCAGGTGCCGAAATTTCAGTGGTTCCGTATAATATATTTCCGCATGGGAGTAAAGATCCTATATGCGCCTTATCGGCTGCAAACGGTACCGCCATAGCAACATACGGAACCAAACTATTAAAATTAAATCTCGGACTACGACGATCGTTCACACACCCATTCATACTCGCAGCAGTTAATAAACCAATTATCGGGGCTGATTTTTTGTCAAAATATAATTTATTAATCGATCTCAAAAATCGCAAATTAATAGATAACACGACAACGCTGCAAGTAAACGCAACAATGGTCAAGGTGGATACACCAACATCAAAAATTTTTAGCATTCAAAACGATTACGGAAACATTTTAAAAGAATTTCCTACTCTTACGGAATTACCTAATTATAATCATCCCGTGCAGCATAACGTGCGTCATTATGTCGAAATTCAGGGTGCAGCTCCGTCCGAAAAACCACGACGTTTAGATGCTGAAAAACTAAAAGCGGCGAAACTCGAATTTCAACATATGGTGGATCTGGGTATCTGCCGTCCGTCAAAGTCTCGCTTTTCATCACCTCTGCACATGGTGAAGAAAAAGGACAACGATTGGCGTCCTTGCGGCGACTACCGCCGCTTGAACGCCATCACCGTGCCGGACAGATACCCTATACCCCATATCCAAAGTTTCTCATCGCAATTAATCGGGTGCACAATTTTTTCAAAAATCGACTTGGTACGCGCCTACCACCAAATTCCAATGGCCGCAGAAGATGTAGAAAAAACCGCCATCACAACCCCATTCGGGCTATACGAATTCACTCGAATGCCCTATGGGTTGAGAAACTCCGCCCAAACCTTCCAAAGATTCTTAAACGAGGTTACCAACAATCTAGATTTCTTGTTTTGCTATATCGACGACATACTTATAGCAAGTAAAAACGAAAATGAACACAAAAAGCATCTAAAACTCCTTTTCTCACGCCTAAGCGAATATGGTTTAAACATTAAACCATCCAAATGTATTTTCAGTGTAAAATCGCTAGACTTTCTAAGCCATACGATATCAGAAAAAGGAATCTTACCATCGCAAGAAAAAGTCACGGCTATCACGAACTTTCCCGAACCAACAACGATACGACAGATTCAAAGATTCGTTGGCATGGTCAACTATTACCACCGGTTCATACCTCGAATTGCAGAACTTTTAGCTCCAATTCACGCCCACTTAGCAATGTTATTAAAAAAGGAAAATAAGAAGAAATGCTTCTCTTGGACCGACGAATGTAACGCGAAGTTTCACGAAGTTAAGAATAAACTCGCTAACGCTACACTACTATCCCACCCCCGCGAAAACGCAAGGTACAACATTACCACTGATGCTTCAAATACAGCAGTTGGGGCTGTATTACAACAATACAACGACAACTATTGGGAACCCCTAGGTTTTTTTTTCAAAAAAGCTCACGCTGACAGAAACAAAATACTCAGCATTTGATAGAGAATTACTCGGTATTTATTTAGCTATAAAACATTTTCGATACTTCGTAGAAGGAAGAAAATTCTCTATATACACCGACCACAAACCTTTATGCACAGCCATAAATTCGAAATCTGAACGCAGTCCACGGCAGATACGTCATCTAGATTATATCTCACAATTCACTAACGATATACAACATATAAAAGGTAAAAACAATGTGGTGAGCGACTGTCTTTCGCGATTCAACGAAATAGCATCATTTTCCTTGAGAGATATACCCAAGATCCAAAAGGAAGATGAAGAACTACAAAACTTGATTCAGAATCCGCCAAAATTAACAAAATTTCAGCTAAAACCGGTTAAAATCCCGGACTGCGGTGACGAAATTTGGTGCGACATATCGACGAAACAAAAGCGTCCGTTTGTGCCGAAGACAATGAGACAAGAAATTTTCAAGTCCCTTCACGGATTATCGCATCCGGGCGTACGCGCAACACGAAAATTAGTCAGTGCAAAATACTTTTGGCCGCAGATGAACGTCGACGTAGGCTACTGGGCAAAGTCGTGCCTAGGATGCCAACGTGCGAAGGTTAGCCGTCACATAAAGTCACCATTTGGTAAGTTCGATCAACCTAGTGGCCGATTCCAACACGTGCACGTCGACATTGTCGGACCGCTTCCAACGTCAAACAGTTTCACGTATATCCTAACCACCGTCGACCGATTTACTCGTTGGCCTGAAGGCACCCCGATGAAAGACATGACCGCACTCACGGTAGCCACAACCTTTTATCAAAATTACGTGACCAGATTCGGAATTCCGTCAATTATCACGACCGATCAAGGTGGTCAATTTGAATCAAAGCTAATCAGGGAGCTATGCAAATTAATCGGACTAAATAGAATCCGTACCACATCATATAATCCTAAAGCAAACGGGATGGTCGAACGGTTCCACCGCCAACTAAAAGCTGCTATAAAAGCTCGCTGCAACACCGTACACTGGAGTTTCGAACTTCCAACGGTACTTATGGGAATTCGAAGCTCGTTAAAAGAAGATATAAATTGTAGTCCGGCCGAAATGGTATATGGGCAACCAATCGTGGTCCCAGGCGAATTTTTCATACCAAACTCAGAAGCCAAACCTGACGACCCACAATTTGTAATCAATCTCAGAAACAACATGCGAGAAATCATACCAAGGCCCCCGCGCGAACATAGACAAAACGATATTTTCATCCCAAAATCAATAGAAACTTGTACACACGTTTTCGTTAGGGTTGACAAGGTCAGAGGACCACTCACAAACCCATACACCGGCCCTTACAAAATAGTTCGAAGACTGAGAAAAACTTATGTAATTGACATCAATGGTAAAAACCAGACGATTAGCATCGATAGGTTAAAACCCGCATTCGGTATTACGTCAATCACTCTCGAAAAACTAGTTTCCGATCCAGAAAGGGGGTAATGTTGGGTACACGCTGTGTATCAGCATCCAGTAACGGCTATTGTACATTGTAATTATTGTAATTTGTATACAGTTAACAGAGAACCTAATTTAAATTCTCCGAATAATAATTCAGATCACACCATATTAATAAACTCTTATCATTTATATAATCACTCGATAGTGTATACTCAAATGGTAAAGAGCTCGGCATTGTAAATTAAAATAAATAGTAAAATCGATTAAAATAAATATTGAAGTACAGATTAAAATTTTAATAAACAGTATAAATAAGTTTAAAATTAAATGAATTAAATAATACCTAAATTAATGGTGATAAATAAATAAATACATAAGACAATTTAATTAACAATAAAGATTAAAAGTAGATTTAATAACATAATAAATCGAGTGTTTTATTTATGAAATAAAAACATCCAAATAGTTATTAGATACTACAAAGTGTCTGATTTCAAGGAATTAAGGGATGTCCTTAAAGGTAATTTTCTACGATACAAAGACTTGCCCCTGTTAGCGAGAGAAATAGCGGAATTTTTGGTAAAGCCAATGATGAAGGCAGCTAAAGAACTTTGATCAGAACATCTTAAATATTATATTAGGTTCAAAACTGCTCAATTGTGAAAATTGTAATCCAAAAAACCTATGCTAAAGAAGATTATGATATTGGCAATGCAACAGAAAGTCCAGGCCAATCGCTTCAAAGAATAGCGAGATCGGTACTCTTTTAAAAGCTTTACTGATAATAACGGGCAAGAGTGTGAAAATAAATTTAATTTTTCCAGAACAACAATAGTAATAACAATAGTAGCAGAATAGACCGAAGCCATAACAAAAATAGTAATAACAATAGTAGCAGAGTAGACCGAGGAAATTTTAAATGTTTTATTTGTGGTGAACCCGGCCATACGAGTCGGTTCTGCACAAACTACAAAGCTGCAAAAATAACACAACAGGAACCACACACAGTTTGGACAAACTACAGAACTCGTGAGCAGACTAAGGACGAGTGTACACGTCCAACAGTTATATATTTAACCAGCCATTCAACCGAGAGCACGTGCGGTAAATAACAAACAAGTTTACATTTTTTAACTACTTTACTGTGCACGGAAAATTACTTTACTTAATTTAAAATGACTATTTGACAAATTAAAAAAAAAGATCGATTTATTATTGTATTATTTCGTAGGATTATAATTTTAAAAACAAAAAAAAACTCACGATGAACCGAGGGTTGCGGTAAAATATTTCTGGTCCATTTCCGTTTACCACTTATCTCATCTCGGAAAAGAATTCCTTCAGTACGATTCGTCCACCAACCTAAACAATAAAACCTTATTTTAAAAATTTATAAAAAAACCAGAAACAATTCATTATTTGATTAAAGATATCTAACTTATTTTATAACAGCAGCAACACAAGGACGCTGACCCTCCTTACGCTCTAACGTTGGATATATAACATCCATGAGGTTGGATATATAAGACTGTGTCTCTCGTAGCCAGAGTTCTCAAAAATTTAAGAGTGTGTCTCTCGTAGAAGAAGGAGGTAAGACTTATGGGGCGGTATGATTTAGGGTTTTCAACGGGACGGTTCCCCGCCTTTGGTATGAAAACCACCTTAGCTTTCCTCCAGACTGTTGGGATATATCCCCATATAAAACTGGCTTTGAAGACTCTCAGCATATTGGGCATGAGAATCTCCAATCCCTGTTGTAGGAGTGCAGGGAAAATTTTATCATCTCCGGCCGATTTGTAGGGTTTAAAGTTGTTTATTGCCCATCTGATCTTTTCCGGAGTGAAGATTTTATCAGCGAGGCTTCTGTTGCGTGGTGTAGGACGCTAGAGGCAGTAGGACGCTACTGCCTCTTCATCTCCTGTGTTATTTTTGAGTTTGCAGCCCGGAAAGTTAGTAGCTAGTAAGACTTCTAGTCTTTCAGAGCTGCTTGTTGTTAGAGAACCAGCTTGTCTCTCTAGCAAACCGATATCTACGGCAATATCTTTTGCTAGTACCTTTTGTAAACGAGAGGCCGCTGGGAGATCTGTGATCTCTTCACACAACTTCCTCCATGATTCCCTCTTAGACTTCCTAAGAAGGATATTCGGTAAGGGTGGATTTATACTCTTCTCAGTTACCGAAGGTTTTTGCTCTGTTGAACATCTTCCTTGTTTCTTTGCGTTTGTCCGCTAGTGCCTTATTCCACCATGGTGCTTCTCTAGAATGAGTCTTTTGTCAAATAGGACAACTTAGTTCAAAAGCATTGATGATGCTTGTGACAAGTTGGTTGGCGTGGAGGTCAATGCAGTCTGGGCTGTTGATTGTCGCCTCTGAATAGTTTATTTCGTACCTACGAGTTTCTTGGTACTGAGTCCAAATGGTACGCTTGGGATTTCTGAACGTTGTACAGCTCACAGCGTGAGAAGTACGCAGTTCAAAACAAATGTGCTTACTTCCTGCCTAATGCTGTTTTCAAAAGTGGGGGAATTACCCCAATTTAATATATCTAGGTTGCTAGTAGAAAGATATTCTAAAAGTGACTCACCTGTTTCATTTATATCTCTGCTACCCCATACTATATGGTGGGCGTTGACATCACAGCCCAGGATGACTGGTAGCTTATGGCTTTTGCTGTATTCCACTAACTCTATGATGTCATTGGTGGAGCTTCTAGCTCCTCTCCAGGGAAGTAGGCCGAGGCGATAATGACCTCTTGAAAACCCCCTGGGGTTGGTAGTTTCACCAGTACACCTACGAGATCTGTTCGGATGAAAATTGGAATGTTTAGATAGCTAATTTTGGATGATAGAAGAATTGCAGCTCTAGGTCTGCTACTATTTTTGTCAAAAATGAACTTACCTAAGATTTGAGGAATATCAAGTACCTTACCTATGGTAGCTCGAGGTTCCTGTAGGAGGGCCACTTGGAACTCCTCTTTACCGAACCTCCATGTAAGTACGTCCGTGGCCGCTCCTGCTCGATGGAGGTTCGCTTGAATCACCTTGAGGTGATTATTCTTTTGTGTCTTTGACATCACTGGAGGCAGGCGTCTCGCCGCGGTTCCTCTCCTTTGTTTTTGGCCAGAGTGCGATGCCAGAGAATTTGTAGCAGATTCTGAACCAATCTGCTTCAATTTCTCCATTGATTGGCAGTCAATGGAGAATGTGATCACCGCGCAGGTACCTTCTTTCCGCCTGTTAAGTACCATCCAGTTCGCTGCGCGGATACTAGGATTCTGCGAATTTATGAGGATGAGGATGTCCTCTGTAGAATCCTCTTCAGCTGGGAAAAATCCCGTGATTACTTCCACCTTCGGGATATTTTTCTCACGGACGGCCCTGATGTTGGTTGACCCGTCCGCTACTTTTGGAACAATCTGCTCCAGCCATTTGGATGTTTTCTCATCCAGGCAACTTATCAGCATCAAACCCGGTTTGAGGCTAAGGCCATCAAATTGCGGGTTGATCCCCTCTTTAGCTGCTGCTGGGATTGCAGCCAGGATGGATTTTTGACTGGCAGCTAGCTGCTCAGCGGATAGCATTTGGTGTGGGTGTTCGGCATGGATAATACCGATCCTAATCCCCTTTACGACGTCATTATAGCTAGTGCCCGGCCTGGAGGACTGAGCCTCTGTCAGGTCTATGCTTGCCGCCCTGTTTTTCCGAGGTTCGTTGCCTCTTCTTAACATTCTGCACGTCCGGAGGTTCTGTGAAGGTGTGCGTAACCTCTTCGGGACTTGAGCAGGGTATACGGTATCTTGCATGGGAATGCATGCAAGATCTTACGCTTCTTTAATGGTCTTACCATTATTACGGTGGTATGAAACCGTCTTCGGCCTCCGCCGCTTAATCTTTTTTTATTATCAGTCAGCGTCACCTGCTTCAGCTCTGCTGATAGTTGAGTTTCCTCTATGCTGCTGAGTTTGGAGGATTGTCTTACAGAGTTCGCATATTAGCGGCTAGTAACCCACTAACCATTCACCCTTTGGCATATGCTGTTTCACCGTGGATTTGGGGATTTTTATTTAGAAGGTTTTCTCCTCTAGCGTCGTACTTTGTTGAGGTCACCATGAAGGTAGTACGTACACTTGCGAATTACTGCGGGTTTGCGACTCCCTTTGATAGTAATTACATCCTAAAAGCTGCTTGAAACATGACCAGACCAGCTTTTAGGACAAACAATACTGTGATAGGATACGGAACCTACAGCAAGCTGTTCGGTTGAATCCCCCCTGCCACATTCGCCTGGACCAAAAGATAGGATCCGGAGCCGACAGTAAACTGTTCGACTTTATTCCCCCCTATCATTATTGCATACTAATTTAGATTTGTAATAATAAAGGGATACAATTTTATAAATTTCTTTTTAGGTATAATATTTTCTAACATATTATTTAAAAAATTTATTCTATCATCAAATAATGTTATGTACACAAAACTTTGAAAACATTCAATACGTAAAATTTCTATTGAAAAACAAGCATACCAGTAAATACTATTAATATTATTAATATCTACATTAAATAACATAATAGTAAAATTTATAATTAATATTATAAATATTAATAAAAGTTTACGATAAAGTTTTTTAATTAATTCAGTTTTATTATTTGTAAATTGTAAATAGTCTTTAAAATATTGATCAATTTCATTCAAAATTTGTAATATTTCGTATGGTTTTTGTATTGTAAAATATGATTGCAAAATATTTATAATATGTGCAATTAATTGTAATATAAAAAGTAAAGTTAAAGTTAAATTTGATAATTTTTTATTTTTAAATGTATCACTATAAAAAAATGATAAGATAACTACTACAGTATTATAATTATATTTAAAAGTACATATACATAATTGAATAAACCGTTAATATATATTGAAATTTTTTATGTACTAATATAGGTGATATACCACAAAGTTTAAGAAATATTATTATAGGTTGGTTTTTATATTTTTAATTTTTTTATATTTTTAATTTGGTAATTTATCATATTTTTAATGTAGTTATTTTTCTCATGAACTTTAAAAAGATTAAAAGTTAAATGTTTTATAAAATAATTGCTTATTACTACACTAGTTTAAATATTGAAATATTAATTTAAAACATTATTTTAAAATAAAATTTATAGATTTAACGTATTCGAATATGTCTGATCAATCTATCAAATAAAAAGAAACTGAATTAAATTATAAATAATTCTCGGCGAATAAAACAATCTATTTGGCTGAAAAAATGTTGTGTTGTAGTTTTTACTTATAGTTTATGCGTCTAGGAACACAAGTTTCTAGAAAATGTCATGCCGTTTGTATTACACAATACAATATTTCTTCGTATTAATTTGTATCAAAATGCAGAGTGATGCAGTTAGGTTGCCAATATTTTCAGTGTCGATTCCTTGGTTTATTTTGTGAAAAAAATCATACAGGTTTTTTTATTCAATGTATTTAAAAAAAAGTAATTAGTTTTCTTGCGAAAATGTCATTTTCCTAAATATTTTTATAAATTTAGTCTTCTTTTCCATTGTTCAAATTAAATTTTTTTATCAAATGTACCAAGGAATCGCCCCTTAAAATTCACTCCGGAAATTCTGTAAACACTAGATAATTAATCAATGAATTAATAATTTTTTATAGTTTTATAGCGATAGTTATACTTCATTAATTACTCATACATATACAGGGTGGGCCAACTTGGACTGACTGATTTGAAATGCTTATAATTTTTGTATTTTTAAATTTCTTTATTTTATTTTATTTTTAAATGAAAGTATAAATTATAAAAATTTTTTAAGCTAAGTATGAAAAATTAGATCTTTTAGATGGCGTCCATTCTCCTGTTGGCAGTTAATGGCTCTACTTAAGACATTTTGCATTACGTTGCGCAACGTTTCTGCCTGCAATTGAGCAATTTCTGTGCGAATATTTTGCTTTAGGTTCTGAATATTTTGTGTTTATTGACGTAAACTCGTTTCTTCAAGAAACCCCACAAAAAAAATCGGGGTCCGTCAAATCTGGAGAACGAGGTGGCCACGCGAAATCTGCATTTTTTGAAATTATTCGGTCATCGAAAAGTTCTCTCAGAACTGCCATTGTGGCTCTTGCGGTATGACCTGTAGCTTCATCTTGCTGGAACCATATGTTACGATTATTGAGAACTATCGGACGTAAAAAAATTTCCAACATGGTCCGGTATACCGCCCCAAAGACGGTTTCTGGGTCATTATGTTCATTTTTGAAGAAATATGGACCAATAACTTTATCAGCCATGATTCCACACAAAACAGTGCATCTGAGAGGGTGTAATTGTCGCTGATGCAATGCTCTCGGATTCTCTGTACCCTAAGTTCGGCAGTTCTGTTTATTAACATATTCATTTAAATGAAAATGTGCTTCATCGCTCATAATCAGATTATTCAAAAAATTGGCTAGCAAAATGAATCTATTGGCATATTGTGGTGCATCCCTAGGCAATAATTCTTGGGCCAATTGAATTTTATATGGAAACATCTTCAGATCAACTTTTAGAATACGTCGTAGCGATGTTCTGGAGATGTTCAATTGAGTAGCTCGTCGACGAGTAGACACAGTTGCATCGGTGTGAACACTTTCGCGTACAGGATATATAGTTTGTTCAGAATTTCTTCGTTGTTCATCACCCACTGAACCCAAATTCTCAAAACGGGTCATGAAGCTTTTTATCATGTTTACACTGGAAGCCTCTGCAGTATTAAAATGCGGTATTTTCTTTGCGTTGTAACAATTGATCGTCCGGAAACATAATAAAATTCAACAATTTTTACACGTTCTTGCACTGAGTATGATTATAAAATTTTATAAAATTCTGTATTATCTGCAAAAAAAATAAAATAAAAAAATTTCAAAATACAAAAATTATAAGCATTTTAAATCAGTCTGTCCAAGTTGGCCCACCCTGTATATGTATTTGGTCTAATTATCAAAAAATGTATTTTCTAAAAGTACTAAATTATTCGGTTAAACTATAAAATGATGCTTGAAAAATTTTAAAGAAAATATTAAGCAAGGCAGAAAAAGGTGTTAATTTCTATAATTTTAATAATGAAAAAAATAATCAAAATAATTCAAATATAATAATTAAAACCTTTGAAAATATGATGCATAATTTGGAATATTTATTTAAAACAATAACAATAAACGAACTTAGCATTTAATAGATAATTTAGAATTCCAATATATAACTTATTTGATTAATTATAAACTTATTAATAAATAGATCTATACAGGGCCGGCGCTGACCCTTTTTGCGCCGCGTGCACGTTTCAAATATTCCGCCCTAAAAAACGTAATTTTCTTTAAATAATTCGTTTCCACATCACCCAGGGTATATATACATTTTTTTAACACGGTGTCTCTCGAACATAGAGTCTCTCCAAAATCTTTATTTAAAAAATAAATAAACAGAGATAAATATTGCTATCGTACTAATTCAGCGTATTAAATTCTGTAATAACAAATAAGTCAAAATTTATTCAACGAAAAAGATTTGTATAAAAAGCACTCAAATTAACTGGTGTATTGAAATACATAAATAAAGTAAATCTTTTGGAAAATATATTATATTAATTAATTAATTAAAATTTACTTTTCGTGGTTTGTTTTGCTGACACTGTAATTTGAAATATTTGAATTTCATCTAACAGGCAATTACCCAATAGATCAGAAGCATATAATGAAACTACAGAAATATTATGCAAAAATTTTAAAATATTATTGTTTTCCGAAACTCTTTATATGCGTTAGCGAACGATTTTTTAGTCAAATCGTTCGCTAACGCATATCAAAGGTTTGAAAATAAAATTCAATTTTAAAATATCATTCAGGATTTAAGTTTTCGGAAAGATTTAGTTGTTTGTGAAGACTTAATTTTCTAATTAGAGTTTTTTAACTTCCTAATTAGAAGATTAATCCCAAACTTAATTTAAAATTGCATTGAAAATACAATTTAAAAACAAAACACCAAAAAGAATTCCAAAAAACAAAGTTGTTAAAAAAAATCAAAAACGCCATAAAAGAAGAGCCAAGCCCACGTCGTTTCGTCTAGATCTCGGTTAGAGTGGGGTAAAATCATAAGAAGAGTTTACATTTACGCTATAAATTAATTTGTTTTATTTGTGAAGTATTATTTTCATATTATGAACCTTTTAAACGCTGGCCTTCTTTAAAGAAAATTCATAAATTTACTTACTTACTATATTTATTTCACATTTCCTAAATTTTACAAATCCAAATTAAAACCCTTGTATGTATTATAAATACAAATAAATATGTAGCCTGACGATTGGGTATCCAAATACTCGAATATTTTACTAACCGGGTAATTGAGTAATGTTATTTTTTAATACACGAGCACATTTTTTAATACCCGGATACCCGAGCACAAATGAAAAGAAACACAGCATATGAATTTAAATTATTTATTTCTTATTAATAAAATAATATTTAAGGAATACGATGGTATCTAAGGTTTCCATTTTTAATGGGTTGCGAAATTTGGTTAAGAAGTTAGATGGTACCAAAAGGTTGAAAACTCTTAAATATGATATATAAAAATGCAAATTCAACTAGACAAGTAGACAAAAAATCAAATTCCGGATTTTTATCATTATTTTATTTAAATATTTTTGGTTGTTATGTGAAAAAAAAATCAAATCCGAACTTCCGAGTAGTTATAAAATTCCCCGGATAATCGAGTAATCGAAAAAACGATAAAATTTCCGAGTACCCGGGTACTCGATACTCGAACTTGGATTTACTACTGCCGAGCAGGCTATATATTTATAATAAATATATACAAATGAAGAACAAAATTTTCTGTGTACATTAACCAGTAATATGACTATTTTTTGCTGTTGTTTTTTTTAACTAGGTTGGAGAATAAAATAGGGTAGAATAAAATATTCATTTTAATTTATTTTTCAAAAGTTGTGTTAGTTTTGAAATTTGAAATTTATTCAGACAGTATGATTATGAAAAACAACAAATGATGCGGACTGCGTAATGCCAAAAGATCTACATGACAAGCGGGACTTAAGTCCAACAGCTCGCTGTCGGCTCTGTATCCTATCTAGATACGGGGGGAACAAAGTCGAATAGTTTACTGTCGGCTCCGTATCCTATCTTTTGGTCCAGGCGAATGTGGTAGGGGGGATTCAACCGAACACCTTGGTGTAGGTTCCGTATCTTGTCACAGTATTGTATGTCCTAAAAGCTGGTCTGGTTATGTTTCAGGCAGCGTTCAGGATCTCAATAATTGCTATCAAAGGGAGTCGTAAACCCGCAGTAATTCGCAAGTGTACGTACTACCTTCATGGTAACCTCAACAAAGTACGACGCTAGAGGAGTACACCTTGTAAATAAAAATCCCCAAATCCACGGTGAAACAGCATATGACAAGGGAAGAATGGTTAGTCGGTTCCTAGCCGCTAATTATCGAACTCTGGATACCAGGCGACCTCCAGTTTAATACAGCCTTCCCCTGGTAATGTGGAGCTCTGCCAGGGGTGACTTTTCTTCTCGCGATACTCGTGGGTTCAAAAACATGAATAATAACGAAATTAAACAACAAGGGGCTGATGTCTCTCCTATGGCATCTACTTTAAACGCGGAGATCTCAAGTATGGCGTCAGTGGGTAGGGACACGACCGCTCCAAACCTGTACCTGGATTGGGAAGGGACCTTTACTCCAGAATGGATCTGGAGTAAAGGTCCCTTCCCAATCCATCCCTACAAGAAAGGTAGCCAGATGAAGAGGTGTAAGACCATCTTCCAAACTCAGCAGCATAAAGGAAACTCAATTATCAGCAGAGCTGAAACAGTTGACGCTGACTGATAACAAAAAAAGATTAAGCGGCGCTGGCCGAAGAGGGTATTCATACCACCGTAATAAAGGAAAGACCACAAAAGAAGCGTGTGATTTTGCAAGTCCCGAAGAGGCTACGTACACCGTCACAGACACCTCCGGGCGTGTAAAATGTTAAGAAGAGGCAACGAACCTCGGAAAAACAGGGCGTCATGCATAGTACAGTACAAGCTATAATGACGTGGTAAGGATCGGTATCATCCATCCAAGTCTCTGCGCAGCGAACTGGAAGAATCCAAGTCTCCGAGCAGCAGTATTTGGGTGCAAAATAAGGACAAAAAGATAAAAACCAAAATATTTCACATATCTTTTTTTTTCTTTTTTCCCGTTATTTAGGTGCAAAATAAAGACAAAAACAGAAAACCAATATATTTCAGATAACCTTTTATTCTCTTTTCCCGGTTTCCCTGCACTCCACAGCGATTGGAGATTCTCATGGCCAATATGTTAAAAATCTTCAAAGCCAGTTTTATATGGGGATATATCCCAAAAGTCTGGAGGAAAGCTAAGGTGGTTTTCATACCAAAGGCAGGGAACCGTCCCATTGAAAACCCTAAATCGACCCCTAACTCTTCATTAAAACAATGGAGAAACTAGTGGATCTCCACATTAGGACCGGCACAAACAATGTTCGACTTCACTATTAGCAACACGCTTACCAAAAAGAGAAGTCAACTGAATCCGCCCTTCACGACCTTGTAAAGTCAATAGAAAAGGCAATTGAATACAAAGAATTGACACTATGTGCATTCCTGGATATAGAGGGTGCTTTTGACAACACTCCACGCGAAGAAATTGTGGCAGCAGCCAGACATAAAGGAATAGAACTGCCGACGACTAAATGGATTCATGCCATGCTGCAAAGTCGAACGACAACGGCGGAACTTGATAATAACTCTTTCATAGCACAAACCTATAACAGTATAGATAGGACTCCTCCTTGGTTGCCCCCAAGGAGGAGTCCTATCTCTACTGTTATGGTCTATTGTTGTTGATGAGCTACTTCAGAACCTTCATGATTCTGGTTTCGAGTTAATAGCATATGCCGACCATCTAGTCATCCTAATCAGGGGTAAATATGAAAATATCATATCTAGTAGACTCCAATTGGCTTTAAACAGGACAATGAACTGGTGCAAACCCAAAACCCTACAGATAAACCCAAACAAAACTATAATTATACCATTTACCAAAAGGAAAGTGATCAACATTACTGCACTCTCATTAAGTGGTATAACCATACCCTGTTCCAATGAAGTAAAATACCTAGGTATCACACAAGACAGTAAGCTTAATTGGAACAATCACATTGAAAAGACTCATGCTAAGGCAATAAAGGCAATGTGGGCCTGCTAAAGTATGTTTGGTAGGAAATTAGGGGCTACATCTCAAAATGATGCACTGGAGCCACAGAACGATCATCCTACCAATTATAACATACGGATGCACAGTATGGTGGTCTAAAACACTTCAACACAAAGTACAGGCGAAACTAGGAAAGATCCAAAGACTGGCCTGCCTAGGTAAAACAGGTGCCATGAAAACCTGTCCTACAGCAGCAATGGAAATGTTCCTAAACCTTCCGCCAATACACTTCCTTGTTAAGAAAGAGGCAGCGAGATGTCTACTGCGCATTCAGAAGGAGAAGAATTATTAATCAGGGGACCTCAAAGGACATCTTCAGCTCCAGAATAATCGCAATATGAAGGCACTAGCTTCATTTGTATCAGATGAAATGACCACTTATAACTTTGATCATCCTTTCAAAGTCTTAATCAGTGAACGCAGTGACTGGCAATCAAGGTTTCCTGAATTAGAATCGGATGCGTCCGTCTGGTTCACAGACGGTTCCCGAACCACAGAGGGTACGGGTACCGGGATCAAAGGTCCAAACTTCTCTGCATCCCTACCACTCGGCAAAGAACCTACAATCTTTCCAGCTGAACTGATCACGGTAGATCTGTGTGTCCAAAAAATCTGAGGAAAGCGCAACGCAATAAAATTATTTACATTCTTTCAGACAGCCAAGCTGTTCTTAAAGCTCTAATCTCCCACAAGCAGGAGTCAATACTGGTCTGGGAATGTGTCCAAAAACTCATCACTCTGGCAAAGAGGAACTATGTTACCTTAATGTGGGTGCCAGGGCACATAGGAGTCGCTGGAAATGAAGCGGCAGACCGCCTTGCCAAAAATGGTTCAAAAACAAAACTAATTGGGCCAGAACCATTCTGCGGCAAACGAAGAGGACACTCCAAATTAGTACTCAACAGATGGATAGAGCAAGAGCATAGGCTCTACTGGGGCAAACTCCCTAAACTCACGATATCCAAGAAATTTATCACACCAAATATGATCAAGGTGGATAAACTATTAAACTTCAGCAAAGAGGACATTCGTACCTTAATAGGTCTCATGACTGGGCATAGCCCAGTACTCTATCACCTCAAGAAAATGGGACTGGCTGAAGAGGACAGTTGTCGCCTCTGTCATAATGACAAAGAAACAACGGAACACCTTCTATGCTACTGTGAAGCAGCTGCAAGAAGAAGACTCAATAATCTAGGAAAGGGAATTCTGACCACAGATGAACTCGCCAATGTGGCTGCTGAATCCATATTAAGGTTCTATCGCTCTCTTAATTTGGGCTATGGAGAAAGGGGCAGTAATCGCACAATAGATCTCTAGGTCGCAGTGCTCTCTTGCGTTCCCCCAAAAAAAAAAACATCATCATTATTCATGTATTTATTAAATTATATTTCAAAGAATATTTTTTGATTTAATTTAGTTTTAAAAAGTATTTTAATTATTAAAAAAAATTAACAATTTTAACAATCTCATTTTTTCATAAATTCCACTAAAACTCTTTTGATAGTTATTGTTTTGTATGAAAAATAATAAAACAATAAATGTATAAGAAGAAGTATAACAAAAAAAATAAACTAGATCTATAAAAACAAGCGATATTAACGTTAAAATAATTTTAACAATGTAATCTTAATACTCCCACTCATTGTTACAAATTTCCTCTTTTTTTTAAAAATTTACTTTTTTTTTTTTTTTTTTAAATTTACTTTAAATAATTTCGTATAAAGTATAATTGGGGGGTAAAGGGTAAGGGTCGTCGGCTTCGCAAACTTGGCGTCTACCTCCAGGTTAGAGGCGGCCTTGTGCAGCGTCGCAAATTTTTTTTCCTCAATTTCTAGTCTCACCTCCACGTGGTGCCCCCTGGAGCCTGGTATACCGAGTGTTACACAATATTGTACTTGAGAATAAAATCAGTCCCTTTCTCAAATTGTGTAATTGCTTTGTAGTATATCCTTTCTCTATAGAAAGAGAAAGAGAGAGGCTATCGTGGGCGGTGCGATTGACTGACCTAGATAAGTCTTTGATTGACCATCGTAGGGTGCGCACGTTAGTTATCGAATATAAAAATATAGTTTAAAAAAAAAAGCGATTTACATTTTCAGAAGTGGGATCATAAAATCCAGTGAAAGTGAGTGAATGCGTAATAAAAACAAAGAAATTGAGTGTATGCGTAAAAAGGAAAATATTCCTGTTGAAACTTGTCTGAACTATTATAATTATGTTGTGCTATTAGTTGCTATTTGTGTATATATATGATAATATTAAGTGAAATAAAAATAAAAATTATTAGAATTCAGGTTTAAACTTGCTATAGTGTATATATTTTGTGTTTTATAAGGAATTATTTGAGGATGCGTACTTGTGCATATATTTTATTTTGTTTATGCGTAATACATTTGTTTGGATATTGCACAGCAAGCCATGCAGTTAATGCGTGATACACTATAAATTTATAAATTTATTCTAAGAAATTCTATGACGATGAACATTAATTTTTCGGTATACATAAATTTTTCTGTATACATAAATACACATACATAGATTTAAATTGCATTATTCATAAAGGATTGTGAACTTGAAAATTTTTGTTTTGTTTTGTTTATTTTGTTTACTGCTTATTTTAATGAATTAATGAGTGTATTTATTTATGAGGGTGTGAAAAGAGTTTATGATATACTTAATTTTGAGAAAAATAACAAATAATTTGAGTGTTTGTGTTAAAAAAAAATATAAGAAGAACAAAGAACCTGGGAAATATTGTTGTGAAATATAAGTGAATCCTTTTGTATTTTTTTTTATTATTATGCGTAAATGAATCATACAATTTTAAGAAGTGTTAGTGAAAGATTATATAAATTAACTTGAAAAAATTGTGTTTACAATTAAAAAAAATATATTTCTTTTTTTTTATGCTCAATTTGAATGTTTTGAGATAAAACAAGAATAACGATATCAGGTACATTATCAAAATATAAGATTAATTACAAAGAATTAATTTCAAATCAGGTTAGTGTAATTTACAATAAAATAAATATATAAATATAAAAAGGCGATAATACAGTACATTGAAATGTCTAAAAGGGAAAGAATAGGGAGACCCGCGAGGTCAACTAATAATGAGAATGTTGTAGAAGTATCGTCTGAAATTAGTCCACCACAAGATAATAATACGCAAGCGAATTTAGAAGAATTACAAACAGAAATCATTAGACTTAGAGAAGAAAATGATTTATTACGACAGCAAAGTAATAATGCCAATTTTACACCAGTTTTTACTTCAACAGAACTACGAAATTCAGCAACTAATTTGGTAAATCGTTCTACTAGAAATGAAAGTTTTATGCGAATGTCTTTGACAGAGGCTCAGACATTAATTCCAACATTTGAGCCTGGAAAAATTTCTATAACAGCAGAAGATTGGGTAAATACAGTAGAAAATTTGAATAGTATTTACGGATGGGACGACTTAACGACAATGTTTTACGCTGGTAGTCAATTGAAAGGTGCAGCGAAAACATGGTATGAGTTGAAAAGAAAGGATTTGAAAGAATGGTCTGAATTTAAAATTAGTTTTTTATTGGGGTTTCCATCTGTTGAAAACAAATCGGATATGTTAGGAAAATTAATGAAGCGACAAAAATTAATGCATGAAGAGATAGAAGTTTATTTTTATGATGTTGTAGGATTATGCCAAAAATTAAATATTTCTGAAACAGAAACTATTCAATATGTAATTTCGGGATTGAATAATAAAGATTTAATTTTCCGTGTTGAAGCAGCTAAACCTACAAATTTAAATGAAACCTTAAAAGAAATTAAAGTAATAGAATCATTGAATGACCATTACCAAATGCGCAAGCAATTTTTAAATTCAAATGCTACAACTAATTTAAAACGAATTTATCCTGAAAAAGAACTTCCTAATAATAAATTTCAAAGAACTTCTTACTCATCCACCATACCATAAAGAAGACCACTTACATCATATAATAACAATAATTTTCAAAAATCAAGTACGTCAACTAGTAATAATTTTCAAAGGCCCAACTTTTACTGAAATTTTTCAAATGATAAACAAAAATTAGATAATTTAAAGCAAAATAATTCAAAGCCTAAATTATGTTATAGATGTGGTAAGCCAGGTCATTTTTCATTTGGTTGTCGTAACAAAAATGATGGCAAAATAGACAAACGAAGTAATGTACGCTCTATAAGTCAATTTTCTGATAATGAAAATGAATGTTATCAAAGAATATTAGTTGAAAATAAAGAATTAGATGCATTTATTGATTTAGGCAGTGATTGTTCAACTCTAAAATTGTCGACTGCCAATAAATTTGGTTGGTCCTTTGGGGCCATGTGATTCGGTTCTAAAAGGTTTTGGAGGGGGAACATATAAATCTTTAGGTATGATGAATAAAAATATTAAAATAAATGATGTTAAGTTACCAGTTAATATAACTGTGGTAGATGATGGTTACCAAGATGTGCCCATCTTAATAGGACGAAATTTTCTTGATCACCCAGATGTGATGATCATAAAAAAATATGGCACGTTGAAAATTACACGAGATACTACAAATACATTTAATACTACCGACAGAATACAACCTAAAATAGCACGACAAATGAGAATTAAAAAAAGAGAAATTGGGTTAGAAGATGTAAATTTTGGAAGTGAAAATAGTATGGTTGACAAGGCAGCATTAATAAAAGTATTGAATAAACATAGAGATGCAACATCGCATGATATATCTGAAATAGGAAAAGCTAAAGATACTGATATTGAAATTAATTTAAAGTCAGATGAAATTATTCGATATAAACCTTATAGAATACCATATGGACAAATTGAAATACTTGATAACATAATTAAAGAGTTATTAGATAATGATATTATTGAAGAATCAACATCTGAATATGCTAGTCCTGTAATATTAGTGAAGAAAAAAGAAGGCAGTTTTAGAATGTGTGTAGACTATAGATTTTTAAATAATATTACAAAAAAAGAATATTTTCCAATACCTAATATAGAAGAAGAATTAAATTCATTTTCTGGCTCATGTATTTTTAATACAATTGATTTGATGAGCGGGTATTATCAAGTAAATGTAGAAGAAAAATCACGTCATCTTACTGCTTTTGTAACACCAAAAGGACAATATCAATTTAAACGTATGCCTTTTGGCTTAACCAACTCTGCTGCTGTTTTCATGCGTATGATGTCAAAAGTATCTAGTAAAATTAAACCACGAAAATGTTCAGTATATGTTGATGATGTTATGCTTCATTCAAAAACTATTAAAGAGAGTCTTGAAAATATTGAAATATTTCTTGAAATATTAATTGACAGAGGACTTACAATTAACTTAAAAAAATGTGTATTTTTTGCTAGCAATATTGTTTATTTGGGACATGAAATTAACGCTTGTGGAATTAAGCCAGGAAGTAGAAAAATAGATGCTGTGAAGAATTTTATTGCACCAACAAATATTACTGAAGTCCGTCGTTTTTTGGGTCTAACTGGGTATTTCCGAAAATTTATAATGAATTATTCAATAATTGCTAAGCCTTTAAATAATTTACTAATGAAAGAATCAATTTTTGAATGGGGTGAAGAGCAACGAAAATCATTTGAAATTTTAAAAGACAAATTATGTGAAGAGCCTATATTGATATTATATGATCCAAAGTTAGAGCATGAGCTTCACACAGATGCTTGTAGTATTGGTTTGGCGGGAATGTTAATACAGGTTGATGAAAATAATAAGACAAAAGGAGTAATAGCGTATTATAGTCGTTCTACAACTGCAACAGAATCACAATACCATAGTTACGAATTAGAAGCGTTGGCTGTTGTAGATAGTTTAGAGAGGTTTAAATATTATTTATTAAATAAAAGATTTAAAATTGTGACAGATTGTGATTCATTAAAATTTACACATAGTAAGAAAACTCTTATAAGTCGTATTGGCCGTTGGTGGCTAAAAATACAAGAATACGATTTTGAAATGGTATATAGATCAGCAAAATTTATGACACATATTGATGCTTTAAGTAGGTGTCCGGTTGAAAAGGCAGTTGAATCTACAATAGTTGGTCACAGACAAATGGCGATTGGTATGGAAGAGCTTGATTGGATTTCAACTTTGCAGCGCAAAGATTTACAAATTGATAACATTGTAAAAATTCTACAAAATAATCACCAGATAGCAAATATATAAAAAAAAAGAATCACCAGATAGCAAATATATAAAAAAAGAATATGAAATGAAAGATAATAAACTTTATAAAAAGACTAAAAATGGCCTCAAATTTGTGGTACCTAGAGGATTACGATGGAAAGTAATTCAGTCTCATCATGATGATATTGGGCATTTTAGTATTGACAATACAATTGAATTAATTAGGAAAAATTATTGGTTTCCGAAAATGCATACAATTGTAAGAAAATATACGGATAGTTGTTTGGAATGTTTGTATAATAAACGTGGAAATGATGAAACTAGACATCATTTACATCCAATAGCAAAAATAGCTATTCCATTCCACACTATTCATATTGATCATGTAGGACCTTTTATTAAAAGCCGAAAACAAAATTGTTACTTAATTGGAATCATCGATGCTTTTACAAAGTATATAATACTACGAGCTGTAAGAACTACAAATACTGCAAATGTTATTAAAACGCTCGATGATATTTCGCAATATTTTGGAATGCCAACTCGCATAATTAGTGATCGTGGAAGTGCATTTACTTCAAAAAAATTTATTGTAAGGAAAATAATGTTTTTCATATTTTGACAGCGGTTAGAACTCCACGATCTAATGGGCAAATTGAAAGAGTATTTAGATAATTAAATAAGTCATTAGCCAGTAATACTAATGATGAAACTTCAGCTAATTGGGACGAAAATTTAGTTTCAATACAATGGGGTTTAAATAACATTAAGCATGATGTTACGGGGTATACGGCCCAAAAGCTTTTATTTTCATATGAACCAGCAAATATGCTGCACAATAAGTTAAGTTTAGCTTTGCATGAATATGAAGAGAATAACAACGATTTGGAAAAAGTAAGAGAGCTGGTAGAACAACGTATAAAAGAAAAAAAGACTAAAACAGCACATAATTATAACACGAGACATAAAGCACCTCAAAAGTATAATGAAGGTGATTTAATATTAATAAAAGCGGAACATCCAGCTAGTGGTCAATCACGAAAATTATTACCACGATTTAAGGGACCATATGTTGTTAAAAAAATATTGGGTAATGACAGATATGAAATAGCAGATACGTCAACAACACAAGTAACACAGAAGCCTTTTTGTTCTGTGTATGCGGCGGATAAAATGAAGCCTTGGTGTAAATTCGAGGATATATCATTCCCAGAATTAAGTTCCGAAGAAGATGATGAGGAAATTTAATTTATGATTAAAATTAAAAAAAAAAATACAATGAATTTTGATTGATGTTGAATGATGTTTATATTTTAATATTTCTTTTAATTATTTTTATTTGATTATAAAACTATGAATTTGGAGTTTATTCACATACAGGTGAAATATTTTAATAAAAGAAAGTAATGAAATGATAAAGAATAAAATTATTTATTGATGGTCATGACCAGGTAATATGGTGAATTGAAATGTTGGTTGATTTATGTCAATCCCTTTATTTGAAGTGTATATTTTTGTGATCTTTGAGTGTTAGCTCGCTGGCCACATTTTTGCGCTATCAATATTAAAGGAAATGTTGTAAAATGAAGAGATATAAGTATATTAAATGATTTAAAGGAAGTTGAAATAAACAAAATGTTGTTGAAAGAATATTGAAAGAATTGGTCAATTATTGATCCCTTTGACTGAAGTATAATCTTGTGTAGGTTTTGAGTGTTAGCTTGATTTCCGCCTCGATTATATTGTCAGATCTAAAGGAGTTTTATATAAATTAAAAATTTATTAATATTTTTGCATGTAGTTGAAATTAGTATTAATAATATTTTATAATAATAATTAATATTTTATATTAATTATTTGTTGAAATAATTACTAACATATTTGTTTGTTGTTGTAGATTAATTAAAGCATGATAAGAATATAGTATTTAGAAAAGTGCACTTATAGATAGATATATTTAAGAAAAAAAATATATTAAATATTTTTGCATGATAAAATAATTTAGTAAGTAGTAATTTGCATGTTGAATATTAGTAGATGGAGAATCATCGGGGCGATGATTATTATAGAATGGCCGAATGTTACACAATATTGTACTTGAGAATAAAATCAGTCCCTTTCTCAAATTGTGTAATTGCTTTGTAGTATATCCTTTCTCTATAGAAAGAGAAAGAGAGAGGCTAACGTGGGCGGTGCGATTGACTGACCTAGATAAGTCTTTGATTGACCATCGTAGGGTGCGCACGTTAGTTATCGAATATAAAAATATAGTTTTAAAAAAAAAGCGATTTACACGAGTGGACCGGATGCTTGATAGCAACGGGAAGCTAGGTCAGGTCAACAAACGAGAGAGGGAGAAAAATCCTGTATCGAGACCAGCAGCTAGTCTGCATGAAGGTAGGCGTCTGACTCCATGTTAGGAGCGGCCTCAGCCATACACCTGGCGGAAGGTATAAAACGCATTTATAATAACAATGGAAGAGTAAAAACGCATTTATAATAACAATGGAAAATGGTATAAAACGCATTTATAATAACAATGGAAAAAGACGGAAAGCGGGTAGGGATATCTACCCAAACGTCGGCAGTTACTGCGCCTGCCGGCGGGCCTCTCCCCCAAAGGGATAGGTCGCCAGCAGTTTTAAAAATAATGACCCAAGCAAATGTAACAGGTAAACGAGTTGACTCCTCTGGTGTAGCCAAAACCCCTGAAGGAGCTGATAAGGCTGCGAAAAGGTTTCGCATGAACCTTAACGGCTCGGACAGGAAATGGCTTACCGGATGAAGGAAGGTAAGTCTAAGGAAGAGGCATACTCCTTGCTGAAGGAGAAAAAGGTTAAGGCTTTGGTTGCGCCTTCTACCTCTGGAGCCGGTAACGTTCGGACGGAATGTCCGAGTAAAAAACGGAACAGGTCAGAAGGGCATCCTGTCGCCAAGAAAGGGAAGGTTATGGGTGACAGACAGTCGGCATCGGGGGCAATGCCTTAACCATTTGAAAATTGCGATCATCGACAGGAAATATCCGGAGGGAAAAATTCTCCTGAGAAACCAGAAGATCCTGAAGGATAGCTTCGAATCCTGCAGGTCGATGCTCTGTTGGCAGTGCCGGAAGGCTTTATACGCCACTTTGAGTAGAGTCGGTTTTCTGGTGATGTCTTCAGGGTGACATGTCAGGATGAAGGGTCGGTGTGTTTCGTAAAGGAAATGATCAAAGAAAAAG
The DNA here is from genome assembly GCA_963932195.1 of Empis livida. Taxonomy (NCBI): domain Eukaryota; kingdom Metazoa; phylum Arthropoda; class Insecta; order Diptera; family Empididae; genus Empis; species Empis livida. The sequence goes on from OZ010648.1 coordinate 22,908,664, forward strand.
GCAACCTATGGCAGAATTCGGACCTGCAGGTTGACGGAATGAACGAGGTTCCGAAACTAAATAAGGCTTTTTTGTGGCTCCGAGAAGAGGGTAGAGAACCGCAGGAAGTGCTCAAGTTTATAAATCTTTTAAATAAGAAGTTGAACTTGAACACGCAGTCCTGGACTCTATACCATCGGGAGGTCAAAAAGCAAGGTCAACTCCTGATTTTGGGAATCCCAGACGAGTCTCTAATGACTCTAAAGGGTGTTTTTGGATGGGTTTACTACCTATCCAGGAAGATCCAAATAACCTTCCCAAAATCAGAGGAGTCCAAGGTTGACCAGAGGGAAAAGGAGACCAACCCCAGTAAGAAAGATGAAGATCTTAACTCTCTATTGGGAGTGGTCGATAAACTCGGAGTGTTAAGATCGGAGGTGGGTTCCGACCTCGACAGTTATACTGACGAGGAAAACCTAACCGACGATTTAAATAAAACGGTTATTTTTATAGAAGATGTAGAGTCTCCGCAGGTAGACAACACAATCAAGGAGAAAAGTAGCGAAAGCCCAGCAACATGAAGGTAATACAAGCGAACCTCCATCGTAGCTGGGTGGCTACAAATAAATTAAAGGAAAACCTACTTAGAGGAGCTGTGGAGATAGCACTAGTCCAAGAACTCATGACTAAGGATAACAGGGTTCTAGGGTAGAGTGCTAAAGATTTCCAGGTATTTTACCATAAAGGTGAAGGTAGGCCAAGTACTTTATAATCTCAAAGAAAAATACTAAATTGATTTTTATTCCACAGATAAGTAGCAATGACTGTATCGCAGTTCTGGGGAATCTCAGTAATGAGACGTAATCGTCAGATTTGATACTGACATCATGCTACTTACCGTATGACTCGTCATATCCACCACCAACGCAGGATATGAGGAATATAGTGAAGTTTTCCAGGAACAAGAAAAGGGAACTAATAATAGGACGCGACTCCAATGCTCACCATGTGGTGTGGAGTAGCACGGATACCAATGAAAGAAGTAAGTCACGACTTGAATATTTATTAAGCAGTGAGCTCTTTTTGGCTAACAAAAGCTCGAAAACAACCTTTAGAAATAGAAATAGAAGTCAGGTAATTGATATTACTTTAGCCACAAAGAATATCCTTGTTAACGTTTTGAACTGGCACGTCTCGGACGAGCCCTCTTTCTCTGACCATGCATGGATATCCTTTGAGGTAGAATCTGAAATTAATTTAGGGAATAGATTTAGAAACCCCTTAAGGACAAACTGGCAAATATATAAGGAAAATTTAGACAGTAGGTTGCTGAATTGTTCAGCACCCAGAACTCTAACTAATATAGATGATATTGAATCTGAGGTCACATACCTCACGGAATCAATAATAGGAGCTTTCGAGGTAGCTTGACCCTTCAAAAAAGAGGGGCAAAGAGGCAAACAACCTTGGATGAATAGTCAAATTCTTAACCTAAGAAAGGAGGTAAGAAGGCTATTCAACCGGGCGAAAAATTACAACACGGAGACTGCAAACTACAGGAATGCTCTGAAGGAGTATAAAAAACAATGTAGCCCAAAGGGAATCTTGGAAAAACTTTACCGTTCAAGTGTGCAGTGAGACCGAAGGCGCTGGATTAAAGAAAATCCTGGCCAAAACACACACTCAGCCGGAATTAATAGAATATGGAGACGGAAGTAAATCCGGTTCTGCGGAAGAATCGTTAAAAATCTTACTCGAAACCAACTTCCCGGGTTGCCTAGACTCCGAGGAAATTTTGAGGGAAGATATAGGTTTGATTGATGGTAGGCCATCATTACTGTACGCACAGGAGACTATTACATTAGCAAAGGTGAGGTGGTCGGTGGATTCCTTTAAGCCCTATAAATCTCCGGGTACAGATAGAATCTACCATGCACTTCTACAAAACGCTAATGGAATATTGTTAGATAGGCTATGTCCTTGTATTGAGCTTGTATTGAATTAAGTTACATACCGGAAAAATGGCGAGAATCTAAGGTGATATTCATACCGAAACCTATCTGGAATGCTTTTCATTTTTCAGTATCTGGAATGCTTTCTAGATTGCTAGCATTTTAGCTTGAAATACGCTAGATTTATCTGGGAGTCTAAAAGATTGTTCGATCTAGAGTGAGGCTGAATAGACACCCGCACCAACACCACAGTCCATCTTAGACCCGTCAGTGAAGAGTACAGTGTCAATTCGACTCAGGGGGTTACTTCGTTTCCAATCATTTCTTGAAGGAAACTTAACTTCGAATTTCTTGGCAATCTCCAACCCTGGGATTGTGTAGTCCGTAGATCCTGGCAGATTTTTTTTTTTTAAAAAGGGACTCGAGAGTACCGCGACCTAAAGATCTATTGTACATATTGCCCTAAAAGCTAGCCCATTTCTAGAGATTTGTAAAATCTTAGTATGTGTTCGGGGGCCTTTTTGGCCAATTCATTTGTGGTAAGGATTCCTTTTCCCAAATGATCCAGTCTCCTCCGTCCTGCTGCTTCACAGGTGCAGAGTAGATGCTCTGTAGTCTCTTTGTCTAACAGACAGAGTCGGCATTTATCATCTTCAGCTAGTCCCATTTTTTTAAGGTGGTAGTTGACAGGGTGGTGTCCTGTTATAAGACCTGTTAAGGTTCTGATGTCCTTTTTGCTGAGATTTAGTAGTTTATCCACTTTGAGTTTTTGTGGCTGGATAAATTTTTTTGATACCTTCAGACCTGGTAGTCTGTTCCAGTAGAGTCTGTGCTCTTGTTCGACCCACCTGTGAATTATGAGTTTTGAGTGCCCTCTGGGTTTGCCACAGAATGGTTCTGGTCCAATGAACTTTGTAGTTGCACCCTCCTTTGCAGGGCGGTCCGCCTCTTCATTTCCTTCAACACCTATATGTCCTGGTACCCACATTAAGGTTACTTTGTTCCTTTTAGCCAGGATCTTTAGGTTTTGAAGACAGCTCCATACCAATTTGGACTCCTGTTTGTGGGATAAGAGAGCTTTAAGGACTGCTTGGCTGTCTGATAGTATATAAATTGTTTGGTTGCGGTGAGCCCTCCTAATAATCTCTTGGATGCATAGCTCCATCGCAATAAGTTCGGCCTGGAAGATTGTTGCTTCTTTACCGAGTGGTTTGGATAGTGCGAAGTTTGGTCCTTTCACACCGGCTCCTGTACCATCTTTGGTTCTTGAACCATCTGTGTACCAGATGGTCGAACCTTCTTCTAATTCATGAAGCTTGGATTGCCAGTCCTTGCGTTCATTGATTATAACTTTGAATGGTATTTCAAAGTTACAAGTTGTCGGCATTATGTCCGTTAAATGCGAGGTCGTTGCCTCTATTATTTTATTGTTTAAAATTTTGAGGTGTCCTCTAAAATCTCCTGGTAAGTATTGTTTTTCCTTCTGAATTCGGATCATGCCCCTTGCCGCTTCTTTTTTAATTTCAAGATGTATCGGTGGGAGATTTAGGAGCATTTCCATTGATGCAGTTGGACAGGTTCTCATCGCACCTGTTATTCCAAGGCATGCTAGTCGTTGTATTTTTTGTAGCATAACTTGTGCTTTAAGTTGTAGCGTTTTGGTCCACCACACCGTGGCGCCATATGTCACTATTGGTAGAATGATTGTTCTGTAACACCAGTAAATCATCTTGGGTTGTAGCCCCCATTTTCTGCCAAATAAGCTTTTACAGGCCCACATCGCCCTTAGTGCTTTAGCATGAGTCGTTTCTAAGTGACTGTTCCAATTTAGTTTTCTATCCAGTGTAATACCTAGATATTTGACTTTATTGGAACAGGGTATTGTTATGCCATTTAATGAAGGTGCTGTGATATGTATCTTTCTTCTATTTGTAAATGGTATGATGTCGGTTTTTGTAGGATTAATGTTAAGATTCTTAGACTAACACCAGTTCATAATCAAGTTTAAGGCCAATTGTAGCCTCTCAGAGATGACTCTTATGATTATGACGAGATCGTCGGCGTATCCTATGGTCTCGAAACCTTGCGTTGTAAGGCGATTTAGGAGCTCATCAACAACAATAGACCAAAGTAGTGGAGATAGTACTCCTCCTTGGGGACATCCCCTATAGGTTTGTGCTGTTAATGTGCTGTTGCCTATGGCCGCCGTTGTCATTCGGCTTTTTAGCATGGCATGAATCCATTTAGTGGTCGTAGGCTCTATACCTTTTTTCCTGGATGCCGCTATGATTGCGTCATGTGGAGTATTATCAAAGGCTCCTTCTATATCCAAGAAAGCGCATAGTGCTATTTCTTTGAATTCTATCGCCTTTTCAATGTTTCTAACTAGATCATGAAGGGCTGATTCGGTTGATTTTCCTTTTTGGTAAGCATGTTGCTTAGGATGTAATCGGACTTTACTTGGTCCAGTTCTGATGTGGTAATCCACTAATTTCTCCATTGTTTTAACGAAGAATGATGTGAGGCTGATAGGACGGTATGACTTAGGTTTTTCGATGGGACGGTTCCCTGCCTTAGGTATAAATACCACCCTAGCTTTCCTCCATATTTTTGGGATGTAGCCCCATATAAAACTTGCTTTAAAGATTCTTATTATGGCTGGCATAAGAATCTCTAATCCCTGCTGAAGTAGTGCCGGGAAGACTTTGTCTACTCCAGCTGATTTAAAGGGTTTAAATGAGTTTATAGCCCATTTAATCTTTTCTGGAGTGAAGATCTTGGCAGCTAAGCTGCTACTGTGTGGAGAAGGACGTTGAATCCTTTCCTCTGTGTATTCATCTTCTTGATTTTCTATGATTTTACAGCCTGGAAAGTGAGTCGCCAGTAATACTTCTAATGTTTCTGAGCTGCTTGTTGTTAGAGAACCATCTGGTTTCTCTAGAAGTCCAATATCAATAGGTGTATCCTTTGATAGTACCTTTTGGAGTCTGGAGGCAACTGGGAGTTCATTGATCTCTTCACATAGTTTCCTCCATGATTCCCTTTTTGACTTCTTTAAGATTTTATTAAATTCGGTAAGGTATTTTTTATATTCTTGCCAGTTACCAAAGGTTTTTGCTCTATTGAACAATTTCCTAGTTTCTTTACGTTTGGTTGCTAGTTCCTCGTTCCACCAAGGTAGTTGTTTGTTACCTTTTTTCTTGGAGATAGGACAACTCTGTCAGAAGCATTAATCATGTTATAAACAAGTTGATTAGCTTGTAGGTCAATGCAGTCTGGGCTGCTTATTGTATCCTCCAAGTTACATGTTTCGTACTTAAGTATTGTCTGGTATTGTGTCCAGTTTGTACGTTTGGGGTTCCTAAACTTTTTTTCTTCAGATTGGGACGCTTGAATTTCAAAGCATATATGTTTGTGGTCTGAAAGGGAAGCTTCCTTAGAAACGTGCCACTTTAAACATTTATACGCTAAGCAGGGGCTTGTTATTGTTAGGTCAAGTACTTCCTGCCTGATTTTGTTAATAAAGGTGGGGGCACAGCCCCTATTTAGTATATCTAAGTTATTAGTAGTAAGGTATTCTAAAAGTGACTCACCTCTTTTATTATTGTTACTACTTCCCCATACAATGTGGTGAGCGTTTGCGTCACATCCTAGGATGATAGGAAGTCCATGATCTTTGCTATACCTCACTAGGTCTTTGACGCAATCTGGTGGAGCTTCTAGCTCCTCTCCAGGGAGGTAAGCTGAGGCAATTATCACCTCTTGAAAACCTCCTGGAGTTGGTATTTTCGCCAGTATAGCAACTAAATCTGTACGGATGAAAAGAGGAATGGTAAGATAATTAATTTTTTGAGATAAAATGATTGCTACTCTTGGTCTGCAGCTAGATTTATCAAAGATTTGCTTACCTGTTGTTAGAGGGATACCGAGAAGTTTACCTTTTGTGGCCCAAGGTTCTTGGATTAGAGCCACCTGCATCTCCTCTTTGACGAACCTCCATGCTAATACGTCCATTGCCGCTGCTGCTCTGTGGAGGTTCGCCTGAATGATCTTTATATGATCATTTTTTTGATTCTGGGACATCACTAGTGGTCGGCGGCTTGCCGCTGTTGACCTCCCTTGATTTTGGCCGGAGTGTGATGCCCGAGAATTTGTAGCAGACACGGTTTCCCAACTCCTTAAGATTCTCCATCGATTGGCCGTCGATAGAGAATGTGATTACCGTGCACGTGCCTTCTTTCCTTCTACTAAGGACTTTCCAGTTCTCCGTGCACAGTTTAGGGTTCTGAGAAGCTATGAGTGTTATTATTACCTCTGTTGGGTCTTCTTCTGCTGGGAAGTAGCCCGTAACTATTTCCAGTTTAGGAATATGTTCTTCCTTAACTGCCTTTATGGTTGTAGATTCGTCTACTTTAATTAGGGCAGCTACCTGCTCAAGCCATTTCGATGTTTTATCATCTAGGCATATAATCAGCATCCATCCTGGTTTTAGGCTGAGACCACCAAATTGTGGATTTGTACCCTCTTTCGCCGCTGTTGGAATAGCTGCCAGGATAGATTTCTGACACACCGCTAACTGTTCTGGAGTTAGTGTCTTGTGTGGGTGTTCGGCATGGATGATGCCGATTCTCGTCCCTTTGATAGCATCTCTATAGCTAGTGCCCGACGTGGAGGGCTGTGCCTCTGCTGCGGGTCTATGCTTGACGCTTTGGGTTTGTGAGGGTTTATGCCTCTTAACTTCTGTCCTCACAGAAGGTGGAGTTGCTGATGGAGGCCTTTGCCTCTTCTTCGTCTGCTCCGGAGTGAGTGTATCTCGCATTGGTAGACACGCGAGATCATACGCTTCCTTTATAGACTTACCTTTATTACGGTGGTAAGCGTACCGCCTTTTTCCAGCGCCGCTGAGTCTCTTCTTCTCATTGGATAACGACAGCTGTATCAGTTCAGCTGATAGCTGCTGCTCGTTTATCCCACTTTGAGTGTAGAGTGGCGGTCTAAATCTTAGTTTTTGGAGTTTGGTACCTGTTGGAGTTGGTGTAATCTGTGAAGGAGTTTCCTTTTCACCAGATCCACTTGCTCCTGCTTCAGAAATTTGTGTGTTGTTGTCCACTATTTCCATGTTTGTAGCTTCAGCTACTTCTTGGGGAGGCATCAGCCCCTTTGGGGAGGCATCAGCCCCTTTGTTTGGTTTTTTGAATTCTTGCTACATAATCCCACGAGTAGCGCGAGAAATAATAGTCACCCCTGGCAGAGGTCCGCATTACCAGGGGAAGGCTGATTGAAACTGGAGGTCGCCTGGTATCCAGAGTTCGCATATTAGTGATTAGTTTCCCACTAACCATTCATCCTTTGGCATATGCTGTTTCACCGTGGATTAGGGGATTTTTTTATTCCGAGGTTTACTCCTCTAAGTGCCGTATTTTTTAAGGTCACCCTTTGGGTAGTACGAACACTTGCGAATCACTGCGGATTTACTACTTCCTATTTAGTGACCAATGACACCCCAAAACAACTGCCTGAAACATGACCAGACCAGTCTTTGAGACTTCTCATTGCTGTGATAGGATACGGAACCGACAGCTAGCTGTTCGGTTTTAATCCCCCCTATCACAATCGCCAAGACCATAGATGTAATTACAAGTCGACAGCAAGCTGTTTTACTTGTATTTTATCTTGTATTATACGAGACAGGATATGAGTTCACAGCAAGCTGTTCAACTCATATCCCGTCTTGTAGATCTTTTGGCATTACCCAGTCTGCACCACGTGGAGGCGACCTACTTAACAGACCACCTGTTTTCCTCCCGGCAGATTGTAAGCTACAGATCTAAGGATCGTACTGTGACCGTACCAGCCAATACCCGTTTTCTCTGAGTCTGACCGCGCTACATGAAACTAGATACTTAATGTGAAGGTCAACAGGGAGGAGCTAATTTCGCTCATTATGTGAAGGTGCTTCCCAGACACTAATATTACTAGAACGTCAGCAGATGCTACGGCTTTGATTCTTTCTTCGCGAAGTTTGGTTAATATTTTATTCATTACTGTAAGCCATTTCCTGTCCGAGCCGTTAAGGTTCATGCGAAACCTTTTTGCAGCCTTATCAGCTCCTTCAGGGGTTTTGGCTACACCAGAGGAGTCAACTCGTTTACCTGTTACATTTGCTTGGGTCTTTATTTTTAAAACTGCTGGCGACCTATCCCTTTGGGGGAGAGGCCCGCCGGCAGGCGCAGTAACTGCCGACGTTTGGGTAGATATCCCTACCCGCTTTCCTTCTTTTTCTCTTCCATTGTTATTATAAATGCGTTTTATACCTTCCGCCAGATGTATGGCTGAGGCCGCTCCTAACATGGAGTCAGACGCCTACCTTCATGCAGACCAGCTGCTGGTCTGGATACAGGATTTTTCTCCCTCTCTCGTTTGTTGACCTGACCTAGCTTCCCGTTGCTATCAAGCATCCGCTCCACTCGGTATACCAGGCTCCAGGGGGCACCACGTGGAGGTGAGACTAGGAATTGAGGAAAAATCGTTTGCGACGCTGCATAAGGCCGCCTCTAACCTGGAGATAGACGCCAAGTTTGCGAAGCCGACGACCCTTACCCTTTACCCCTCAATTATACTTTATACGAAATATATATGTATGTAATTTTATAAATTAAAGTAAATTTTAAAAATAAAGAGGAAATTTGTAACAATGTGTGGGAGTATTAAGATTACATTGTTAAAATTACTTTAACGTTAATATCGCTTGTTTTTATAGATCTAGTTTATTTTTTTTGTTATACTTCTTCTTATACATTTATTGTTTTATTATTTTTCATACAAAACCATAACTATCAAAATAGTTTTAGTGGAATTTATGAAAAAATGAGATTGTTAAAATTGTTAATTTATTTTAATAATTAAAATACTTTTTAAAACTAAATTAAATCAAAAAATATTCTTTGAAATATAATTTAATAAATACATGAATAATGATGATGTTTTTTTTTTGGGGGAACGCAAAAGAGCACTGCGACCTAGAGATCTATTGTGCGATTACTGCCCCTTTCTCCATAGCCCAAATTAAGAGAGCGATAGAACCTTAATATGGATTCAGGAGCCACATTGGCGAGTTCATCTGTGGTCAGAATTCCCTTTCGTAGATTATTGAGCCTTCTTCTTGCAGCTGCTTCACAGTAGCATAGAAGGTGCGTTGTTTCTTTGTCATTATGACAGAGGCGACAACTGTCCTCTTCAGCCAGTCCCATTTTCTTGAGGTGATAGAGTACTGGGCTATGCCCAGTCATGAGACCTATTAAGGTACGAATGTCCTTTTTGCTGAAGTTTAATAGTTTATCCACCTTGATCCTATTTGGTGTGATAAATTTCTTGGATATCGTGAGTTTAGGGAGTTTGCCCTAGTAGAGCCTATGCTTTTGCTCTATCCATCTGTTGAGTACTAATTTGGAGTGTCCTCTTCGTTTGCCGCAGAATGGTTCTGGCCCAATTAGTTTTGTTTTTGAACCATTTTTGGCAAGGCGGTCTGCCTCTTCATTTCCAGCGACTCCTATGTGCCCTGGCAACCACATTAAGGTAACATAGTTCCTCTTTGCCAGAGTGATGAGTTTTTGGACACATTCCCAGACCAGTATTGACTCCTGCTTGTGGGAGATTAGAGCTTTAATATCCCTCCCCTCCTCCGAGAGGTGTTCCCCTGCATTCTCTTCTGGTAATTTTGTAAACACCCAGTTCCGCCTGGATTTCTGTTGATTGCAGCATATTTACATTCCACTGGCTGAGTGTTGTTTCCACACCCATTTATTCCAGTGATTCCTTTACAGCTGCAATGTGAATGTTATTGAAAGCACCTTCTATGTCTAGAAAGGTGGCAAGTGTGTATTCTTTATATCGTAAAGATTGCTCCACGGTCCGCACGACTTTGCTTAGTGCGGTTTCCGTTGACTTACCCTTACAATAGGCATGCTGGTACATATACAGAGGAGTTCTCTCCAGTGTTTTCCTGATTTCTATCTAGAGTAATCGTTTGAGAGCACAACATTGGTTTATCTTATTTTGTCCTCGGCATCTCTTTTATTTACAATACCTTCAGTCTCATTATGAGCGATCTTGCCCAGAATGAACTTGGCCTTCTGGTATTCCTTCTTGATAGTAGATCCGAGGCTTCTATGCGTTTTGCCAGTGGAGGAGGTACTTCGGCTGGTATTACTTCCGCTACCCTTAGAACCTGCTCGCTTTGACGCACTATGTCCGGTGCTTCCGCTGCCTGCAGGTACTGTGGCTATTTGGGGTTTTAATTTAGTTAGTGCCGGTGTATTATGACTGGTACTGACAATAACGCCCACTGTAGACTCCTAACTGGATGCACGTAACTCATCCTTCGAAGACCGTTGGTTTAATTTGTTTTTTGTTTCGAATCATATTTTGTTCCCACGAGTGTGGCGAGAAAGCTTAGCCACCAGTTCGCTAAATTGGTTACTGCCCGGTGCTTTCCTCCTGGACCTGGCTAATGCTGGACATTCACAGAGAAAGTGTGTAATGGTTTAATTTGTTTTTTGTTTCGAATCATATTTTGTTCCCACGAGTGTGGCGAGAAAGCTTAGCCACCAGTTCGCTAAATTGGTTACTGCCCGGTGCTTTCCTCCTGGACCTGGCTAATGCTGGACATTCACAGAGAAAGTGTGTAATGGTTTCTGTCGCATTCTGATCTCTGCAGCTGCGGCAGGATACATTAAATGGAATACCCAGTCTGGCAGCATGTTCCCAATTAACCAGTGTCCCGTAAACACAGCTGCTAATCTGGCTGGGTCCCTACGTGACAACTTTAATAGGTTAACTGTTTTCCTCCTGTCGTACGACCGCCAAATTTTCTTGGTCGCACGGCAAGTGTTTAGGTCTCTCCATCTAGAGTCCGCTAAGGCTAAAAAGTCGAGATAGATCTCTCTTTTAATGCTGTTTAAGGGTGGGTATACTTCTTCCGCGAGTGACGCGTATAGGTTGGATCCGGCCCTGGATAGTTCTTCGGCATACTCGTTACCTGTAATGTTCCTATGTCATGGAACCCACACTAACGAAACCGCGTGCCGGTTACTTATTTCTGACAGCACTTCTGAGCAGTTCTTGACAAGCTTGGATGATATTAACGCGGATTTAAGGGCCAAGATGACTGCAAGGCTATCCGTGACAATTGCAATACTTCTACTCGGAGAAGTATCATTTTTCACTGTCTGGCATGCTTTCTAGATTGCTAGCATTTTAGCTTGAAATACGCTAGATTGATCTGGGAGTCTAAAAGATTGTTCGATCTTGAGTGAGGCTGAAAGACACCCGCACCATCTTAAACCCGTCAGTGAAGAGTACAGTGTCAATTCCACTCAGGGGGTTACTTCGTTTCCAATCATTTCTTGAAGGAAACTTAACCAATCTCCAACCTTGGGATCCTGGCAGATTGTAAGCTACAGAGCTAAGGATCCTACTGTTACCGTACGGTTTTGTCAGCCAATACCCATTTTCTCTGAGTCTGACCGCGCTATATGAGGCTAGATACTTAATGTGAAGGTCAACAGGGAGGAGCTATAGAAGCGTTTCCAGTGCATTACCAGGCGTTGATCTCAACGCCCCTGTTATACCCACACATGCACTTCTCTATTTTCTGCCAAGCTTGGCCCGAATATACCTCCTCTCCAGTGCTGACCACCACACCAGTGACCCGTAAGTAAGGATGGGGCGTACGATAGCCGCGTACATCCATAAAGCCATTCTTGGTTTTAATCCCCAGGTTTTACCTAACATTTTCCTGCAGGAATACAGGGCTATACAGGCGTTCTTGGCTCTTTCGTCAGTGTTTCCATTTCAATTTCGGGTCAAGTACCACGCCGAGGTACTAAACACTTGTGACTAGATTCAGATTTACACCATCCAATCTAGGCTTGGTGAATTTTGGTATTTTGGTTTTGGTTGTAAATAACATCAGTTCTGTTTTACCCGGGTTAGCGCAAAGACCGCACTTTGCAATCGTTCAAGAGTTTTCAGCATAAAGGAAGTTGGATTTATCGGTCTGAAGTCCTTTGCGGTTTCGTGTCCTTTTTTGCCAGCCTTAGGTATAAAGACCACCTTCGCCCGCCTCCACGGCAGGGGAATGTGTCCTAACATAAGGCTGCCTTTGAACAGCTTAGCAGTAATGGAAGCAACCAGTTTTTTCGTTGCTTGCAACATTTTCGGAAACATACCATCTGTACCTGCCGCTTTATATGGTGAGAAGTTATCGATCGCCCAGGCAATCTTTTCTTCTGACGCAAGCGAGCTTATCAATTCGTCCGAGTGATTAGGGACCCCCAGATCAACCACCTGGTTGATATCTTTGGTGGTCTCCACACACCCAGGGAAGTGAGTACGCGCTACCAGGTCTAGGGTTTCTGTAGATGATTCAGTCCACGTCCCCCCTCCGTGGTTTTAAGGAAGGATGGATTAGAATGCTCTTTAGCAAGGATTCTGCTAAGTCGGGCAGTGTCACTGGTATTTTCAATGGAATTACAGTAATCCTGCCATGACTGGGTGTTAGCCAGTCGGATAGCTTTCTTGTTTTCCCTTAGGTTATCTTTGTAGAGTTGCCAACTATTCTATGTGTAACAGATGTTGTAGGCATCTTTGGCCGCTTTCCTTAAGACGGATAAATGATCGTTCCACCACACTGGAAATGATTTTTTGCTAGGTTATACTGGACATGACACCTTGTAGGAGACCTTCGTTCGTGAATGTGCCAGTCCTACTCTCTAACTCAGTCATACTTGCGATATCTGTGTTGGCTATAACCGATAGTTTTTCCTAGCTACTGCACTGAAAATCTTCCAGTTTGTAGACTTTGGGTTTCTATAGGGCTTCGGGTTATCTGATTTAATGTTAATATCCAAAAGTATCCAGCTGTGTTCAGAGAAAGATCTTTCCTCAGATACTCTCCACTTTTAAATTAAGGCTTCATCATTACCTATACATGTAATGTCTAACACGTCTTGCCAGCCAGGAAATCTGGCCGAGCTTGGAAATGTGAATGTAGGACTGCACCTCTATTGCATATAATTAGGTTAGTATTTAAAATCAAATCAAAAAGTGGCTCACCTCGATCTTTTATCTCCGAACTGCCCCACAGAGTATGTCTTGCGTTGGCGTCACAACCAACAATCAGCTTGCTACCTGTGGCCTGTACCATCTGTTGAAATCGTGTCGGTGGTGCCGGTTCATCATGTGCCATATACACGGAACTTATGTACATGTGGACATTACTACCCATCTCTAGTTTGTTAACTGTGAAATCTTCATAGCTGAAATTAGAACAGAGATGTGCATTAATGTGTTTTTTAACCAGAATACAAGTTCTGGGCTTACCTATTGTTATGTCTACAGTCTTGTAGAACAGGTTGTAATTGCTGTTCTTCAACTCTCTTATCCTGGAGGCATTGACCCATGGCTCGCTAAGGAGGACCAGAAGATTATCCGAGGCGAACTTCGAATGCTTTGAGTTAATCTGCACTACCCGCATCGAACTCGTTTGTGTCAACGGCTGTAGACGTTTCCATGCCTAGAGACATATCTACAAGCTGCTCGCTTGCTTCCACCAGATCGTCTATGCCCGGACAATTTTTATTAAATATTTTAAGTTTGGCATGACGTATGCCAAATCTTAATTTGTTGTCCAACTTTTCCAAGGGAGCAAGACTTTCCTCATTTTTTAGAAGGACAAATCACATGCTATTGTTCTGAATGTCACTGAATTTCTCCTTCACTATCACCGACCAGTCTGACATCGGAACTATCGGGTTATGGAGACGGAGGCACTGGAAAGATTTTCCTTGCTAATCTCCATCCTAGGCAACCAAATTCGGGCTCTGGGTCTTCTAGGGATTTCATTAGCTGGGATTAGGCCAATCTTTGCTTCCTCCCACACGTCGCTAATCTTAGCTGCGCTGCTGCTAAGAAAATCCAAAGAGAACTGATCCTCGCATTTGATTACCCTGTAGCCTTTGACCACGTCGGATGAATCAAAGCAGGGGAGCGGCCCCCAGTACCTCCTAGAATGTGCTCCATAATTATCTCTGATAGCTTTGTTTCCAGTTTTATCCACAAATCGGCCGATACTAGGCGATTGTTGGCTGTTTCGTCCGTGACTGCAACAGAAAGGTTGTCTTTTACAACCTCGCTGTAGTTCCTATGTGGTGCAGTCTTTGCGCTACTATGAATGTTCGCTGTAGGCACCTTTGATCTATGTGCACCGGGACTGAACTCATCTTGAGATCTATCCCTTTCAGCTAGAACCTTCTCAGTGTTATGCAACTCGTACCTGCGCACAACATTGGTTTATCTTATTTTGTCCTCGGCATCTCTTTCATTTACAATACCTTCAGCCTCATTATGAGCGATCTTGCCCATAATGAACTTGGCCTTCTGATATTCCTTCTCGATAGTAGATCCGAGGCTTCTATGCGTTTTGCCAGTGGAGGAGGTACTTCGGCTGGTATTACTTCCGCTACCCTTAGAACCTGCTCGCTTTGACGCACTATGTCCGGTGCTTCCGCTGCCTGCAGGTACTGTGGCTATTTGGGGTTTTAATTTAGTTAGTGCCGGTGTATTTTGACTGGTACTAACAATAACGCCGACTGTAGACTCCTAACTGGAGGCACGTAACTCATTCTTCGAAGATGAGTTGATTTGTTCCGTTGGTTTAATTTGTTTCGAATCATATTTTGATCCCACGAGTGTGGCGAGAAAGCTTAGCCACCAGTTCGCTAGTTCCGTTAAATTGGTTACTGCCCGGTGCTTCCCTCCTGGCCCTGGCCAATGCTGGACATTCACAGAGAAAGTGTGTAATGGTTTCTGCCGCATTCTGATCTCTGCAGCTGCGGCAGGATACATTAAATGGAATACCCAGTCTGGCCGCATGTTCTCCAATTAACCAGTGTCCCGTAAGCACAGCTACTAATCTGGCTGGGTCCCTACGTGACAACTTTAATAGGTTAACTGTTTTCCTCCTGTCGTACGACCGCCAAATTTTCTGGGTCGCACGGCAAGTGTTTAGGTCTCTCCATCTAGTGTCCGCTAAGGCTAAAAAGTAGAGATAGATTTCTCTTTTAATGCTGTTTAAGGGTGGGTCTACTTCTTCCGCGAGTGACGCGTATAGGTTGGATCCGGCCCTGGATGGTTCGTCGGCATACTCGTTACCTGTAATGTTGCTATGTCATGGAACCTACACTAACGAAACCGCGTGCCGGTTACTTATTTCTGACAGCACTTCTGAGCAGTGCTTGACAAGCTTGTATGATATTAACGTGGATTTAAGGGCCAAGATGACTGCAAGGCTATCCGTGACAATTGCAATACTTCTACTCAGAGAAGTATCATTTTTCACTGTCTGGCATGCTTTCTAGATTGCTAGCATTTTAGCTTGAAATACGCTAGATTGATCTGGGAGTCTAAAAGATTGTTCGATCTTGAGTGAGGCTGAATAGACACCCGCACCAAGATAGTCCATCTTAAACCCGTCAGTGAAGAGTACAGTGTCAATTCCACTCAGGGGGTTACTTCGTTTCCAATCATTTCTTGAAGGAAACTTAACCAATCTCCAACCTTGGGATCCTGGCAGATTGTAAGCTACAGAGCTAAGGATCCTACTGTTACCGTACGGTTTTGTCAGCCAATACCCATTTTCTCTGAGTCTGACCGCGCTATATGAGGCTAGATACTTAATGTGAAGGTCAACAGGGAGGAGCTATAGAAGCGTTTCCAGTGCATTACCAGGCGTTGATCTCAACGCCCCTGTTATACCCACACATGCACTTCTCTATTTTCTGCCAAGCTTGGCCCGAATATACGTCCTCTCCAGTGCTGACCGCCACACCAGTGACCCGTAAGTAAGGATGGGGCGTACGATAGCCGTGTACAATCATAAAGCCATTCTTGGTTTTAATCCCCAGGTTTTACCTAACATTTTCCTGCAGGAATACAGGGCTATACAGGCGTTCTTGGCTCTTTCGTCAGTGTTTCCATTTCAATTTCGGGTCAAGTACCACGCCGAGGTACTTAACACTTGTGACTAGATTCAGATTTACACCATCCAATCTAGGCTTGGTGAATTTTGGTATTTTGGTTTTGGTTGTAAATAACATCAGTTCTGTTTTACCCGGGTTAGCGCAAAGACCGCACTTTTTGGCCCATGTGCTAACCCTTTTCAATGCACGTTCCATAATTTCGCTCATTATGTGAAGGTGCTTCCCAG
The DNA here is from genome assembly GCA_963932195.1 of Empis livida. NCBI lineage: Eukaryota > Metazoa > Arthropoda > Insecta > Diptera > Empididae > Empis > Empis livida. The sequence continues at coordinate 22,924,861 of OZ010648.1, forward strand.
ACACTAATATTACTAGATCGTCAGCAGATGCTACGGCTTTGATTCCTTCTTCGCGAAGTTCGGTTAATATTTTATTCATTACTATTAGCCATAGTAGTGGAGACAACACCCCCCCCCCCCGAGAGGTGTGCCCCTCAATACTCTTCTGGTAATTTTGGAAACACCCAGTTCCGCCTGAATTTCTGTTGATTGCAGCATATTTACATTCCACTGGCTGAGTGTTGTTTCCACACCCATTTATTCCAGTGATTCCTTTACAGCTGCAATGTGAATGTTATTGAAAGCACCTTCTATGTCTAGAAAGGTGGCAAGTGTGTATTCTTTATATCGTATAGATTGCTCCACGCACGACTTTGCTTAGTGCGGTTTCCGTTGACTTAGCCTTACAATAGGCATGCTGGTACTTATACAGAGGAGTTCTCTCCAGTGTTTTCCTGATTTCTATCTAGTATTATCTAAATCTCAAATTAAATAACATAAACTGTAATTGAGAAAAACTTCCATTTTTAATAAAGACAAACAACATATTTTCCTTTAGAATATTTTATTACCATTTCCCTTGAGAGTTTTATTTCCACTGACTCAAAAATTATCAAATATGCCAAAGATGACATGACATTAGTTATTATTTAAGTTTTTCTCTATTGGACATTTGTCATTGTTGACAACTCGGCCATTCTGCATTTGAATCGTCCTCGATTATAAAGTCAGGTCGACATCCTCTTCATCATCATTTGGACCTACACAACACCATAACTTCATGTTGTCTGAAGCATATACGCCACTATATGCTCGCGTTGTTCGCCTTGTACCTGGAACATCTTCCACCAAGTACCGATCGTTTCCTAATACTATTGTAATAATAAATGGTCTTTTAAATTTTGGTTGCAGGGTTTTAGATTGGCCTGTGGCACCTGGTTCATTGTGGACCACAACGAGGTCATCGATTTCATATTTTTTTGGTTGACGGCGTGATTTATCAAACCTTTCTTTCCATAACTGACGTTTGCTGTCTTCCTTATCCTTACGATGTGATTCTTTTTTGTCACGTGTTTTACGTTCACGATCTTTTTCACGACTTCTGGATCTACGACAAGATTTTTCACGACTACGAGAACGCTCTCTTCTAGATGTTCTCTCTCGATCACGTTCACGATCTCTTCGTCTCTTTTCACGTTCTTCATCTGTTTTTTCGGATTCCTCAGATTTTCCACGATCTCTACTTCTTTCTTCGGTACGATCTTTTTCTCTTTCTCTATCTCTTTCATAATCACGTTCACTCCTTTCACGATCTCTGTCAGTACGTTCCCTTTCGCTGCGTTCTCTGTCACCACGTTCCCTCTCGCCTCGCTCTCTTTCGCTACGTTCTCTTTCGCCACGTTCTCTTTCACCACATTCCCTTTCGCCACGTTCTCTATCACTACGTTCTCTTTCACTTCGTTCTCTATCACGATCACTTCGATCTCTTTCGCCTCGATATCGGTCACGATCTCGATCACCTCTTTCAGTAAGACTAAGGTCTTCCAAACTCTTCGGAAATAAATCACTGTATTTATTCAAAGTTTCCATTAAGATTTCTCGTTCATGATGATCAATATCTCCTATCTGCAAATCGTTTTCATCTATCACTTCAATATTTCTAATCTCACTAGAACTCTGGATATGTAGAATTTGCCGTTCCAATCTTAATACATTATTTTCTTTAATCATCGTCATTCCAGGTAAATCCAATATATCACGACCAATTAATAACGATACTGTCATAAAATCGTCCCGTACTATATAAACTTGAGCTTCGACTATTATCATGTCGATTTCTAATTTTACGATCATCTTTTGAGTTGAAACGTAATTTCCTCCTATAAATCCCATTATATTCATTTGACATGGATATTTTCCCTGCTGCAACTCATCAGCAACTTCACCTTTCATTAGAGTACAAGGACTACCACAATCAATTTGTCCTATAATTTCATTACCATTAATTTTAACAATTTTATGATATGGTGTTAGAAGTTCTTGACTTGACATGCATCCCACCCGTACTGCATCTGGGCATTCAGATGGTTCTCCTTTTCTATGAACTCTGTTGCACTTAGTACATCTTGGTCCACGAGATGTGTTTGGGCAATCTCGAGCAAAATGTCCAATCCTATAACAATTGAAACATTCATAACGTACTTCTGGTGATTTTCTTCCACTCTCATTTTTAACAATATTATTATTACCCTTTCCGTATTCTTGATTACTTTCCGTATTCTTGAAAATTTACTATTTTGTTGATTGTTATTATATTTATTATGTTGTTGATGGTTGAAATTATTTCTACTATACTGTTGATTGTTATTATATTTATCATATTGTTGATGGTTGAAATTATTTCTACTATACTGTTGATTGTTGAAATTACTTTTCAGAAACTGTTTACCTCTATCATCCTTATGATGCGTTTTCCTCAAACTTTCACACCATATAATCTTTTCTCTTAATTCATTCAACGTTTCCATTACTTGCCCTTGAAACACGGTAAATAAATTTTCATCTTTCATTCCCATAATAAAATACTTCACAATTACGTTTTCGTTCAATCCGCCTTTATTACCGAGTTTAATCATCTCTTCTAAATATTGCAGCAAATTTTCATTAGTTTGTCTTTTCCTGTTCATCATATTAATGTGTACATCGGCCTCATTAACCACCGGCATAAATTTCTTCTTAAATAGCACCACAAATTCGTCCCAACTAGTACAAAATTCATCAGTTTTATCATACCAATTGAAATTAAAAGTAATCATGGACCAATTGAAATTAAAAGTAAATCGTCGTTCCATTCATAATAATTTTTTAGCTTCTCAATCCGCTTTATCCATTCCTCTGCAGTCGTTCCGTTCACATCATTCGGGTCAAAGGTAGGTAAAATGTGTTGTCAAAGGCCCACAAAAGTAGGTAAAATCAAGTCACTTGGTGTGAAACTAATTTTACTACAGCTCGATATGCTGCTTTCAATAATATTGGAAAATAATTATTTTTTTAAAATTTCTTTGAAAATTTCATTATTTTTAAATTTCTTTGAAAATTTCATTTCTGTTTATTTCACAATGGAAAATTCCAGAACCTTTTTTTTTACACTTATAGTTTTTTTTTTTTCTAGGAATTTTCTTTTTTATATATATATATTTTATATGTATATTATATACTTATTTTTTTCTAAGAATTTTTTTATTTAAATTTAAAAATAATTTTTTTTTATATACATTAATTATATACACTTATTTTTTTTTAAGAATTTTTTTTATTTAAATTTTTTATGTACATTATATACACTATTTAGTAAACTAATAATTAAAACTTTTGAAACTATTTTTTTATATATATACACTTTTTTTATTGTTTTCACGTTTAGTTTAAAATCAGGATTCTTTTTTTTTATTGGATTTTATTATCCCACTTCTGATTTATTATCTAAATCTCAAATTAGATAACACAAACTGTAATTGAGAAAAACTTCCATTTTTAATAAACACAAACAACATATTTTCCTTTAGAATATTTTATTACCATTTCCCTTGAGAGTTTTATTTCAACTGACTCAAAAATTATCAAATATGCCAAAGATGACATGACATTAGTTATTATTTAAGTTTTTCTCTATTTGACATTTGTCATTGTTGACACTAGAGTAATCGTTCGAGAGTTTTCAGCATAAAGGAAGTTAGACTTATCGGTCTGAAGTCCTTTGCGGTTTCGTGTCCTCTTTTGCCTGCCTTAGGTATAAAGACCACCTTCGCCCGCCTCCACGGCAGGGGAATGTGTCCTAACATAAGGCTGCCTTTGAACAGCTTAGCAGTAATGGAAACAACTAGTCCTTTCGTTGCTTGCAACATTTTCGGAAACATACCATCTGTATCTGCCGCTTTATATGGTGAGAAGTTATCGATCGCCCAGGCAATCTTTTCTTCTGACGCAAGCGAGCTTATCAATTCGTCCGAGTGATTAGGGACCCCCAGATCAACCACCTGGTTGATATCTTTGGTAGTCTCCACACACACAGGGAAGTGAGAACGCGCTACCAAGTCTAGGGTTTCAGTAGATGATTCAGTCCACGTCCCCCCTCCGTGGTTTTAAGGAAGGATGGATTAGAATGCTGTTTAGCAAGGATTCTGCCAAGTCTGGCAGTGTCACTGGTATTTTCAATGGAATTACAGTAATCCTGCCATGACTGGGTGTTAGCCAGCCGGATAGCTTTCTTGTATTCCCTTAGGTTATCTTTGTAGAGTTGCCAACTATTATATGTGTAACAGATGTTGTAGGCATCTTTGGCCGCTTTCCTTAAGACGGATAAATTATCGTTCCACCACACTGATTTTTTGCTAGGTTATACTGGACATGACACCTTGTTGGAGACCTCCAGGGCCTTCGTAAATGTGCCAGTCCTACTATCTAACTCAGACTTGCGATATTTGTGCTGGCTATAACCGATAGTTTTTTCCTAGCTACTGCACTGAAAATCTTCCACTTAGTAGACTTTGGCTTTCTGTAGGGCATGGGGTTATCAGATATCGCAAGTGTGACTGCGACAGATATCGCAGTCACATTTGCGATATCTGTGTTGGCTATAACCAATTGCTTTTTCCTAGCTACTGCACTGAAAATCTTCCAGTTAGTAGACTTTGGCTTTCTATAGGGCTTGGGGTTATCTGATTTAATGTTACTATCGAGAAGTGATCAGAGAAAGATCTTTCCTCAGATACTGTCCACTTTTCAATTTTTAAGGCTTCATCATTACCTATACATGTAATGTCTAACACGTCTTGCCAGCCAGGAAATCTGGCCGAGCTAGGGAATGTGAATGTAGGAGTGTAACCTCTATTGCATATAATTAGGTTAGTATTTAAAATCAAATCAAAAAGTGAGTCACCTCGATCGTTTATCTCCGAGCTGCCCCACAGGGTATGTCTTGCGTTGGCGTCACAACCAACAATCAGCTTGCCACCTGTGGCCTGTACCATCTGCTGAAATCGTGTCGGTGGTGCCGGTTCATCATGTGCCATATACACGGAACTTATGTACATGTGGACATTACTACCCATCTCTAGTTTGACAACTGTGAAATCTTCATAGCTGAAATTAGAACAGAGATGTGCATTAATGTGTTTTTTAACCAGAATACAAGTTCTGGGCTTACCTATTGTTGTGTGTACAGTCTTGTAGAACAGGTTGTAATTGCTGTTCTTCAACTTTCTTATCCTGGAGGCATTGACCCATGGCTCTTGAATAAGAGCGATGTCGAGGTCCTCCTCGCTAAGGAGGACCAGAATATTATCCGATGCGCACTTCCAGTGCTTTAGGGTAATCTGCACTACCCTCATCGCCCTCGTTTGTGTCAACGGCTGTAGACGTCTCCGTGCCTAGAGATATATCTACAAGCCGCTCGCTTGCTTCCACCAGATCGTCTATGCCCGGACAATTTTATTTAAATATTTTCAGTTTGGCATGACGTATGCCAAATCTTAATTTGTTGTCCAACTTCTGCAAGAGAGCAAGACTTTCCTCATTTTTTAGAAGGACAAATCACATGCTGTTGTTCTGAATGTCACTGAATTTCTCCTTCACTATCACCGACCAGTCTGACATCGGAACTGTAGGGTTATGGAGACGGAGGCACTCAAGAAGCTTTTCCTCGCCAATCTCCATCCTGGGCAACTAAATGCGGGCTCTGGTTCTTCTCGGGATTTCATTAGCTTGGATTAGGCCAATCTTTGCTTCCTCCCACACGTCGCTAATCTTAGCTACGCTGCTGCTAAGAAAATCCAAAGAGAACTGATCCTCGCATTTGATTACCCTGTAGCCTTTGACCACGTCGGATGAATCAAAGCAGGGGAGCGGCCCCCAGTACCTCCTAGAATGTGCTCCATAATTATCTCTGATAGCTTTGTTTCCAGTTTTATCCACAAATCGGCCGATACTTGGCGATTGCTGGCTTTTTCGTCCGTGACTGCAACAGAAAGGTTGTCTTTTACAACCTCGCTGTAGTTCCTATGTGGAACTACAGTCTTTGCTGTACTATGAATGTTCGCTCTAGACACCTTTGATCCATGTGCACCGGGACTGATCTCATCTTGAGATCTGTCCCTTTCAGCTAGAACCTTCTCAGTGTTATGCAACTCGTACCTGAGCACAACATCGGTTTATCTTATTTTGTCCTCGGCATCTCTTTCATTTACAATACCTTCAGCCTCATTATGAGCGATCTTGCCCAGAATTAACTTGGCCTTCTGGTATTCCTTCTTGATAGTAGATCCGAGGCTTCTATGCGTTTTGGCAGTGGAGGAGGTACTTCGGCTGGTATTACAATACCCCTAGAACCTGCTGGCTTCTGGTATTCCTTCTTGATAGTAGATCCGAGGCTTCTATGCGTTTTGGCAGTGGAGGAGGTACTTCGGCTGGTATTACGATACCCCTAGAACCTTTCGATACCCCTAGAACCTGCTGGCTTTGGCGCACTATGTCTGGTGCTTCCGCTGCCTGCAGGTGCTGTGGCTATTTGGGGTTTTAATTTCGTTAGTGCCGGTGTACTATGACTGGTACTGACAATAACGCTGACTGTAGAGTCCTGACTGGATGTAACTCATCCTTCGAAGATGAGTTGATTTGTTCCGTTGGTTTAATTTGTTTTTTGTTTCGAATCATATTTTGTTCCCACGAGTGTGGCGGGAAAGGAGGTCGACATATGCAGAGCTCCCGTACATATGCAAGGCTAGTTACAATGGGGGGACGCCAGGTACCCCAAGGTGACCGTTAACTATATCACCTTTATACACCTAATACCATGCAGCCTCGGCACGGTTATCTTGCCCACCTTGGCTTGAGTGTATTTCGCGGATTCCGTGGGGATAAGTCTGAAAGATCAGAAGTATCCATACAGTTCCAGGGACCACCACGGGGAGGTAACACTTGACTAAGAACTTCGACAGTTGCAGCATACATACACTTTAATACCTACCCTGTAGAATCCCATTCCCGACACCCGGGTTTATTCTTAATGAATACCATATTGTTGAGTAAATCCACGAACCACCAAACGCGCTTTATATCTGTATTTTGTTTCATTTTAAATACCCAACGATTATCAAAAACTCTTTGATTCTCTGGTGCTTCAACTGAATCCCATGTAAGATTTTTTATTAGTGAATTAAATTCATAATCCACGTTTCCAGTCTATAACTTCTGTAGCCTGAATTGTTTCTTCATACGTTTCAGGTTCAATTATCATAGCTATATTACATTTTTCAATAAAACGTTGTAGTGTTTTGGTTCCAGGACGTATTGTATTGTTGATTATTTCGTTGGTCTTCATTTTAAACAATAGAAACATTATCATGTGTCAATGTTATATTTTCTTCAAAATCTTCTGATATAGACGAGCTAATACCATTTGAAGTTTCATCATTATCTTGATTTTTACTGTCATCAACCTCACAAACTTCTTCAGCAATATTTTGTTGTTTTCATCGTCTTTATCGTGAATTATAAACCTTTTTGATTCAATTTCATTAAATCGAACATTACAATTAATGAAAATATCACGATATTTGGATGGTACAGACGAACATTTTTACTTGTAGGCTCGAGTGCAATCAAAAATACTTTTTTACCTTTTGAAACCCATTTCTTACGAACATTTTGTTTTGGAACCCATTTCTTACGAACATTTGCACAAAACGCTCTGTACCAAATATTTTTACTTGACTCAAATTTGGCGTTGTGTCAAACTATTTGTCATACGGCGTATTTTTAACACAATTACTATTTTTAACACAATTACAATAAGGTACACAGCTGTACGAACAGTTTTTGGCCATAAAAACTTTGGTAAACCACTTGATATCAACATCGTTTTAGCACTTTCTATAATTGTTCGATTATCACGTTCAATTCGATCGTTTTGCTCTGGTGTATATGCTGTTATTTTCTCCATTTGAATACCTTCTGTTGTAAATAATTTTTTTGGTATATTCACATCAGTGACCAAAGCTTCTTTACACATTTTTTAATAGTCTCTACGTTAATTTGACCTAAACGACAATGACAATGTTGAAACGAACCTGATGCTACATTTGCTTTTCAGTTCTATTTAAACGAAAATCTATTTTTAGTGGATTGTGGTCATAACGTTCACCAACAGCTACAATGTTATTTAAATTATCAATCACTTTACAGTCTTCATTTTCGAGTCGACGTGGCTCCCACTGATTGTTCCCATGGGTTTCAATTAAAATTCATTTCATGAATATTCGGAAAACCGTGCACTTGAAATTGCTGATGGAAATCGTGTGGAAGGTCAGAGATTTCAACCATTTCTATCAGCAATATCAACTGCATGTAATTCAGAAAACCACTCACGAAGATAAGTCATGTGACTGGATGCACCTGAATCAGCAAACCACAGTTCTTTCTTTTGAATATTTTTGGACATTATTTTGGCCAATGACCAATTTCATTACAATTATGACACTTTGTTCTCATTTTTAATTCATCAATGTTGGTATGGTTTATTTAACCATATAGGCAACATCGGTTGCACATACTTCTTCATTATCAATTTTTTTCAAATAATCTTGTTCTAACTGTATTGATGATATCAATGGGTCAATCGTACGTTTCTTTTGTTTTATACCAAACCGTTTAATAATTGTTTAATACCAAACCGTTTTATAAAGACATTTTTTATTACTGGCTACTGACGCACAATTTTTAATTTATCAGATAATTCTCTACTCTTTGTTCGATTTCGGATGATAGGTGGTTAACTTTTGAAACATAACCAACAATATTTTCATCATCTTTCATTTTTAATAAAAAAATATTCTTCATATAATGTCAAGACACGAATTTCAGAATTTTTTTCATAAATGCTGCATAATTTATCAATCATTTCCTTTGCCGCTGTACATGTTAAAACAAAATTCGCATGTTCACAATCCAATGAATTATTGCATTCAGGGCTTTTGTTGCAATTTCCATGTATGTATTTATTTGAAATTTCCACAGTCTATAATTTTTAGATCTAATTTCACCAAACGCGTACATTATTTTTTAAAATTATATTTTAACAAAAACGCTTTCAATTAAATTTTAAAATATCAATAAGCTATTTAATATTTATTCTTATTCAATTCAATGACGACGATGGAATGCTATATTTTATTATACATTTATTATATAAAAAAAGTTTCTGGGCCAATAACCTATTGATAGTTCTTGTTTTGTATGATAAATAAGAAAACAATGAATGTATAATAAGAAATATACGTGTTTTATTTAAAGGTCTTTGCTAATTCAAGAATACTTTTGGACTAACTTTAAATATGAAATTAATATTGAATATATACTACAGTAGAACAAAGAAGATAAACTAGATCTGTAAAAACATGTTATATTAACGTTAAACTAATTTTAACAATATAATCTCAATAAACTCCTTTTTAAATATAGTAAAATCTCCTTTTAGTTTAACGGCTCTTGTAGGATCAAAGCCTTCGTAATCTCGGCTGACTCAAAATATGACTCAAAATGATTTGCTACACTTAAAATATTCAATATAAGAAAATAATTATGAAAAAGAAAGAACAAAAGTTCGGCGAAACTGTCAATGATTTGTTTATGAGTATTAGCCACCAGTTCGCTAGTTCCGTTAAATTGGTTACTGCCCGGTGCTTCCCTCTTGGCCCTGGGCAATGCTGGACATTCACAGAGAAAGTGTGTAATGGTTTCTGTCGCATTCTGATCTCTGCAGCTGCGGCAGGATACATTAAATGGAATACCCAGTCTGGCCGCATGTTCTCCAATTAACCAGTGTCCCGTAAGCACAGCTACTAATCTGGCTGGGTCCCTACGTGACAACTTTAACAGTTAACCAACTGTTTTCCTCCCGTCGTACGACCGCCAAATTTTCTTGGTCGCACGGCAAGTGTTTAGGTCTCTCCATCTACAGTCCGCTAAGGCTAAAAGTAGAGATAGATCTCTCTTTTAATGCTGTTTAAGGGTGGGTCTACTTCTTCCGCGAGTGACGCGTATAGGTTGGATCCGGCCCTGGATAGTTCTTCGGCATACTCGTTACCTGTAATGTTCCTATGTCATGGAACCCACACTAACGAAACCGCGTGCCGGTTACTTATTTCTGACAGCACTTCTGAGCAGTGCTTGACAAGCTTGTATGATATTAACGCGGATTTAAGGGCCAAGATGACTGCAAGGCTATCCGTGACAATTGCAATACTTCTACTCGGAGAAGTATCATTTTTCACTGTCTGGCATGCTTTCTAGATTGCTAGCATTTTAGCTTGAAATACGCTAGATTGATCTGGGAGTCTAAAAGATTGTTCGATCTTGAGTGAGGCTGAATAGACACCCGCACCAACACCACAGTCCATCTTAGACCCGTCAGTGAAGAGTACAGTGTCAATTCCACTCAAGGGGTTACTTCGTTTCCAATCATTCTTTGAAGGAAACTTAACTTCTAATTTCTTACCAATCTCCAACCTTGGGATCCTGGCAGATTGTAAGCTACAGATCCTACTGTTACCGTACGGTTTTGTCAGCCAATACCCATTTTCTCTGAGTCTGACCGCGCTATATGAGGCTAGATACTTAATGTGAAGGTCAACAGGGAGGAGCTATAGAAGCGTTTCCAGTGCATTACCAGGAGTTGATCTCAACGCCCCTGTTATACCCACATATGCACTTCTCTATTTTCTGCCAAGCTTGGCCCGAATATACGCCCTCTCCAGTGCTGACCACCACACCAGTGAACCGTAAGTAAGGATGGGGCGTACGATAGGCGTGTACATCCATAAAGCCATTCTTGGTTTTAATCCCCAGGTTTTACCTAACATTTTCCTGCAGGAATACAGGGCTATACAGGCGTTCTTGGCTCTTTCGTCAGTGTTTCCATTTCAATTTCGGGTCAAGTACCACGCCGAGGTACTTAACACTTGTGACTAGATTCAGATTTACACCATCCAATCTAGGCTTGGTGAATTTTGGTATTTTGGTTTTGGTTGTAAATAACATCAGTTCTGTTTTACCCGGGTTAGCGCAAAGACCGCACTTTTTGGCCCATGTGCTAACCCTTTTCAATGCACGTTCCATAATTTCGCTCATTATGTGAAGGTGCTTCCCAGACACTAATATTACTAGATCGTCAGCAGATGCTACGGCTTTGATTCCTTCTTCGCGAAGTTCGGTTAATATTTTATTCATTATTATTAGCCATAGTAGTGGAGACAACACCGCCCCCCCCCCCCCCGAGAGGTGTGCTCCTGCATACTCTTCCGGTAATTTTGGAAACACCCAGTTCCGCCTGAATTTCTGTTGATTGCAGCATATTTACATTCCACTGGCTGAGTGTTGTTTCCACACCCATTTATTCCAGTGATTCCTTTACAGCTGCAATGTGAATGTTATTGAAAGCGCCTTCTATGTCTAGAAAGATGGCAAGTGTGTATTATTTATATCGTATAGATTACTCCACGCACGACTTTGCTTAGTGCGGTTTCCGTTGACTTAGCTTTACAATAGGCATGCTGGTACTTATACAGAGGAGTTCTGTCAAGTGTTTTCCTGATTTCTATCTAGAGTAATCGTTCGAGAGTTTTCAGCATAAAGGAAGTTAGACTTATCGGTCTGAAGTCCTTTGCGGTTTCGTGTCCTCTTTTTCCAGCCTTAGGTATAAAGACCACCTTCGCCCGCCTCCACGGCAGGCTAATGTGTCCTAACATAAGGCTGCCTTTGAACAGCTTAGCAGTAATGGAAACAACTAGTTCTTTCGTTATTTGCAACATTTTCGGAAAGATACCATCTGTACCTGCCGCGTTATATGGTGAGAAGTTATCGATCGCACAGGCTATCTTTTCTTCTGATGCAAGCGAGCTTATCAATTCGTCCGAGTGATTAGGGACCCCCAGATCAACCACCGGGTTGATATTTTTGGTGGTCTCCACACACCCAGGGAAGTGAGAACGCGCTACCAGGTCTAGGGTGTCAGTAGATGATTCAGTCCACGTCCCCCCTCCGTGGTTTTAAGGAAGGATGGATTAGAATGCTCTTTAGCAAGGATTCTGCCAAGTCTGGCAGTGTCACTGGTATTTTCAATGGAATTACAGTAATCCTGCCATGACTGGGTGTTAGCCAGCCGGATAGCTTTCTTGTATTCCCTTAGGTTATCTTTATAGAGTTGCCAACTATTATATGTGTAACAGATGTTGTAGGCATCTTTGGCCGCTTTCCTTAAGACGGATAAATTATCGTTCCACCACACTGGGAATGATTTTTGCTAGGTTATACTGGACATGACACCTTGTTGGAGACCTCCAGGGCCTTCGTGAATGTGCCAGTCCTACTATCTAACTCAGACTTGCGATATTTGTGTTGGCTATAACCGATAGTTTTTTCCTAGCTACTGCACTGAAAATCTTCCAGTTAGTAGACTTTGGCTTTCTATAGTGCTTGGGGTTATCAGATATCGCAAGTATATCTGATATATTATCAGATATCGCAAGTATATCTGACTGCGACAGATATCGCAGTCACATTTGCGATATCTGTGTTGGCTATAACCAATTGCTTTTTCCTAGCTACTGCACTGAAAATCTTCCAGTTAATAGACTTTGGCTTTCTATAGGGCTTGGGGTTATCTGATTTAATGTTAATATCGAGAAGTATCCAGCTGTGATCAGAGAAAGATCTTTCCTCAGATACTGTCCACTTTTCAATTCTTAAGGCTTCATCATTACCTATACATATAATGTCTAACACGTGTTGCCAGCCAGGAAATCTGGCCGAGCTAGGGAATGTGAAAGTAGGAGTGTAACCTTTATTGCATATAATTAGGTTAGTATTTAAAATCAAATCAAAAAGTGACTCACCTCGATCGTTTATCTCCAAGTTGCCCCACTGGGTATGTCTTGCGTTGGCGTCACAACCAACAATCAGCTTGCTACCTGTGGCCTGTACCATCTGCTGAAATCGTGTCGGTGGTGCCGGTTCATCATGTGCCATATACACGGAACTTATGTACATGTGGACATTACTACCCATCTCTAGTTTGACAACTGTGAAATCTTCATAGCTGAAATTAGAACAGAGATGTGCATTAATGTGTTTTTTAACCAGAATACAAGTTCTGGGCTTACCTATTGTTGTGTGTACAGTCTTGTAGAACAGGTTGTAATTGCTGTTCTTCAACTTTCTTATCCTGGAGGCATTGACCCATGGCTCTTGAATAAGAGCGATGTCGAGGTCCTCCTCGCTAAGGAGGACCAGAATATTATCCGATGCGCACTTCCAGTGCTTTAGGGTAATCTGCACTACCCTCATCGCCCTCGTTTGTGTCAACGGCTGTAGACGTCTCCGTGCCTAGAGATATATCTACAAGCCGCTCGCTTGCTTCCACCAGATCGTCTATGCCCGGACAATTTTATTTAAATATTTTCAGTTTGGCATGACGTATGCCAAATCTTAATTTGTTGTCCAACTTTTCCAAGAGAGCAAGACTTTCCTCATTTTTTAGAAGGACAAATCACATGCTATTGTTCTGAATGTCACTGGATTTCTCCTTCACTATCACCGACCAGTCTGACATCGGAACTGTAGGGTTATGGAGACGGAGGCACTCAAGAAGCTTTTCCTCACTAATCTCCATCCTGGGCAACCAAATGCGGGCTCTGGGTCTTCTCGGGATTTCATTAGCTAGGATTAGGCCAATCTTTGCTTCCTCCCACACGTCGCTAATCTTAGCTACGCTTCTGCTAAGAAAATCCAAAGAGAACTGATCCTCGCATTTGATTACCCTGTAGCCTTTGACCACGTCGGATGAATCAAAGCAGGGGAGCGGCCCCCAGTACCTCCTAGAATGTGCTCCATAATTATCTCTGATAGCTTTGTTTCCAGTTTTATCCACAAATCGGCCGATACTTGGCGATTGCTGGCTTTTTGGTCCGTGACTGCAACAGAAAGGTTGTCTTTTACAACCTCGCTGTAGTTCCTATGTGGTGCAGTCTTTGCGCTACTATGAATGTTTGCTCTAGGCACCTTTGATCTATGTGTACCGGGACTGATCTCATCTTGAGATCTGTCCGTTTCAGCTAGAACCTTCTCAGTGTTATGCAACTCGTACCTGAGCACAACATCGGTTTATCTTATTTTGTCCTCGGCATCTCTTTCATTTACAATACCTTCAGCCTCATTATGAGCGATCTTGCCCAGAATTAACTTGGCCTTCTGGTATTCCTTCTTGATAATAGATCCGAGGCTTCTATGCGATTTGGCAGTGGAGGAGGTACTTTGGCTGGTATTACTTCCGCTACCCCTAGAACCTGCTGGCTTTGGCGCACTATGTCTGGTGCTTCCGCTGCCTACAGGTGCTGTGGCTATTTGGGGTTTTAATTTCGTTAGTGCCGGTGTACTATGACTGGTACTGACAATAACGCTGACTGTAGACTCCTGACTGGACGTAACTCATCCTTCGAAGATGAGTTGATTTGTTCCGTTGGTTTAATTTGTTTTTTGTTTCGAATCATATTTTGTTCCCACGAGTGTGGCGGGAAAGGAGGTCGACATATGCAGAGCTCCCGTACATATGCAAGGCTAGTTACAATGGGGGGACGCCAGGTACCTCAAGGTGACCGTTAACTATATCACCTTTATACACCTGTTACCATGCAGCCTCGGCACGGTTATCTTGCCCACCTTGGCTTGAGTGTATTTCGCGGATTCCGTGGGGATAAGTCTGAAAGATCAGAAGTATCCATACAGTTCCAGGGGCCACCACGGGGAGGTAACACTTGACTAAGAACTTCGACAGTTGCAGCATACATACACTTTAATACCTACCCTGTAGAATCCCATTCCCGACCCCCGGGTTTATTCATAATGAATACCATATTGTTGAGTAAATCCACGAACCACCAAACGCGCTTTATATCTGTATTTTGTTTCATTTTAAATCCCCAACGATTATCAATAACTTTTTGATTCTCTGGTGCTTCAACTGAATCCCATGTAAGATTAGTGAATTAAATTCATAATCAGTGAATTAAATTAGTGAATTAAATTCATATTAGTGAATTATTATTAGTGAATTAAATTCATAATCCACGTTTCCAGTCTATAACTTCTGTAGCCTGAATTGTTTCTTCATACGTTTCAGGTTTAATTATCATAGCTATATTACATTTTTCAATAAAACGTTGTAGTGTTTTGGTTCCAGGACGTATTGTATCGTTGATTATTTCGTTGGTCTTCATTTTAAACAATAGAAACATTATCATGTGTCAATGTTATATTTTCTTCAAAATCTTCTGATATAGACGAGCTAATACCATTTGAAGTTTCATCATCATCTTGATTTTTACTGTCATCAACCTCACAAACTTCTTCAGCAATATTTTGTTGTTTTTATCGTCTTTATCTTGAATTATAAACCTTTTTGATTCAATTTCATTAAATCGAACATTACAATTAATGAAAATATCACGATATTTGGATGGTACAGACGAACATTTTTACTTGTAGGCTCGAGTGCAATCAAAAATACTTTTTTACCTTTTGAAACCCATTTCTTACGAACATTTTGTTTTGGAACCCATTTCTTACGAACATTTGCACAAAACACTCTGTACCAAATATTTTTACTTGACTCAAATTTGGCGTTGTGTCAAACTATTTGTCATACGGCGTATTTTTAACACAATTACTATTTTTAACACAATTACAATAAGGTACACAGCTGTACGAACAGTTTTTGGCCATAAAAACTTTGGTAAACCACTTGATATCAACATCGTTTTAGCACTTTCTATAATTGTTCGATTGTCACGTTCAATTCGGTCGTTTTGCTCTGGTGTATATGCTGTTATTTTCTCCATTTGAATACCTTCTGCTGTAAATAATTTTTTTGATATATTCACATCAGTGACCAAAGCTTCTATACACATTTTTTAATAGTCTCTACGTTAATTTGACCTAAACGACAATGACAATGTTGAAACGAACCTGATGCTACATTTGCTTTTCAGTTCTATTTAAACGAAAATCTATTTTTAGTGGATTGTGGTCATAACGTTCACCAACAGCTACAATGTTATTTAAATCATCAATCACTTTACAGTCTTCATTTTCGAGTCGACGTGGCTCCCACTGATTGTTCACATGGGTTTCAATTAAAATTCATTTCATGAATATTCGGAAAACCGTGCACTTGAAATTGCTGATGGAAATCGTGTGGAAAGTCAGGGATTTCAACGATTTCTATCAGCAATATCAACTACATGTAATTCAGAAACCACTCACGAAGATAAGTCATGTGACTGGATGCACCTGAATCAGCAAGCCACAGTTCTTTCTTTTGAATATTTTGGGACATTATTTTGGCCAATGACCAATTTCATTACAATTATGACACTTTGTTCTCATTTTTAATTCATCAATGTTGGTATGGTTTATTTAACCATATAGGCAACATCGGTTGCACATACTTCTTCATTATCAATTTTTTTCAAATAATCTTGTTCTAACTGTATTGATGATATCAATGCATGATACAATTATACAAGATATGGCATTGCGCTTATCTGCCAACTTCACTCTGTTGTTTGAAGTTTCTGTGTGACGTAATAATATCTTAAAATTGTAAACAATTGTGTTGTGTTATATGAAATTTGGAATATTAAAAATAATTATTAAATAATATGTGGTGCACAGTATGTAATTGTAATAACAATAATAATAAGCCTTTAAATTCAGAAAGTGTTGGTAGTTTTTTTACGTTTCCGAAAATCAAAGTTTGCTAAAACAATGGATTCTGTTTTGCAAACGTAAAGACAAATTTAATTGGAAAACTGCAAAAATTTGCTGTAAACATTTTGTGAAAGAAGATTTTGTAAATTATTTACAATATGAAATGGGTAAATATACAATATTTTTTACATATAGAATTTTATTAATAATTTTTTTAAGGATTAGCAGATAGATTGCAGTTGAAACCGGGATCTGTACCTAAAATTTATATAATTTGTGAGGATGAAATTAAAGAATCTAAACGTGCTGAAAGGATGAACCTACGAAAAAATAAAAACATGGTTTGCATATTAGAACAAACAAATGTTCTTGAAAATGAAACAACTCAATTGGAAGTGCCAGCTGATGTTGAACCTGAAGAAGACTGGAAATTAAAATATGATGAAATGTCCAGTATAAATTATAAAATTCAACTGGAAATTGAACATCTAAATACGGAAATGTATATTAAATATTTATGTTTGTATGTCTAATTATTTTAGTTCTTGTATATTTTAGGAAAAATTTTAAATCAGAAAATGTTCGTTTGCTAGAAGCCGAAATATCATACAATCTTGAAATTGATAATTTAAAAAAAGAACTAACTAAAAGTGAATTCCATAGAGAAAACTTAGAAAATAAATTGTTAGGAATATTTACGGTTGGCGAAATTAAAAAAATAAAAGTTGGTTCAAAAAGATTGAACTGGACAGAAGCTGATATGGTAAGAAGTAATACCAGATTACGCAGAAGATAACGATTTTGCTTCAATGGAATATGATGGATTGGCAAATCTGGGTGGATACATATGCAAAAAGTAGCATAATGAACTTCCAGATATTCTTGTCAATGCTGAGAATGATAGTAGCTACACATGAGTGAATCATTTAAGTGAAGGCGGATTGTCGAAACCAACCGAACTAATGATGGGATATATGATGGAACTTGAAACGATATTTAATGAAGCCAACGGGGAAGAATTATTAATAATTAAAAATTTTATAAGTCACATGTTAAATTTAGTTGAACATGTTGACTGCAGTAATAAAATAAAAACACTTTTCATGCGGGCTAGAATGTATTTTCGCATAAGAAACTTAAACCGGCAAATTTTAGAAAACTTTATATCAAAACAAAAGAAAATACAAAAAAAATAATTACTTAAATATTTTAATAAATATGATTAAATTTCCGATAACAATTGTCTTTTAATAAATTTATTCCTATAGATAGATTTTTTGATATTGAAAAACGAATAAATTTCATATAAATACTACGGCTGTATACGATCTGCATATTTTATAGATATTGTGACGTCATGCGCAGAACAGTGTCAAAATGAAACGCGGGAATGCCATATCTTGTATAATTGTATCATGATATCAATGGGTCAATCGTACGTTTCTTTTGTTTTATACCAAACCGTTTAATAATTGTTTAATACCAAACCGTTTTATAAAGACATTTTTTATTACTGGCTACTGACGCACAATTTTTAATTTATCAGATAATTCTCTACTCTTTGTTCGATTTCGGATGATAGGTGGTTAACTTTTGAAACATAACCAACAATATTTTCATCATCTTTCATTTTTAATAAAAAAATATTCTTCATATAATGTCAAGACACGAATTTCAGAATTTTTTTCATAAATGCTGCATAATTTATCAATCATTTCCTTTGCCGCTGTACATGTTAAAACAAAATTCGCAAGTTCACAATCCAATGAATTATTGCATTCAGGGCTTTTGTTGCAATTTCCATGTATGTATTTATTTGAAATTTCCACAGTCTATAATTTTTAGATCTAATTTCACCAAACGCGTACATTATTTTTTAAAATTATATTTTAACAAAAACGCTTTCAACTAAATTTTAAAATACCAATAAGCTATTTAATATTTATTCTTATTCAATTCAATGACGACGATGGAATGCTATATTTTATTATACATTTATTATATAAAAAAAAGTTTCTGGGCCAATAACCAATTGATAGTTCTTGTTTTGTATGATAAATAAGAAAACAATGAATGTATAATAAGAAATATACGTGTTTTATTTAAAGATCTTTGCTAATTCAAGAATACTTTTGGACTAACTTTAAATATGAAATTAATATTAAATATGAAAAATATGAAATTAATATTGAATATATACTACAGTAGAACAAAGAAGATAAACTAAATCTGTAAAAACATGTTATATTAACGTTAATTTTAACAATATAATCTCAATAAACTTCTTTTAAATATAGAAAAATCTCCTTTTAGTTTAACAGCTCTTGTAGGATCAAAGCCTTCGAAATCTCGGCTGACTCAAAATATGACTCAAAATGATTTGCTACACTTAAAATATTTAATATAAGAAAATAATTTTGAAAAAGAAAGAACAAAAGTTCGGCGAAACTGTCAATGATTTGTTTACATTTTACATAATGAATATTATTAAATTTAATAATTTTATTTTATGGATATTATTAAATTTTGAAAATTTGTAATTCATATTCTCTTTCTTCTATCAGTTTTCAATTTTCTTCCCGTAATGTCAAAATAAAATAGTATTTGTTGTAAAATTCAATGCACCCATAATGTTGAAAGAAAAAAAAAATGTTGGCACTATGTAATGTTAGTGTTTCCGCTGATATCAAAGTCTCTAGTGTTTCCGCTGATATCAAAATTTAAAAATATATTTGAATTTATATTCAGAATAATTTCATTAAATAATTTAACGTAAAATAGTTTTCCTGAAGTTTATTTTTCAAGCTATATATGTAATTTTCTGCACCGTTACATTTATTAAAAATATCGTGGATGCATAAAACCAATGATAGATTTTGTAGTAATCAACGTTGAATTGTGATATATTATTCAGAGCAGCGATATTTTGATTACATTAAATATCTTAAACGCACTTAAAAGAATTTCTTTGAAATCTTTTTCATAATTATTTTCTTCTTCAAATCAATAATAACATTATTATAGTTATTAATTAATTTAGATTTGCTATCTATTATAATAGAATTAGTATTTGCTTAAAATTTGATTTCATAATTTATCGAGTGTTTTGTTTGACGATGTAAATTTTTGGATTTTTAGTACAACGACTGCGTCTAAAAGAAAAAAAATGTTTCAATATAATCTTGGCTACATTCATCCGTGAGAATAGCACATAGTTTTTCGTCTTTCTCCAAAATAACTTGTAAATTTTAAACCACATTAACTTGAAAATAAAACAAAGAAATCGAAATGTCATAAATAATGTTTCTTTCGCAACTAATGAGTAGAATTGGGAACAAAAGTAAAAAATCTAATTCTATTCCATTCTATTAGTTCCATTATTGTGAACAAAAGTATTGTTTTCTATATGTTAACTTTTATGCTGCCCATACACTGAGCAATTTGGTTGCGCAACTGGTTGCAAACTATGGTAAGTTGCTTAGTTTGTGGAACGGTTGTGCAACCATTTTGATTGTTGCCAAATCGGTTGCAAAAATATCAAAAAATTTAGATATTTATGGGCGTGGTTGGGCAACCGTCGTGCAACCAGTTGCGCAACCAAATTGCTCAGTGTATGGGCAGCATTACGTTGCTTTGTTTTAAAATGGTGCTACAATATGAAATGAACCTACCAGGCCTAATCATAATAGGCATATGCTGGCTGGTCATACAAACTCTATGTATGATACGACTACATATAAATCGTATCTTGAAATCATAATATGCTTATCGCTACATTTTTTAACTTTTCCTTTCGGTTTCGTTATAATTTTGATTGCCAAATTTCCATGATACAAATATACAAGTTATGGCAATGCGCATATCTGCCAACTTCATTCTTTTGTTTGAAGTTTCTGTGTGACGTAATAATATCCATTGTAAAATTGTAAACAATTGTGTTGTGTTATATGAAATTTGGAATATTAAAAATAATAATTAAATAATATGTGGTGCACAGTATTTAATTGTAAAAACAATAATAATAAGCCTTTAAATTCAGAAAGTGTTGGTAGTTTTTTTACGTTTCCGAAAAATCAAAGTTTGCTAAAACAATGGATTCTGTTTTGCAAACGTAAAGACAAATTTAATTGGAAAACCGCAAAAATTTGCTGTAAACATTTTGTGAAAGAAGATTTTGTAAATTAATTACAATATGAAATGGGTAAAAATACAATATTTTTTACATATAGAATTTTATTAATATTTTTTTTAAGGATTAGAAGATAGATTGCAGTTGAAACCGGGATCTGTACCTAAAATTTATATAATTTGTGAGGATGAAATTAAAGAATCTGAACGTGCTGAAAGGATGAACGTTCGAAAAAGTAAAAACTTGGTTGAAAATTTATTAGAACAAACAAATGTTGTTGAAAATAAAACAAGTCAATTTGATGTGCCAGCTGATGTTGAACCTGAAGAAGACTGGAAATTAAAATATGATGAAATGTACAGTATAAATAAAAAAATTCAACTGCAAATTGATCATCTAAATACGGAAATGTATATTAAATATTTATGTTTGTATGTCTAATTATTTTAGTTGTGAAAGAAGATTTTGTAAATTATTTACAATATGAAATGGGTAAATATACAATATTTTTTACATATAGAATTTTATTAATATTTTTTTTTAAGGATTAGAAGATAGATTGCAGTTGAAACCGGGGTCTGTACCTAAAATTTATATAATTTGTGAGGATGAAATTAAAGAATCTGAACGTGCTGAAAGGATGAACGTTCGAAAAAGTAAAAACTTGGTTGAAAATTTATTAGAACAAACAAATGTTGTTGAAAATAAAACAAGTCAATTTGATGTGCCAGCTGATGTTGAACCTGAAGAAGACTGGAAATTAAAATATGATGAAATGTACATTATAAATAATAAAATTCAACTGGAAATTGATCATCTAAATACGGAAATGTATATTAAATATTTATGTTTGTATGTCTAATTATTTTAGTTCTTGTTATTTTAGGAAAAATTTGAAATCAGAAAATGTTCGTTTGCTAGAAGCCGAAATATCTAACAATCTTGAAATTGATAATTTAAAAAAAAGAACTAACTATAAGTGAATTACATAGAGAAAACTTAGAAAATAAATTGTTAGAAATATTTACGGTTGGCCAAATTAAAAAAATAAAAGTTGGTTCATAAAGATTGAACTGGACAGAAGCTGATGTGGCAAGATCAATCACACTGTCGGACATCAGAGTTATTGGCAGTAAAAATTACTTCCTTTTCAAAAAGGTAAATGTAATAGTTTAATATATTGTATATTATGTACATTACTTTTGGTAAATTTTACATTACTTTTGGTAAATTTTAAGGCATTATACAAAGCAACAATGCTCTGAAGTTACTCCATGAAGATTTGAAAGAACGTCTCGGTTTTAAATATATATTTACGTATCGTTTGAATCAAGATATTCTTGAAAATTTTTTTGGTGTAATTCGCTCTAAAGGAGGCATTCATGACCATCCAGACAGACAAGAGTTCAAATATCGTTTAAGGTTCTATATTTTAGGACATAATGAAGGAGCTTTGTCTGAAAATGGAAATGTATCCATTGATGATACTTCAGACTTAGTAGCGGAACCGACATTGACAGGCATGGATTTACTTCAGTTCAATAATTTATATTATTAATTAATTATGTTTATTTCACATTTTAGGATCTATGTTTAAAAGTATTTTGAACATGAACATTGAAGTAATAACAGATTACGCAGAAGATAAAGATTTTGCTTCAATGGAATATGATGGATTGGAAAATCTAGCTGGATACATATGCAAAAGGTTGCATAATGAACTTCCAGATATTCGTGTCAATGCTGAGAATGATAGTAGCTACACATAGGTGAATCATTTAAGTGAAGGCGGATTGTCGAAACCAACCGAACAAATGATGGGATATATAATGGAACTTGAAATGATATTTAATGAAGCCAACGGGGAAGAATTATTAATAATAAAAAATTATATAAGTCACATGTTAAATTTAGTTGAACATGTTGACTGCAGTAATAAAATAAAAAAACTTTTTATGCGTGCCAGAATGTATTTTCGCATAAGAAAGTTAAACCGGCAAATTTTAGAAAACTTAAAATCAAAAAAAAGAAAATACAAAAAAATTATTACTTGAAAATTTATATAAATATAAGTAAATTTCCGGTAACAATTGTCTTTTAATAAATATATTCCTATAGATAGATTTTTTGAAATTGAAAAACGAATAAATTTCATATAAATACGACGGCATATACATATTTTATAGATATTGTGACGTCATGCGCAGAACAGTGCCAAAATGAAACGCCGGAATGCCATATCTTGTATAATTGTATCATGCCAAATTTCTGTAACTAAATACGATTGTATTTCCGTACATAAATTTGACATTTATCAAATATTTTTTTTTTAATTTTAAATTTGAATTTGTATTTGTCAACAACAATGGAGGAAGATGATAATTTTATGAATGTCTTATTACATCTGTTAAAAAATATGATGCAATATAAAGGGTCCGCCAAATAACTTTTTTTTTTTGTAAATGCTATAAAAAAAAACTACTGAATATTTTCTCAAATTTCTTTTTTTATTTGAAAGTACAATCCTTCCGGTTAATAATTTAAAATAATTTCATTCAAATGGCTGCCTCGACTGGCCATGCAGTAGCCTACACGATCGGTCCAATTTTTAAGCACATTATCGATTGTGTGCAGCTGTATTTCACAGCTGCACACAATCGATGTAAACAAGCAAAATTGTCGCATATGGGGCACAGAAAACCCGCACGCATACATTGAAATTTTACAAAAATTTAATGTCATTTGTACAAAAAAAAACATTAATAAACAATAAATAAAAAAAAAGTTGTGTGCAGTAATAAATTGTAAAATGTGTAATAACAAAAAACAAAATGTTGCTAATAATATTGGTTTTCATGCGTTTCCAAAATGTCGTAGTTTGTTAAAACAATGGATTCATTTTTGTGGCAGAAAGGACGAATTCAATGTTAAAACTGCTAGAATATGTGGTCAGCATTTTATCGCGGATGATTATGAAAATAATTTAAAATTTGAAATGGGTAAATAGATTATTTTATAAATAAATTTTAACCTATTAATGATTGCATTTTTAGGATTTTGTCATCATCGAATATTAAAATCAAGTGCAGTGCCAAGTTTACGTTTTATAGAAGATTCTTCTGTGTTGAAGGAGTCCAATCGTACCAAGAGAGGTCAGACTAGGAACACAAAAAAGGAAATAAATATATTAATAAAAGAAAACTGCGATCCAGAATAAATTATATAAAGATAGTCAATAAATCATTATAAAAATTTATAGATTAGTTAACCAAGGTTTTATGAAAATATTAATCTTCCAAATATTATGTTTTATAGCGTTATTTCGAAAAATTGTACCAAAAAAAATGACTAATTTGATAATAAACTTAACCTAAATATCATTTATCTAAACTAAATAACTGAAATATTCAGAAAAGTCATTTGAAAAGTTAATTATTTTATTCACCAAAAAAAGGTAACAAGATAATTATTAAAGTTTTTTTTTTAAAACCAAACAAATTCCTAAGATTGTTTTAACTCAACAATCTTCAAAGAAAATTTTAATTATAAACTATTTGTTTTTTTTTGTTGTTAAATATTTGGTTAATTTAGTTGCCATAAAAATGATTTTAAACGCAAATTTTATGTGATTTTACATAAATGCGTCTACGCTAAACGGAATAATAGTAATAAAAAAAAAAAAAAAATTTAATGTGTGAGAAACTTGAAAATATAAAATAAAATGTATATCTTCTTTAATTTAAATATGAGAATTTTGTAATTTTATCATAAAAATTAATTATTCGTTTTGTTTATCAATTAAAAAAATTTTTTTTAATGTCTTCATTTAAGTTTTTATCAGTAAAATAAAACCAAAAATACATATTTTTTTTTTTAATAACTTCGTTAAAGAATTTATAAAACCCATTAACATTTAATAGAATTTTATGATCCATGCACAAAATATTGCAAATAAAAAAAATAAAAAAATCCGTCAGAAAAGTGAAATAAAAATGTATTAAATCATTTATCATCGGATTTCACACATTTTCTCCATAAAAATTCATATTAATCTAATATCAAGGATCTTTAGTTTCTTTTTTTTTTTTATTGCAATGCGTGTGCGGTCAATAAATTATGATTTTTGTTTTGCTCGTCATCGTAATCATGAGTATAGTCTGTAGTGGGTCAATTCTGTTGTTATAAAATATATAAATAAAATAAAATATATTAAAGAAGCCGCTGATGTTATTCAATTAAGCCACAAATTTTAAGCCACTTAAGTTATATATGAAAAGAATTTGGCAAAGTAGATATTAGTTTTCAAATTTAAGATCTTTTTTTGTAATTTATATCGTACTATGATTGTTAGTTTACTTTGTAAAAAATACTAAAATTATAAGTTTTTCAATTAATTTCAAACATCCTTTATAAAATTTCGATTCATTCCCATACATTTTTCAACACAATAAAAAATTTGTATTCTCATGTGACGTCATGCGCAGTAGAGAACGAAAATGAAACTCGTATTGTCGTTATCTGTTTTTCTTATATCATGATGAAAAACGATATTTTGTGTACTAAAACCCGACGTCAGATGGAAGACAGTCCTTATCCGATCGATTTCGATGCGTATAAGGGTTTTCGTAGCTTAGAGGAAAGTAATAATAAACGTCAAATAAAAAAATATTGCAACACTAACAAAAAAATTTACTGAGACAAAATTTATAATATTCTTGTTCAAAAATGGATTTATATGATGACTTGGATACGAAGCAACGTGCTGGAGCTGGACAAATTGATGGTTGGTCGTCAGGTATTAAAATGCTACAAACACAGCTTGCTATAAAAAAAGCTAATTTGCCACCACCACGCCGTGAACCGACAAAAAAGCCGATTGTGAAATAAAAAAAAAAAAAATTTACTATTTATTTTAAATTAAAATTAATTTTAGTTATTAACACCTGTGGCAAGTTTGCGACCGAAAAAACTAACAGAAGAAGATATTCGCCCTAAAAAAGAAATTTTGCTAATAAAACAAATTACAATTGCTCAGCCATTGCCACCAACTACAGAAAAACCATTAGATGTTATTGATTGGGATGAAAGCGAAGAATATAACCCACTGTGGCCAAATGAATACGATAAACTAATAAAAGAAAAACGTGATAAAGAAAAAGAACGACGTGATGATCATCATGAACATAATCATCGAGATCGAAACAGAAAAAGACGTACTGGAAATAATTCTAGATTTATTAGTACTGATTCTCCGCCATCCAATAAATATAGTGGGTTTGGAGGGAGATGTAATGACGAAGATACGTATTCTAAGTCGCCACCAACATCAAGTCAGTCTAGAAGTTGTGGAGCTGCTATTGCACCTCCTCCTTCGCTGCAAGAAAGTCCGATTGGTAGTGTTCCTCATGAAAAGTATTAACTATAGAAATATTCCAATAAAATTAAAAAATTTTATATAGTATATTTTCTAGTGCATCAAATGTTACAATTCCATATGGAGCTAGCTCTGTAGCTGCTAAAATAATGGCAAAATATGGTTTTAAAGACGGTCAAGGACTGGGTAAACAGGAACAAGGGATGTCGATGGCTTTGCAAGTTGAAAAAACATCAAAACGTGGTGGAAGAATTATTCATGAGAAAGAGCTTTTAATGCCACCACCAGCAGAGATAACCAACGCACCGGTTCTGCCAATGCCAATAGTTGAACCAGTATCTAAATCAGAACCAACCATAACTGAAATAATGAAATCGCCAAGTAAAGTAGTACTTTTAAGGGTAAATTATTACATATTCCAAATATCTTTTCATATTTTTCTTGTAATAATTTATTTCAATATTGAATAGAATATGGTTGGTCCTGGTGATGTCGATTCCGAACTAGAACCTGAGGTTAAGGACGAATGTAATACTAAGTATGGTGACGTTGTTTCAGTAGTAATTAAAGAAATGAATGGTGTTGTACCTGAAGAAGCAGTAAGAATATTTGTTGAATTTAAGAGAATTGAAAGCGCAATTAAAGGTAATTAAAAATATGCATACTTTACATAAAAGATTATTTTTACACCAATTAATTTTAGCTGTAGTTGATTTAAATGGACGATTTTTTGGAGGCAGGCAAGTACGAGCTGGATTTTATGATCATGATAAATTTAAAGTTGCTAAAATATATGACTAAATATACTTGAACTTTAAATATATTTATAAGAAATTAATCGTTATTTTCAATAATTACAAATTTATTTATCCTTTTGTTAATAATAACTAAATTTTAAAACAAATTTAAATTTGAAATCGTCAAATCACATATATAATATTAAGGTAGTGTTACCATCATCAACATCGCCTTGATTTTTCAAAACTTGTGGTCTTTTTCGGCAAGATTTGCTACTCTGCTTTAAAGATGCCCCAAACCAAGGTGTTTTTGGCAACGGCAGCGGAACGCAATTTATGGAGCGTATTTCTCGAGCGAATATCGCCTGGGTTTTCACACCGAGGTAGTTTATTCGTATAGAAAATGTTTGTTTCTAATGGATTGATTTGTCCTAGGACATTTTTCCACGAACTGCCCCATAAAGATGAGATATTGCTTAGTTCCCTTGCTTCATCCAACCCAATACATTTTAATATATGTTTCTCGTCTAGTGGTTCATTTAAGTTACATAGACTACGAATATCAGTGTCAAATATGCCAATTTTGTTTAGATGAGTTAGGCAACTGTGTCCTGTTATTAGACTGAGTTGTACGACTGATTCTCTCCTCAGGGCTTGTGATATTACGTAAAATTTATTTATATTTTCATATTTTTCTCCAGTTATCCATTTCGGTTTCTTTTTTTATGATGAAATTTTTCACTTGGTTTAGGCTTGATTCTATAGCTTGAGTTTGTGGTGTTCGTCCAATTATCTACGCGCGTTTTCCCCCCTAAAAAATCAGCTGTCTGATTTCCGGTTATGTTGCAGTGAGCTGGTACGCACTGGAAGTTTATTGTGTGCTCTCTTTGATATGGCACTGTCTAGAGCTTTCTAATGTCTTTTGCTGTGCTTGGAGCAATGAGTTCAGTAAATACAGGTAAGCTAACGCACCTGTATGTATTTACTGAATGTGATCTCTTCTTAACATTTTACCACACTAACAATCCAATGTGTCCGTATTTACGTTTCGTTGTTTTATTGGTGATAAGTTACCCATTGGCTGTATTAAGTTTAATGTGTTTTCTGCAAAACTTTTTTGTTTTTAAAATAAAGTTTTGTACGTTTCTAAACCATGCGAATTTATATGTGTGATGTTTTAGTTTATGGTAAAATTGCGCTGCCTCAGATTTTCCATAAAATGAACAATATGTCGGGGCGCTAAAATTTAAGGAAGGCAAAATGCAAGAAAAAAATTTTTATTTAATTATTTGCAAGTAAAACTTATTTCCAAATTATTCAATTACATAAACTATACTGCAGCCTTTGCCCACCTTTTAGAACCCGCGGCCCATATTTTTTAACCTCTTAAGGACAGTATGCTACTCGCGATTAGGGAAGATTACCATACAAAATTTAACTTAGCTAAATATAAGATTACGATTTAAGGGCAGTTTGCTACTCGCGATTAGGAAAGATTACTATACAAAATTTAGCTTAGCTAAATATAACATTACGATTTATGTCAAAATTCCGCTGAAGTAGTATGCTACTCAAGATTACTAAAAGCAAGAAAAAACGACGCCTTGTCAAAAGTCTCCACTAAATATTTCACGCGAAATAATGTTCTGAACATTTATTCGCGCGAAATTTTGACGTTTCAAGAAAAAAAAATCTAATTTTGAATATTCAAATTTGCAAAATTTAAAATATAAAAAATGAGTGAAGAAATGTATTTTGATTTGGAATATGTAGTGACACCCTGTATGAAACTTGGTATATTTCGTTAAGTCACTACCGGTTTTATAATCATGCGAACTGAATATTTATTTATTGTTGTAAAAAACCACTAATTTATTGAATACATTTTAAAGGTCGAAAGATCAATGCAAATTCTAACTGATCGATCATTTTACTGGTAACGACAATTGAATAGCTCAATTGTTGATAACAGAAATGATAAGAGTATATAAATCCATTCGAAAAAGA
Source organism: Empis livida (assembly GCA_963932195.1). Classification (NCBI taxonomy): domain Eukaryota; kingdom Metazoa; phylum Arthropoda; class Insecta; order Diptera; family Empididae; genus Empis; species Empis livida. The sequence goes on from OZ010648.1 coordinate 22,953,905, forward strand.
ATACAAATTCCATTCGAAAAAGAATACTAAAAGCGAATAGTCAAAAAGTAGAAAGTGTGATCGTAATTTAAATATAAATATAAATTTATCTAAATTAAATTATATTTTTTGTTAATATGAAATAAATAAATAGTTTTAATAATACAATAATTATAAATTAAAGATAAAAAATAAATATTAAAATAAGTATAAAATAAAATTATAAATGGTGTACTGAAATATGGTTTTTTATTTTTAATCAAAATACCATTTAAATTAAATGTAGGCTAGTGATAACCATAACTATACCCTAATTTGCAAAATTTAAAATATAAAAAATGAGTGAAGAAATGTATTTTGATTTGGAATATATCGATTCTGAAACGCCTGGAACCTCTCAAATTTCTAAAAAAAAATTATTATTTGTTATAATAATTTTATTATTATTTATTTAGAAAATTATTTGAAATGAAATATTTGAAATAAATAATAATATTATCTATGATTATTATTTAGAAAAATGTTTGAAATTAATTTGACAATTGACATAGACGTCAAAATTTATCTCTACACAATATTTTATCTCCACACAATATTGAGAGTTTGAAGATCGCGTTAAAATTTAGCTAATCTTCAGCAGCATACTATACTTTAAAATATATTAATATATTAATTTATTAAGAAATAATGCTCCAAAGCTGCGAATTGGAGCAACTTTCAGGCGCCGAAGCCATTATTTAGCGCCGATACTTATTAACTAGCTTTGTATTCGTAAATATTTTTGTAAATAGTTTTGTATTCGTAAATATTTCCAAAAAAAATTATCAGCTGATTAAGTCTATGATCATGATATAAGAAAAACAGATAACGTCATGCGCATATCGGCTAACTTCACTTCAAAAATTATTGTGTTTTTGTGACGTCATATAAGAATTGGAGTTTGTATGAAAAAATAAATATTTCGTTGATTATGTTTTGTGTTTTATATTATAATAATTAATAGTGGTTGTAATTTAATATTTGAAAAGATTTTAATAAACAATAAATAAAAAAAATGTTGTGTGCAGTAATAAATTGTAAAATGTGTAATAACAAAAAACAAAATGTTGCTAATAATATTGGTTTTCATGCGTTTCCAAAATGTCGTAGTTTGTTAAAACAATGGATTCATTTTTGTGGCAGAAAGGACGACTTCAATGTTAAAACTGCTAGAATATGTGGTCAGCATTTTATCGCGGATGATTATGAAAATAATTTACAATTTGAAATGGGTAAATAGATTATTTTATAAATAAATTTTAACCTATTAATGATTGCATTTTTAGGATTTTGTCATCATCGAATATTAAAATCAATCGTACCAAGAGAGGTCAGACTAGGAATACAAAAAAGGAAATAAATATATTAATAAAAGAAAACTGCGATCCAGAACTTGATTTTGAAAAAACAAATGATATGGACATCGATGAACATCGATCAAAATAATAAATTATATAAAGATAGTCAATAAATCATTATAAAAATTTATAGATTAGTTAACCAAGGTTTTATGAAAATATTAATCTTCAAAATATTATGTTTTATAGCGTTATTTCGAAAAATTGTACCAAAAAAAATGACTAATTTGATAATAAACTTAACCTAAATATCATTTATCTAAACTAAATAACTGAAATATTCAGAAAAGTCATTTGAAAAGTTAATTATTTTATTCACCAAAAAAAGGTGACAAGATAATTATTAAAGTTTTTTTTTTAAACCAAACAAATTCCTAAGATTGTTTTAACTCAACAATCTTCAAAGAAAATTTTAATTATAAACTATTTGTTTTTTTTGTTGTTAAATATTTGGTTAATTTAGTTGCCATAAAAATGATTTTAAACGCAAATTTTATGTGATTTTACATAAATGCGTCTACGCTAAACGGAATAATAGTAATAAAAAAAAAAAACAAATTTAATGTGTGAGAAACTTGAAAATATAAAATAAAATGTATATCTTCTTTAATTTAAATATGAGAATTTTGTAATTTTATCATAAAAATTAATTATTTGTTTTGTTTATCAATTAAAAAATTTTTTTTTAATGTCTTCATTTGAGTTTTTATCAGTAAAATAAAACCAAAAATACCTATTTTTTTTTTAATAACTTCGTTAAAGAATTTATAAAACCCATTAACATTTAATAGAATTTTATGATCCATGCACAAAATATTGCAAATAAAAAAAATAAAAGAATCCGTCAGAAAATTGAAATAAAAATGTATTAAATCATTTATCATCGGATTTCAAACATTTTCTCCATAAAAATTCATATATCAAAATCCATAAAAATTCTCCATAAAAATTCATATACCATAAAAATTCATATATCATTTATTCACACATTTTCTCCATAAAAATTCATGGTATCAAAAACCCCCGCATTAAAATCGCTTGTTTTTATAGCTATAGATATATCTTCCTAGTTAGGAAGTTATTGCTGGGAAATAGAATTGATGAATATGTCTAGTAGCTATAGGTAGAAATCTCGTTAAAATATAGGAAAATATGAACTTCAACTAAATTTCAGTTGTGTCGATTAAAATCCCGTTCTAGTTTTCTTAATAATTTAACTAGAATTATTACGATTGTTTATACACTGGAAATTACAGTGAAAAGTCTGAAAGCCAATCTAGTTTTTCAAGCTAGAGTCCAGTTGTGTTTCAATCTAGAATCTAACTAGATTCTAGCTTGTAAAACTAAAAATGTCTTGCTGTGCTTGGAGAAATGAGTTCAGTAAATACAGGTATGCTAATGCACCTGTATTTACTGAATAATAAGCTTACAAATACAATTCTGTTAAATTTTTGAATTATAATGCATTTAACAGAATTCTATTTGTGACAAATAGAATTCTGTTAAATTCAAAAATTCCCACACGATTTTTATACCCTCTCTCATGAATAATTTAAATGCCAATTGTAAATTGCAATCTAGTAACAGTTCTCATACCCATTCTATGGTTTGAATTTCATTGCAGTTGTTTGTTTTATATACTATCATTCAGTTTCAGTCGCCATTTAATTCGATTCGTATAGTTGATATAAGTTTATGAAATATCATTGCTTTTTTTTACAAAATATAAATAATAAAAGAAAATCTTAATGAATGTGGATGAAGTTTTTCAATTTTTAGTGGAAAAAAATATTGATCAGTAGTTGGCTCAAATATTTGAGTACATATATTAATAATTAAATTATATTTATACTAATTATAATGTAAATATTAATATACTTTTAAATATTTTATATTTAAAGGTATATACGGTATTAATATGTAATTATTTTAAAACTCTCAATATTAAATAATACTCAATGTAATATTAGTTTTAACAAATTAAATTTAATTCAATTTCAATTATATAAAAAAAATAAAACAAATATTTTATTACTCTATTTTTATAATTCAACTGTACTTCTTAAAAATTCAAATCAAAAACCTCTAATAATATTAATAGTGTTGTCAAATGTATACAACAAAAAGAATAATAATTAAGCAATAGAAATATCAAAATAGTGTTACCATTATTAATTTATATAAATCAAAAGTAAAAAAAATATTAAGCTTTAACATTCGGCCATCCAAATTAATAGTCGTCCTCGATTAAACGTCATAATCTTTTAAATACGTTGGAGCTTTTCAATTTCTCTTCTTTAACATCAATTCATCTTGTGCATTATAAATTTTCGAAAATAAATAGCTAATCCAAGGAATTGTCTTACATTATGAACGTTAAATGGTGTAGGGAAATTTGCTACACAATCTATTTTTCTAGAACTCGGTCTCATTTCACCTTCTTTTATCTCATATCCTAAATATTCAACTTCATTAAATAGGAATTTACATTTCTTTAAATTTAATTTCAAATTTGCTCTTCTGAAGACATCAAACATAATTTTTAAACTTTCAATACCATCTTCTTCTGTTTCAGTCGGCAACATTATATCATCAAAATATGCCATTGCTATACTAAACCTTAATGGTCCCAATGATTTATTTACTAACTTTTGAAAAATAGCTGGCCCATTACATACACCAAAAACCATTCTCAAAAACTCATAATGACCATCTTGAGTTATAAAAGCAGTTAATTGACGAGAATTTTCTTCAACCGGTATCTGATAATAACCACTTTTCATATCAAGAATAGTCAAAAACTTTTTGTGTGTTAAACGATCTATTTGGTCACTAATAACTGGCAATGGATATTTTTTTTTTTTGTGATTTAATTTAAAACCCTATAATCAATACAAATTCTCTTTTCTCCAATTTTTTTTTTAACAATTAACATTGGGCTTGAATAATTTGAAACTGAATCTGCAATAATACCAGCACTTTTTAATTCTTCTACTTGTTCTCTTACAAATTGTCTTTCAGAATAACATAAACGATATGGTCAATAAGTAATTGATTTATCGTTTTCCAACTCAATTTTAAAATCAACATATTTGGTAACTCCGAGCTCTTGTATATTCTCAGCAAATACATCACGATAATCTTGTAAGAGTTTCAATAATTTTTCTTTATTTTCATCTAAAATGTTTAGACCAATATCCGCATCTTTAAAAAAATTGTTAGATTCAACATTAACATGTTTTACTTCTAAATTCTGAATTGAGTCACCAATATCAACACTATAATTTATACAAAAATAACCATTTGTCACTTTTTCATTATCATGAAAAACCACGTTATCTAATGATGAATTAATTATTGATACAGCAAGGCCATCATCTTTAGAATTAATTATACATTCAGGTATAAAGGATCCATTTCTATTAATAGATTTCTCAATTAAAATATCTTCTTCACAAGCTTATTCAATATATGCATCTATAAAACCAACAAATTTTCGTGGTATAACAAACAGTTTGATTTTTTGCCCACAAACTAATTTTTACTCTAGGTAACTCAGGAATACACAAACTCTTTAAACATTCATCATCATCAATATATCCTTCTTCAAAAAATCTCAAATTTTTACCACGTTTTATTGTTGTTATATTAAATATTATTTGCTTCAGTGAATGGTTGTCCAATTATCAACTGAACTTCTAAATATTATCAAGTATCACATATATTGAAACATCAGTACAAGCTTGATCAACCTGTATAGTAGCTGTAAATTTTCCAACAGGATATAGTTTTCCTTCACCAAATCCATGAATGACAGCTTTTCCACCACAATCATCCTTCACCAAATCCATGAATGACAGCTTTTCCACCACAATCATCAAAAACCCCCGCATTAAAATCGCTTGTTTTTATAGCTATAGATATATCTTCCTAGTTAGGAAGTTATTGCTGGGAAATAGAATTGATGAATATGTCTAGTAGCTATAGGTAGAAATCTCGTTAAAATATAGGAAAATATGAACTTCAACTAAATTTCAGTTGTGTCGATTAAAATCCCGTTCTAGTTTTCTTAATAATTTAACTAGAATTATTACGATTGTTTATACACTGGAAATTACAGTGAAAAGTCTGAAAGCCAATCTAGTTTTTCAAGCTAGAATCCAGTTGTGTTTCAATCTAGAATCTAACTAGATTCTAGCTTGTAAAACTAAAAATGTCTTGCTGTGCTTGGAGAAATGAGTTCAGTAAATACAGGTATGCTAATGCACCTGTATTTACTGAATAATAAGCTTACAAATACAATTCTGTTAAATTTTTGAATTATAATGCATTTAACAGAATTCTATTTGTGACAAATAGAATTCTGTTAAATTCATTATAATTCAAAAATTCCCACACGATTTTTATACCCTCTCTCATGAATAATTTAAATGCCAATTGTAAATTGCAATCTAGTAACAGTTCTCATACCCATTCTATGGTTTGAATTTCATTGCAGTTGTTTGTTTTATATACTATCATTCAGTTTCAGTCGCCATTTAATTCGATTCGTATAGTTGATATAAGTTTATGAAATATCATTGCTTTTTTGTACAAAATATAAATAATAAAAGAAAATCTTAATGAATGTGGATGAAGTTTTTCAATTTTTAGTGGAAAAAAATATTGATCAGTAGTTGGCTCAAATATTTGAGTACATATATTAATAATTAAATTATATTTATACTAATTATAATGTAAATATTAATATACTTTTAAATATTTTATATTTAAAGGTATATACGGTATTAATATGTAATTATTTTAAAACTCTCAATATTAAATAATACTCAATGTAATATTAGTTTTAACAAATTAAATTTAATTCAATTTCAATTATATAAAAAAAATAAAACAAATATTTTATTACTCTATTTTTATAATTCAACTGTACTTCTTAAAAATTCAAATCAAAAACCTCTAATAATATTAATAGTGTTGTCAAATGTATACAACAAAAAGAATAATAATTAAGCAATAGAAATATCAAAATAGTGTTACCATTATTAATTTATATAAATCAAAAGTAAAAAAAATATTAAGCTTTAACATTCGGCCATCCAAATTAATAGTCGTCCTCGATTAAACGTCATAATCTTTTAAATACGTTGGAGCTTTTCAATTTCTCTTCTTTAACATCAATTCATCTTGTGCATTATAAATTTTCGAAAATAACTAGTTAATCCAAGGAATTGTCTTACATTATGAACGTTAAATGGTGTAGGGAAATTTGCTACACAATCTATTTTTCTAGAACTCGGTCTCATTTCACCTTCTTTTATCTCATATCCTAAATATTCAACTTCATTAAATAGGAATTTACATTTCTTTAAATTTAATTTCAAATTTGCTCTTCTGAAGACATCAAACATAATTTTTAAACTTTCAATACCATCTTCTTCTGTTTCAGTCGGCAACATTATATCATCAAAATATGCCATTGCTATACTAAACCTTAATGGTCCCAATGATTTATTTACTAACTTTTGAAAAATAGCTGGCCCATTACATACACCAAAAACCATTCTCAAAAACTCATAATGACCATCTTGAGTTATAAAAGCAGTTAATTGACGAGAATTTTCTTCAACCGGTATCTGATAATAACCACTTTTCATATCAAGAATAGTCAAAAACTTTTTGTGTGTTAAACGATCTATTTGGTCACTAATAACTGGCAATGGATATTTTTTTTTTTTTGTGATTTAATTTAAAACCCTATAATCAATACAAATTCTCTTTTCTCCAATTTTTTTTTTAACAATTAACATTGGGCTTGAATAATTTGAAACTGAATCTGCAATAATACCAGCACTTTTTAATTCTTCTACTTGTTCTCTTACAAATTGTCTTTCAGAATAACATAAACGATATGGTCAATAAGTAATTGATTTATCGTTTTCCAACTCAATTTTAAAATCAACATATTTGGTAACTCCGAGCTCTTGTATATTCTCAGCAAATACATCACGATAATCTTGTAAGAGTTTCAATAATTTTTCTTTATTTTCATCTAAAATGTTTAGACCAATATCCGCATCTTTAAAAAAATTGTTAGATTCAACATTAACATGTTTTACTTCTAAATTCTGAATTGAGTCACCAATATCAACACTATAATTTATACAAAAATAACCATTTGTCACTTTTTCATTATCATTAAAAACCACGTTATCTAATGATGAATTAATTATTGATACAGCAAGGCCATCATCTTTAGAATTAATTATACATTCAGGTATAAAGGATCCATTTCTATTAATAGATTTCTCAATTAAAATATCTTCTTCACAAGCTTATTCAATATATGCATCTATAAAACCAACAAATTTTCGTGGTATAACAAACAGTTTGATTTTTTGCCCACAAACTAATTTTTACTCTAGGTAACTCAGGAATACACAAACTCTTTAAACATTCATCATCATCAATATATCCTTCTTCAAAAAATCTCAAATTTTTACCACGTTTTATTGTTGTTATATTAAATATTATTTGCTTCAGTGAATGGTTGTCCAATTATCAACTGAACTTCTAAATATTATCAAGTATCACATATATTGAAACATCAGTACAAGCTTGATCAACCTGTATAGTAGCTGTAAATTTTCCAACAGGATATAGTTTTCCTTCACCAAATCCATGAATGACAGCTTTTCCACCACAATCATCCTTCACCAAATCCATGAATGACAGCTTTTCCACCACAATCATCAAAAACCCCCGCATTAAAATCGCTTGTTTTTATAGCTATAGATATATCTTCCTAGTTAGGAAGTTATTGCTGGGAAATAGAATTGATGAATATGTCTAGTAGCTATAGGTAGAAATCTCGTTAAAATATAGGAAAATATGAACTTCAACTAAATTTCAGTTGTGTCGATTAAAATCCCGTTCTAGTTTTCTTAATAATTTAACTAGAATTATTACGATTGTTTATACACTGGAAATTACAGTGAAAAGTCTGAAAGCCAATCTAGTTTTTCAAGCTAGAATCCAGTTGTGTTTCAATCTAGAATCTAGTTAGATTCTAGCTTGTAAAACTAAAAATGTCTTGCTGTGCTTGGAGAAATGAGTTCAGTAAATACAGGTATGCTAATGCACCTGTATTTACTGAATAATAAGCTTACAAATACAATTCTGTTAAATTTTTGAATTATAATGCATTTAACAGAATTCTATTTGTGACAAATAGAATTCTGTTAAATTCATTATAATTCAAAAATTCCCACACGATTTTTATACTATGGTTTGAATTTCATTGCAGTTGTTTGTTTTATATACTATCATTCAGTTTCAGTCTATGGTTTGAATTTCATTGCAGTTGTTTGTTTTATATACTATCATTCAGTTTCAGTCGCCATTTAATTCGATTCGTATAGTTGATATAAGTTTATGAAATATCATTGCTTTTTTGTACAAAATATAAATAATAAAAGAAAATCTTAATGAATGTGGATGAAGTTTTTCAATTTTTAGTGGAAAAAAATATTGATCAGTAGTTGGCTCAAATATTTGAGTACATATATTAATAATTAAATTATATTTATACTAATTATAATGTAAATATTAATATACTTTTAAATATTTTATATTTAAAGGTATATACGGTATTAATATGTAATTATTTTAAAACTCTCAATATTAAATAATACTCAATGTAATATTAGTTTTAACAAATTAAATTTAATTCAATTTCAATTATATAAAAAAAATAAAACAAATATTTTATTACTCTATTTTTATAATTCAACTGTACTTCTTAAAAATTCAAATCAAAAACCTCTAATAATATTAATAGTGTTGTCAAATGTATACAACAAAAAGAATAATAATTAAGCAATAGAAATATCAAAATAGTGTTACCATTATTAATTTATATAAATCAAAAGTAAAAAAAATATTAAGCTTTAACATTCGGCCATCCAAATTAATAGTCGTCCTCGATTAAACGTCATAATCTTTTAAATACGTTGGAGCTTTTCAATTTCTCTTCTTTAACATCAATTCATCTTGTGCATTATAAATTTTCGAAAATAACTAGTTAATCCAAGGAATTGTCTTACATTATGAACGTTAAATGGTGTAGGGAAATTTGCTACACAATCTATTTTTCTAGAACTCGGTCTCATTTCACCTTCTTTTATCTCATATCCTAAATATTCAACTTCATTAAATAGGAATTTACATTTCTTTAAATTTAATTTCAAATTTGCTCTTCTGAAGACATCAAACATAATTTTTAAACTTTCAATACCATCTTCTTCTGTTTCAGTCGGCAACATTATATCATCAAAATATGCCATTGCTATACTAAACCTTAATGGTCCCAATGATTTATTTACTAACTTTTGAAAAATAGCTGGCCCATTACATACACCAAAAACCATTCTCAAAAACTCATAATGACCATCTTGAGTTATAAAAGCAGTTAATTGACGAGAATTTTCTTCAACCGGTATCTGATAATAACCACTTTTCATATCAAGAATAGTCAAAAACTTTTTGTGTGTTAAACGATCTATTTGGTCACTAATAACTGGCAATGGATATTTTTTTTTTTTTGTGATTTAATTTAAAACCCTATAATCAATACAAATTCTCTTTTCTCCAATTTTTTTTTTAACAATTAACATTGGGCTTGAATAATTTGAAACTGAATCTGCAATAATACCAGCACTTTTTAATTCTTCTACTTGTTCTCTTACAAATTGTCTTTCAGAATAACATAAACGATATGGTCAATAAGTAATTGATTTATCGTTTTCCAACTCAATTTTAAAATCAACATATTTGGTAACTCCGAGCTCTTGTATATTCTCAGCAAATACATCACGATAATCTTGTAAGAGTTTCAATAATTTTTCTTTATTTTCATCTAAAATGTTTAGACCAATATCCGCATCTTTAAAAAAATTGTTAGATTCAACATTACCATGTTTTACTTCTAAATTCTGAATTGAGTCACCAATATCAACACTATAATTTATACAAAAATAACCATTTGTCACTTTTTCATTATCATTAAAAACCACGTTATCTAATGATGAATTAATTATTGATACAGCAAGGCCATCATCTTTAGAATTAATTATACATTCAGGTATAAAGGATCCATTTCTATTAATAGATATCTCAATTAAAATATCTTCTTCACAAGCTTATTCAATATATACATCTATAAAACCAACAAATTTTCGTGGTATAACAAACAGTTTGATTTTTTGCCCACAAACTAATTTTTACTCTAGGTAACTCAGGAATACACAAACTCTTTAAACATTCATCATCATCAATATATCCTTCTTCAAAAAATCTCAAATTTTTACCACGTTTTATTGTTGTTATATTAAATATTATTTGCTTCAGTGAATGGTTGTCCAATTATCAACTGAACTTCTAAATATTATCAAGTATCACATATATTGAAACATCAGTACAAGCTTGATCAACCTGTATAGTAGCTGTAAATTTTCCAACAGGATATAGTTTTCCTTCACCAAATCCATGAATGACAGTTTTTCCACCACAATCATCATATTTAAATTTCATTTCATCCGCAACAGTTTTTTAAATCGGAACACAATGTGAACCACAATCAATATAAGATTTAATTTCTCTTCCATTTATAATTGCTATTTGAAAATATTTTTCATCATTTGTTGAAATATTTTTATCATTTACTAGTGTTATTACTTCTGATTTCATTTCTTTAATGTGAGATCCTAAATTTTTATTATTGTTTGTACAAAACTTTTGCATATGACCTCTTTTCCACATTTTACACAAATTATTTCATTTTTGCAATCAGGTTTAATATATCCAATTTCTCCACATTGATAACATTTTACATCTTTAATCTTACGAACATTAACTTCATTCTTGAGTTTCAAAATTTTATTTGAATTACAGAAACGACCTGGGTTATTACAAATATTGTACAATCTCATATTTTCAGAATTATTTATTTTAAAATTTGTTTCTAAACTTACATCATAAATTCTTTTAGTGTATTATTTAACATCAATAATCATCTCATTTATATTTAAATATGTTTGGGCTAATAAATACCGTTTCTGAATACAAAAGTCCTTCAATAATTTGTTGTTTTATTTCCAAAAACTCCAAATTTAGATCATTACACATTCTAACTTTTTCAAAAAAATAGTCAATAATATCTTCACCTTTTCTCTGTTTTTTATCTAACAAAATTTTCCAAATTTGAGAACAAGTTCGACTACCAACAAAGGTTTTTTTGAATTCAATTTCGAATTGTTCAAATATTTCAATTTTAATTGTTTCATACCAACTTAAAGCAGCTCTCTCTAAACTCATGAAAAAGCATCCGGTCATCTATTTAATTTTGAAATTGTTTTAACAGATTTTAACCAATCAATTGCAACAATTTCTTTCTCTTTACCATTAAATTTTTTTATGGTTTTATTTAAATCGGGCATGATATGATAGTTCTGAAATTGTCGATTATTCGCCCCTGTTCCAGAATTCATTTTTTATGAATTTGTCATGTGAAAATTAAATTCGGTGTTCCAAGTTTCGATTATACGATTTGAAAGTGAATTGAATTTTCGAAAATGAATCATTGGTGTTCCGTATTTCATGTTTTTACGAATTTCAATCGAAATGCATTCATAATTTTATTCCTTTGTGAAATTGGATTATTGCATTGTGAAATTCATATATAGTAGAAGTTTTGAAAAATTCTGTGAAAAATAATATTAAAAATGTAAGTACCTACATTTATTTTAAGTCTTTAATTATTTTTTTTAATTTCAACAACTTTAGTGCTATTGATGTATTTAAATTTGTGGACAGTTTGTGGAGTGACTTGGCAAAGAATTTAAATAGTCAAGGTCCTCCGTCAAAGGATGTGTCAAAACATTGGCATTTTCCCTTAAAATTTTCCTTCTGATATTTTCTCTATTATTTCTTGTCCTATTTTCATTTATAACTGCAAACACAATCGGGTCCATTACACAATTTATTTTTTTAGTTAACTTCTATAAAATTAAAATCACTTTTTTTCTAATTCACATCAAATTACTAATTATAATTTTCACACTAATTATAATTTTCTTACATTTCTAATGAATGACATTTCGAAAGTGAATTTGAAAAATTCGAAAATGGATGAATTCCAGAACACCTGTTACAAATCCGAATGGATTTGAATTTCATTTTCATTTTCATTTCGAATGAAATCGGGAACAGGGGCGATTATTACTGTTTGTAATCATATTCATCAACAGTTGATTTTGTTGCATCATTAATTGGATAAGTTGCTCATTATTCGTCCTACAATCTACAATTTAAATTTGGATTAGAATTTGGTATATAATATTGGTTACCTGCATTGAAATTCGGTACATGCGTAAAAGCATTGTAACTCCTCGTTGGTGCTGTTGTACTCGACGCAGTTGTTATAATTGAAGCTGTTGGTACTTCATATTTTCATTCTTCCATAGCTTCTTTACCAGCTACTCCTTCCTGTAATTTCTATTTCAAAATTCGTTCCCTCACTTAGAACTTTGCTCCTTTTTTTTCTTTTTATATGCAATTGTATATATATACACATAAATAATCGATGCACGCAAGTTTACATATATATAAATATATAAATTTATCGCACTGATATGTTAAAATTCAAGTCACATAGATCGAGATTGCTGGTGTGAAAAGTACCTAAATATATGACTAACACAGTACCATTTACGGCACTGGCATTTCTCAGAAAAATCCAAACAAACAAAAATGTTTGTGCAATAGCCTGAGATAAGACGAATGAAGCTCCTCTTAGAACTAAATCGCATAACGCAACCACAGGAACTTGTACATAAACGCAACCACAGGAACTTGTGGTTGCGTTTATGTACTTGCGATCGTGACTGATCATTGCCTTTATATTTTTATTTTCATTACCTCTGTGATAAAAAAATTTTGGTCTTTTGTAACTAGCAAAAAAGTGTAAAAACCAACGGATTCAGGTAAAATTAAATTAAAATAATAATTACGTAAATTTACCAAAAAAAATTATAAAAATAATTATTAGCCATTTATTAGGTAAATTTAACTAGAAATAAATTTGGTTTTTTTTTATTCGGATAACATAAAAAATTAGGGAAAGTCCTCTGTTGACTCTTATCCTTCGTAGCATTTCGCAGGTAACGTGATTATCCCTATCCTGTCGTAGCCTGAACGAACACTACGACAGGATAGGGATAATCACGTTACCTACGAAATGCTACAAAGCTTACTACTCTGGACCTAGCCAAGGTGATGAACTGCTCGGGGAAAAAACGAGCTAGTGGAATCTAGTTCAACTCAATTGAAGTAACCGGCTCGGGGAAAAAACGAGCTAGTGGAATCTAGTTCAACTCAATTATTGTGGACCCCATAAACTCCTTCCGTTCTGCTGGCCTATGGTTGTGGTTTGTATAATAGCATACAATTCTGCATGAAATATGAGTCCCGAATGAAAAGCTTTCCGTATGGTCGACACTTCGAAGAATACACCTGCTTCGGCTGGCTTTTCAAATAAAGATCTATCTGTGTACAAAACTTCTCACATATGGTCACTTTCTGTAATATTGTTTCCCAACCAGTTGGTTCTCAACGGGATAGTGCAACGACACCTTTTCTCAAGAAATTAGTTTCGGAGTTATTATGTCGATCGTGTGGTTATTATTTTTTCTGTATTGAAAAACAATATCCCTTCCCGCTAACAAGTTGGAATTGTTTATGTTGAAGAGATAGCTCATTATGAAGAAGTAATTCACAGTGAACAAGTAGTCCATATTGAACTGATAGTTGAAGAGGTAGTTCATTAAAAAGCTATCCAAATCTCTAAATTATTTTATAATTATAACTATTGACTTCTTAATGTTAAAACTTATTTTTTTTACACTATGTAAAATTGCATTATAATTTGCATATTTTTTCCCAACAATTATTGTACAAAAAACACAACCGCTACTGATAAATATCATCAATATTCAATATAACAAACGAAAAATACCTATATGCAACTAACATGCACCAATCAACTTTTTAGAGAATAAAAATTTACTATACTATAGTATCATAGTTACATTTACTGATTGAAGAAGGGGTACGGAAGTGTAAAGATTAATATGTTTCGTATACAGAAAAAAATGATGAACGGAATGAATTTTAGGTATAGACGAAAATGTGGAAAAGTAAAGAAAATTTTGGGTAGACAAAGCAATTACACGGTGGGAAATTGGTTATATTTTTTCAACTTTCAATATCTGCATATATTTATCCTTACTAATATTCACGACGAAGCCCAACCAAAACTGTCAACGAAATGTTTGTATACATTTTGGAGTTTTAAGGTCTACTATTTCCAACTATCATGCTCACATTTTTCATATTAATTTAGCAATAATAAACAATTGACAGGGAATCTAATTTTATAGTTGAAAATAAATCCTTCAGATATAATTTTTTGTTTAAAATTTTAAAGGTTTATGCTTGCTGGCTTAAAATATCAGCTATAAATATCAATTTTGTACCAATTAATTTAAAATAGGTAAAGTTTTGATCATTTCAAGTCTTGTGATAGGTTTATAAACATTTGCACATCTTTATCCTCTTTGAAGTTGAACTGGTTGAAAATTTATAGCATTTTTCTTATTATTAAGGTTTAAGGGGATATAAGGGTGAGTATGCGAATATAGTTGATGGGTTCCAGCTACTTCAACCTAGCCTCTACTTACTTATGCCTTTCTCACCTTCTCGTGGTATCCCTGTTAAGCTGAGCAACTCGTACGAAAGAACTGGTACCCAACCCAGTTGGTGTAGTGCGGGTCAGTCAACAAACGAGAAAAGGCGAACCAAAATCCAGAAGCGTCTGTCTCATATTGGGCGGCTCCCTGGTCTGCGTCTGTTTCCCAGAGGGACGGCAGTTAAAGTAGTAGGTTTAAAATACGTCTCAACAAAAATGAACGAATCGAAACTAGAAACAACGGCAGGGCTATCTGCCAAAGTGTCGTCGGAATCCACGGCCGGCGGCGAGGGCTTGGATGTCTTACAAGATAAGGCATCTAAGTCGCCAGTGGAGAAAAAACACACAACAAAAATCGATATAGAAAAAACACACAACAAAAATCAAGAACATCATAAGAAAACACCAAATAACACTCCGACCGAAGACCCATTCAAGAAAAGTGATAGAATGAGAAGGTCACCAACAACTGATTCTACTAACAAAAAAGAATTTGGTAAATACAACAACAAAAAAATTTCAGCAAGAAATAGAGAAAAAGCAAAAAAAGAAGATCTTAGAACACCATTAACTAAGAAAAACAGATCGCTTTCACTTACCTTGTTAGACTTCAACAATTTTTCAGAGCAATGCTACAAAAATGAAGTAAATGGTAATCTACCTGGTCAGTCAAAAAGGAAAAATATATCTTCAATAGAAAACAGCCCAGAGTCATTGGAGAACGTTGGAAAAAAATCAAAAGTGGATTCAAAAATTGCAGATCTAGAAGAAGAGCTAAAACATGCTAGAGAAGAAATACACGAACTCAAAAGTATACTATCCGCAATTCAGGCTAAAGATACTCAAGAAACTCATCAACCACAACCAACAACTAGTATAGTTGCAAAAGAGACGGAATGGTTACTTCATAAGAATAATAAGAAAAAAAAGAAAATAGAAAATAAAGTCAAGTTCCTTCATAGAGCATCACCTAAAAATAACAAAATAAATAATAACAAAACTAATAGCAAAAATTCCAATTTTATATCTCGTGAATACTTACCGAGTCCGCAGAATAGGTTCCACCTGTTGACAAATTCACCTCTACCCAGCAGTAATGTTTTTGACTTTTTGCAAACAAAGAATACACCTCAGCCATCTTCTTGCAATAGTACTCCAAATATAAATACACCATCTATATCATCCAACCACAATAAAGCAGCAGCATCATTTAGCACACAAAAAAAGCAACACAAACCACCACCAATAATCTTTAGCAATATGAAAAACTATGCTGAGCTGAAACAAGCAAACATGATAGCCAAATAAAAGTGAACGTGTACACGAAGGAAGATTATCGTGAACTGTCGAAATTCGCAAATAGCTCTAAAATGGAATGGCACTCGTTTGAAAACAAACAAACCAGACCAATTAGAGTTATGGCTAGGCATCTCCATCCATCGTGCGACCCAGTACAAATCGTTGAGGATTTACGTGAAAGGAACTACAAAATTCTAAAAGCCGAAAATAAAATAATAAAAAAGAAACTGAACGGAAAAGAATATACTACAACTACCTTTGTTTTTACTCACCTTCGAAAACACTGAAAACATAAAAAAAATATGTGAAACAAAGTACATATGTAATATGAAAGTGAAAATAGAAGCTGTAAGGACGAATAACCAAATCCCACAATGTAAGCGCTGCCAAAGATATGGACACACGCAGAAATACTGCCAAAGAGAACCGTCTTGCGTAAAGTGTGCGGGTAATCATCTTACCGTAAATTGTGTAAAAAACAGAGAGGTACCAGCCAAATGTACCAACTGTGGGGAAGCCCACCCGGCCAACTATCGAGGTTGCATGATAGCGAAAGAGCTGCAAAAGAGAAAAATTACAAAAGAAAATAGTAATCAACGAGTACCATCAAAATCACCAACCACGAGCAGAGTTGCAGCAGGCACATCATATGCACAAGTGGCTAAAAATGATAGCATAGACAAAAACCATATACAACAACAAGAGGTAAATCAAATGACAATCTTATCGAGCATCTACGACATGCTCGGAAATCTAACTAATAGAATGGACAACATAGAAGCATACTTTGCTAAGCATATGAGTGTTAAAAATCCGTAAATGACACAACGAGAATACAAAATACTTACCTGGAACGCGAATGGAATATACAACAAAGTACAAGAGTTAGAGATTGTACTGCATCATCAAAATATAGATATATGTCTCATATCAGAAACGCATCTACACAATCAAAGGTACCTAAAAATAAACAAATATAAAACTTATATTACTAACCACCCAGACAACGCCGCCAGAGGAGGAAGCGCTATCCTAATAAAAGAGACCATAAAACACTATGAAGACCAAAGTTTACAATTAGATAAAATTCAATTGACAAAGTTAGTAATAGAAACGACCAAACAAAAGATTGCAATTGGTGCAGTATATTGTCCACCGAAACATAATCTAAAAAAGCAGGATTACACCATGATGATCAAAACGTTAGGTGAAAACTTCATCTTAGGAGGCGATTACAATGCCAAACATGTGGACTGGGGCTCCAGACTTTCCACCACTAAAGGTAAAGAGTTAAAGTCAGCTATAGTCGAAAATGGTTGTAGATACCTCTCGTCAGGGAGTCCAACATATTGGCCATCAGACATTAACAAAACACCAGATCTATTGGACTTTTTTATTACTAGAAAAGTAGCAACTAATAACACATGCATAGAAGACAATTTTGAATTAAACTCTGACCATTCAGCGATAATTCTAACACTAAAAGACAAATTAATAACAAAAAGTACATATCCAACATTAGTAAATAAGACAACAGATTGGGCTAGCTATAAAATCGAACTAGAAACTTTAATTGACTTAAAAGTAACTCTCCAAACGGAACAGCAACTAGACGAGGAAGCAGAAAAATTTACTACATATATCCAGAAAGCTGCTTGGAACAACACAAAAACATTAACGAAAAAAACAGTAGCAGTCAAATATCCTAGTGACATCAAAATATTGGTAGAAGAAAAAAGAAGAGCGAGACGTAGAAAATTGCATTATAATTTGCATATTTTTTCCCAACAATTATTGTACAAAAAACACAACCGCTACTGATAAATATCATCAATATTCAATATAACAAACGAAAAATACCTATATGCAACTAACATGCACCAATCAACTTTTTAGAGAATAAAAATTTACTATACTATAGTATCATAGTTACATTTACTGATTGAAGAAGGGGTACGGAAGTGTAAAGATTAATATGTTTCGTATACAGAAAAAAATGATGAACGGAATGAATTTTAGGTATAGACGAAAATGTGGAAAAGTAAAGAAAATTTTGGGTAGACAAAGCAATTACACGGTGGGAAATTGGTTATATTTTTTCAACTTTCAATATCTGTATATATTTATCCTTACTAATATTCACGACGAAGCCCAACCAAAACTGTCAACGAAATGTTTGTATACATTTTGGAGTTTTAAGGTCTACTATTTCCAACTATCATGCTCACATTTTTCATATTAATTTAGCAATAATAAACAATTGACAGGGAATCTAATTTTATAGTTGAAAATAAATCCTTCAGATATAATTTTTTGTTTAAAATTTTAAAGGTTTATGCTTGCTGGCTTAAAATATCAGCTATAAATGTCAATTTTGTACCAATTAATTTAAAATAGGTAAAGTTTTGATCATTTCAAGTCTTGTGATAGGTTTATAAACATTTGCACATCTTTATCCTCTTTGAAGTTGAACTGGTTGAAAATTTATAGCATTTTTCTTATTATTAAGGTTTAAGGGGATATAAGGGTGAGTATGCGAATATAGTTGATGGGTTCCAGCTACTTCAACCTAGCCTCTACTTACCTATGCCTTTCTCACCTTCTCGTGGTATCCCTGTTAAGCTGAGCAACTCGTACGAAAGAACTGGTACCCAACCCAGTTGGTGTAGTGCGGGTCAGTCAACAAACGAGAAAAGGCGAACCAAAATCCAGAAGCGTCTGTCTCATATTGGGCGGCTCCCTGGTCTGCGTCTGTTTCCCAGAGGGACGGCAGTTAAAGTAGTAGGTTTAAAATACGTCTCAACAAAAATGAACGAATCGAAACTAGAAACAACGGCAGGGCTATCTGCCAAAGTGTCGTCGGAATCCACGGCCGGCGGCGAGGGCTTGGATGTCTTACAAGATAAGGCATCTAAGTCGCCAGTGGAGAAAAAACACACAACAAAAATCGATATAGAAAAAACACACAACAAAAATCAAGAACATCATAAGAAAACACCAAATAACACTCCGACCGAAGACCCATTCAAGAAAAGTGATAGAATGAGAAGGTCACCAACAACTGATTCTACTAACAAAAAAGAATTTGGTAAATACAACAACAAAAAAATTTCAGCAAGAAATAGAGAAAAAGCAAAAAAAGAAGATCTTAGAACACCATTAACTAAGAAAAACAGATCGCTTTCACTTACCTTGTTAGACTTCAACAATTTTTCAGAGCAATGCTACAAAAATGAAGTAAATGGTAATCTACCTGGTCAGTCAAAAAGGAAAAATATATCTTCAATAGAAAACAGCCCAGAGTCATTGGAGAACGTTGGAAAAAAATCAAAAGTGGATTCAAAAATTGCAGATCTAGAAGAAGAGCTAAAACATGCTAGAGAAGAAATACACGAACTCAAAAGTATACTATCCGCAATTCAGGCTAAAGATACTCAAGAAACTCATCAACCACAACCAACAACTAGTATAGTTGCAAAAGAGACGGAATGGTTACTTCATAAGAATAATAAGAAAAAAAAGAAAATAGAAAATAAAGTCAAGTTCCTTCATAGAGCATCACCTAAAAATAACAAAATAAATAATAACAAAACTAATAGCAAAAATTCCAATTTTATATCTCGTGAATACTTACCGAGTCCGCAGAATAGGTTCCACCTGTTGACAAATTCACCTCTACCCAGCAGTAATGTTTTTGACTTTTTGCAAACAAAGGATACACCTCAGCCATCTTCTTGCAATAGTACTCCAAATATAAATACACCATCTATATCATCCAACCACAATAAAGCAGCAGCATCATTTAGCACACAAAAAAAGCAACACAAACCACCACCAATAATCTTTAGCAATATGAAAAACTATGCTGAGCTGAAACAAGCAAACATGATAGCCAAATAAAAGTGAACGTGTACACGAAGGAAGATTATCGTGAACTGTCGAAATTCGCAAATAGCTCTAAAATGGAATGGCACTCGTTTGAAAACAAACAAACCAGACCAATTAGAGTTATGGCTAGGCATCTCCATCCATCGTGCGACCCAGTACAAATCGTTGAGGATTTACGTGAAAGGAACTACAAAATTCTAAAAGCCGAAAATAAAATAATAAAAAAGAAACTGAACGGAAAAGAATATACTACAACTACCTTTGTTTTTACTCACCTTCGAAAACACTGAAAACATAAAAAAAATATGTGAAACAAAGTACATATGTAATATGAAAGTGAAAATAGAAGCTGTAAGGACGAATAACCAAATCCCACAATGTAAGCGCTGCCAAAGATATGGACACACGCAGAAATACTGCCAAAGAGAACCGTCTTGCGTAAAGTGTGCGGGTAATCATCTTACCGTAAATTGTGTAAAAAACAGAGAGGTACCAGCCAAATGTACCAACTGTGGGGAAGCCCACCCGGCCAACTATCGAGGTTGCATGATAGCGAAAGAGCTGCAAAAGAGAAAAATTACAAAAGAAAATAGTAATCAACGAGTACCATCAAAATCACCAACCACGAGCAGAGTTGCAGCAGGCACATCATATGCACAAGTGGCTAAAAATGATAGCATAGACAAAAACCATATACAACAACAAGAGGTAAATCAAATGACAATCTTATCGAGCATCTACGACATGCTCGGAAATCTAACTAATAGAATGGACAACATAGAAGCATACTTTGCTAAGCATATGAGTGTTAAAAATCCGTAAATGACACAACGAGAATACAAAATACTTACCTGGAACGCGAATGGAATATACAACAAAGTACAAGAGTTAGAGATTGTACTGCATCATCAAAATATAGATATATGTCTCATATCAGAAACGCATCTACACAAGCAAAGGTACCTAAAAATAAACAAATATAAAACTTATATTACTAACCACCCAGACAACGCCGCCAGAGGAGGAAGCGCTATCCTAATAAAAGAGACCATAAAACACTATGAAGACCAAAGTTTACAATTAGATAAAATTCAATTGACAAAGTTAGTAATAGAAACGACCAAACAAAAGATTGCAATTGGTGCAGTATATTGCACCAAACAGTCCACCGAAACATAATCTAAAAAAGCAGGATTACACCATGATGATCAAAACGTTAGGTGAAAACTTCATCTTAGGAGGCGATTACAATGCCAAACATGTGGACTGGGGCTCCAGACTTTCCACCACTAAAGGTAAAGAGTTAAAGTCAGCTATAGTCGAAAATGGTTGTAGATACCTCTCGTCAGGGAGTCCAACATATTGGCCATCAGACATTAACAAATCACCAGATCTATTGGACTTTTTTATTACTAGAAAAGTAGCAACTAATAACACATGCATAGAAGACAATTTTGACTTAAACTCTGACCATTCAGCGATAATTCTAACACTAAAAGACAAATTAATAACAAAAAGTACATATCCAACATTAGTAAATAAGACAACAGATTGGGCTAGCTATAAAATCGAACTAGAAACTTTAATTGACTTAAAAGTAACTCTCCAAACGGAACAGCAACTAGACGAGGAAGCAGAAAAATTTACTACATATATCCAGAAAGCTGCTTGGAACAACACAAAAACATTAACGAAAAAAACAGTAGCAGTCAAATATCCTAGTGACATCAAAATATTGGTAGAAGAAAAAAGAAGAGCGAGACGTAGATGGCAACAATCACGTGACCCAACAGACAAAAATGTTTTGAATAGCAAAACTCAACAACTAAAACGCAAAATTCAAAAATTTAAAGAAACATCAATATCGACCTATATGGAGAACCTCACAGCTTCTAAGAAAACAGACTATTCATTATGGAAGGCCACTAAAAAAATTAAAAACAATGTAGCACATGTACCACCAATAAAAAAAGCAGATGGAACTTGGGCGAAAAACAATAAACAAAAAGTAGATGCATTTGCTGAATACTTGGAAAAAGTTTTTGAACCTAACATCACATCAAACTACATAGCAACAGATAACTTACCAATAGTTGAAGATTGTAATATAGCACTCGTCACACCTCAAGAAGTAGCTGCAACAATAAAAAACAACTTTAAGAAAAAAAAGTCACCAGGATATGACCTGATCACTAATGAAATACTAAATCATCTTCCAAAAAAAGGTTGACTATGCTAATTAACAATGTTGACTATGCTAACAATGTTGACTATGCTAATTAATGCTTCTTTTAGGCTAAAATATGTACCAAGGGCATGGAAGGTTGCAGAAATGATAATGCTACATAAACCAGGAAAACTACCAAATGACATTACGTCTTATAGACCAATATCATTACTGCCAACTATATCTAAACTAATGGAAAAGTTATTTCCAGTCAACCTGAAAAAAATCATAGATAGAAAAAAACTAATCCCAAACTTTCAGTTTGGTTTTAGAGAACACCACTCAACAATAGAACAAATACATCGAATAACAAACATAATAGAAAACGCAATTGAAGACAAAAAAGTATGCTCTGCGATATTCCTCGACGTTGCTCAGGCCTTTGATAAGGTCTGGCATGAAGGACTACTGCACAAACTATCAAAAATGCTACCCAAACAACACGTTGAATTTTTAACATCGTATCTAAGCAACAGATATTTCAGGATTAAACAAGATGAAGCTTATTCAGACCTAAAGGAAATTAAGGCAGGCGTACCACAAGGTAGCATCCTTGGTCCGGTGCTGTACGTTCTTTTTACGAGCGACCTACCAACAACACAAGATATCACAGTAGCAACTTTTGCTGATGATACAGCATTACTGGCGACGGACAAAAACATAACAGCTGCAACAGAAAAACTACAAAATGCAAATAATTTAGTTTGTGAATGGACAAATAAATGGAACATTAAATTAAATGACACAAAATCACTACATGTCAACTTTACGACCAGAAAAATTAGCAACGAACCACTAATACATCTAAACAACAACATCGTTCCGCAGGTACACTCTGCGAAATACTTGGGCATGACACTAGACAGGAAACTAAAATGGAAAGAACACATTAACACCAAACTAAAAGAGTTAAAACTAAAATATGCAAAATATTCCTGGTTAATAGGGTATAAGTCAAAGCTTTCAGTATACAACAAAATATTAATTTATAAAACCAAATTTTCAAACCAGTCTAGTTATACGGCATTCAACTTTGGGGTTGTGCATCCAAGTGTCATATTCAAAAAGTTCAAAGATACCAGAACAAAATACTACGTACTATTGTAAATGCTCCGTGGTACATCAGAAATGCAGATCTGCATAGGGACTTAAAGATCAAAACTGTTGAAGAAGAAATAAGTAGCTTCGCCGCAAAACATAAAATAAAACTTTTAAACCACGTCAACATAGAAGCTGTAAATTTGCTAAACATACAGAATAACACAAGAAGATTAAAAAGGACAAAACCTACTGACATTATGTAATATCATTAGAATAACATTACAAAACACAAAACAAATATTACCGAGTCACAGGACAACCTAATAATATCGCATATCCTAAGCTTAAGACTAGAAAAAAGAACTAATGGTTGGTCCAAAAGACCAGTTTTAGATAAATGTATCAAAATATCTTGATAAATTAAAAAAAAAAAAAAAAAAAAAAATTAAGGTTTAAATTTTTAATCCAGTTCTTGAGTTCTAAACACAAAATATGACTAAAAACTATTATTTTTTATTATTTTATATTAAGATTTAAAAACTCACTTGCAATGATTAGATTTTTAATCTGAATTATTTCAAATTAACTTTAATATTTCAACCATAGAGGTTAAAAAAAATATCGTCGAAAATATATTTTTAAAGTCAGAATAATTGGATGAAATTAAATAATTAAACTTAAATTTCGAACCGTGTACTGAATAGGCCTTAAAATTGATATTTGGTGAAAAGCCTTTTTAAAGTCAATTGTGGTAAAAATACGTTTTCCGTGTAAATTTTTTTTACAAAATTTTGTATATGAGGTATTGCATATTTGTCTGGTATCGTTATAGCATTTAATTGACGATAAACACCAGACTGTGGTTAACTTTTGCTGTCATAAATTTCCAACCAAAATTGTCAACGAAATGTTAGTATTTTAGTGCCGGTAGCTGCTTACAACTATGTTGAATCAGTGTCCGTTCCAACATGCCGTTTGGTGGATGGAATTGCTGATATATCAGCGTCGATGTCTATAAGAAAATGTGTCTCCGATGTTGCATTTAGACAAATATCCGAGTTCAGTTACTTGCTCTGAAACTCTGTTCTATAATTTCATTTGATCATTCTCTAGGAAATTATTGGCGGCCGACACTGTGTTGCCCCATACTTGTAAACGGGATTATACGAGCAAATATCAAATTGACGTTTGTTGGTTCGTTTTGAGAAGAATCGAGTATTTGAATTTCCACATGATGAATGTTGTTTGACATCACAAAAAAATCTTTGACATTTCAAACGAATGCCTGACAGCTCAAAAAAATGTTTGACGTTGGGATTCGGTTTATAGGTGCAAAATAATACTATAGCATCTCCTGGTATTATATACTTTAGGTAGGATACACCTAAGTTATTTATCAGCTATTATTTGTCAAATGAGCATTTAATTTGCGTAGATAACAAATTTAAAACAGAAAATTAGAATGCAGAACATATGGTTCTCGAGGTTAGGCGTAGATATTGAATTAAGTCAACATTCCGAAATTTGAATGGTTTGTAATAAAGCTGTCGAGAAAGACGATTTGGTTGTGTGCTGTCAAGGTTTCTGTCAGAGTTGGTTGAATTGCGCTTGTGGAAGAATTTCAAATTCAAGCACGATGAAATTACGCAATTAGAGGATACCATAATGTGGATGTGTAATGCAGACAAATTGGAATTCAAGAAATTAAAAATTCGTGATGCAAATTTATGGGATGATCTTTACAAAAAACGCAGAAAATGACAACTGGCAAATTAGATGTGGTGTTAAATAAATTGGAGAGTTTTCCTAGTGAATTCAAAATTGAAATCTCACTGTTAAAGAATCAAAATAATAACTCTGTATATGTTAATTCAGATCTGGTGTTATCTACTTTGTTCTCTGCAGGAGATAATTCTAGTACCCCGCTACTTCTAAGGGTGCTTAGAAGTAGCGGGGTACTAGAATTACGCAAAAAAAGAAGAAAAACACTAAACAGATTGTTGCAACCTCTAAAAATGATATTGATAAAGCTGTATCATTACCGGTAGCAGCCAATAATTGGATTACGAATATTGTTTTTCGAATAGCACCAACTAACCCTGAGATAATTACAACACCTATAAATGGGGATGAAATTACTCCCAGCAAAGGTAGTGGCGATCGTACAATTGGGAAACCTGATGCGGTGGGGGAACAAAGTTTGAAGTGTTAATTGTTTTTATATCAAGACTTGAATATGGTACGAAACCAAACGATATTATATCTTATTTGAATAGTAAGGATATTGATACTAGCTGCCTTAGCTGTCAGAGTCTAACTACCCAAAATTTACCATGACAGATGTAATCATCATTTATTCTCCGGATATATTTGGTACGAAATTATTAAATAAGAATTTGGGGCCACCTGGGATTTGGGTTAGAGAATTTTCGCCCAGGTCAAGATTCAACAGAAATCGACCACAAAATTTAATGACCACAAAACTTAAGAACGAAGGTTCTTCTACCAAAACGTTAAAGGCTTAAGAACGAATAGTAGTAAATTTTAAATGCTTTTTAATTAACTTGGTAGTTCAATTCTATTATTCTGCACAAGTTTCTTATACTAATTATTAAGTTTTACGATAAACAAATTATTAAGTTTTATGATGAACAATTTAGATATCTGGTATGGTGTAGTTGGTATGCCAACTATACCACATATCTAATTTGTTTATCGTAAAACTTAATAATTAGTATAAGAAACTTGCAGAGTAATAGGGGGCTAGTTTTATTTTTAAAAAGAATTTTCATTTTTTCTATCATAATTCAACCTAAAATTGGTTGAATTTTTATTGTGATGAGGACATTTTCATTATGATAGAAAAAAAATTGTAAGGTGAAAAGAGGCAGTAAGAAAAATATACCTAAAATTATAAAGTCTATCCAAAAAGCTCACAGAGTCTAAAAAATTTGCTTTGAGGGGTCTTTCCTGGATCAATATCAGTAGATTGCCATCCTATGAGGGAAGGCTTAGGCTGATTAATCTTAATACGTTATCTGGAAGACAATCAATTGCTTCCTTAGCTCGCTTTCCAAGATTCTTCAATTTACATTCCTCCCGTTCCAACTGTAATCGATCTTCTGGCCTCAATAGCTTAATGGCCGAATTCAATAATCATTACCAGAACACTGATTTTAACTCTTCCCCTTCTTTCCTTAAAAGAAATGGTAGAAAAGATTCCAGTCATAGCTGCTCTTTCAGTTCTTTGAAATTGTTATTATTCATTCATAATTTATTTATTATTCTTATTATATATTTAGATTAAAATATTAGTTATTTACTTTTTACGTTAGCCCAAGAAAGTGTAAACTTTAATGATGTCTTAAATAAATCAACAAATATCTCACACTCGGTAGAAATTTCGGTAGTGTGGCTATAATGGTTTGGGTGGTGTACTTTTTCTTTTGATGGAATAACTCTGAATTGTTGGATATCGACATGAAGTCCAATAGATTAGTTTATACCGAAGCTTTCGAGGATAAAAATTGCATTTTCCATCATGACAATGCATCGATCCGTTATTCAAGCGTCGTTGGGTTTTTACAACTAAAAATATTGAAGTATTGGACTGCCCCGCAACAAGCATTCGAAAACATTGGGACCCATTGTTTTCATTTTTCTATGTTATTTTAAATGAGAATTTTTGTTTTTGGGAACATTCATCACATTAAGATAAATATGTATATATATTTAAAAATAAATATTAGTCTAAGATAACTCAATTGATATTTAGGCCATTAGCTTCGATTTTCATTGTGATGAGGGCATTTTCATTGTGATAGAAAAAAAATTGTAAGGTGAAAGAGACAGTACGAAAAAGATACCTTAAATATAAATTTTATAGTAAAATTTTTGACTTAAAAATTAATAACTGAAAAAATATTATTTTTTTAGTAACAAAACTTTAAATTTTGAAATTTTTAAAAAAAAAAAAAACAAATTTAAATCATATTTTACTGTGAAATATTAATTTTATAATGTTTAAAAAGTGTGGTTTTAAATATAATATATTTTTCAGTATGTTTTCATTTAAAAAAAACAATTTACTAACAAGAAAATTATAACTACGTTACAATATTCGTAATTTGCAATTGTTATATTTAATTAGTTATATTTAATTTTTTAACAGCTATTAAAAAAAAACAATTCTCTTACTACAAAAATTTTATTGACTTTCATATCTTTTTTATACGAAGCATCTAGCCGAGTTACTTTCCATAAATCGAGGTCTTCATGTAGCATACCGCTGGATGAAGATGTCGAACTCATCGTAAAATCAGCGCCTGCAAAAATTTTCCAGATGTGCTTGCCTCATCACATAAGTCATAAAACTGTATTTTACATCTCGTTCTGGTCGCATATTCACACTTCACAATCATACTTTGTGGTAAGTATCTCGGTATACATCCTTCAAATTAAATTTGACAGTTTAAAATGAAATTTTTCAAATTACGAATATTGTATATGTAGTTATAATTTTATTGTTAAAATAAAAATTTTATAAATTAAATTACAAATCATATTCAAATTTAACAAAAAAAAAGTAATAATTTTAGTAAATTTTGTTATAAATCAATTTAAGATTATGTCATGAAAATTTAAATATAGTGTATTTTTATCACCACATATTATAAATTATACTCCTCTATAAATTAGTTTACAAATCGCATACAGTTTTACGTGATAATTTATTTAGATGCTAATTTATTATGATGAAGTGTCATCTGTTGCAGAAAACTAAAATGAGATAGCAATAGAAAAAAAATTGAAAATGTGAAATGAGACAGCACGAAAAAGATACCATAAATTTCATAGTAAAATTTTTGACACAAAACTTAATAATTGAAAAAATATTATTTTGTTAATAACAAAACATATTAAATTCAGAATTTTTTTTTAAAAAAAAAAAGACTAATTTAAATCATATTTTAGTGTAAAATATGAATTTTGTAATATTAAAAAAGTATAGTTTTAAATAATATATTTTTCAGTATGTTTTGATTTATAAAATTTTGATTTTAATAATATAATTATAACTATACAATATTCATAATTTGAAAAATTTCATTTGTAAACTGTTAAATTTAATTTTTTAACTTTTACTAAAAACAAAAAATTTTTAAGCTATAATAAATAATTTTGTCATTCACATCTTTTTTATAGGAAGTATGTGTGCCGAGATACTTACCACAAATCGGCGTCTTCAGCGTAAAAGCGACGTCTGAAAACTTTTGCAGATGGCTTTACCTCTCTATCACATAAGTCATAAAACTGTATTTTGCATGCAAGTGATACGTTTTCCGTGCGTGAAGTTTGTTGGGTAGTGGATTTTTCAAAACCCTGAATGGTGTGGTTTTGTGGTAGAACATAGAACTTAAAAATTTCACAAAAAGGTTTTCCCGTTCGCAGGCCACATAAATCAATTGGTCTTAAAATATTAGTAAAATTAAAAAGTATAGATAATAGGTATAGATAATTTAAAATGCCAAGACGTGGTGGAAAATCCAGAAATGATTGGAAATATAGCCATGGATCACATTATTCTGGAGGGGGTGGTTCATATTCAGATGGTAAATTAATAACTCCATTTTGGAAAAAACGAAATTATGAAATTTTCAAAATAAATTTAATAATATATAAAATATACTACAGAACATGATGATCGTGACCGTAAACCAACTCAAAGACGAGTTAGTTTTAAGCCGTCTGGATTTATACATCGTGGCGGTCTAAAAAATCGTATGGCTGAAATGGCCATTAAAACACATTTTGAAGATGATGATATAATGGGTGAACATTCTGGTGGCAATCATAATAATGGCAAAACTTATCGTAGCGATAAAGGGCGGCGTAAAGGTTCACCAATACCAAGAGGGAAATTCGGAAATAGTACTAATGTTCGAAAAGTATTGCCAAGTACTTTTGGATGGTATCAAGTAACAATACCATTTGGTCAAAAATATCATAAAGATGAAATTATAAGACATATTTTAAATGCCATAACACCAGATATATTGATACCACATTACTGGCGACAAGAAAAAACTTGTGTAATTTTTTTTGTAGATGATTTAAAAATAGCTGAACGATTACAAAATATTGATCGTACTATTCAGATGCCAGATGGATTTAATTTATCAGTTAAAGTTCGTAGTGGTATACCAATTGTTAATTGCGATGATCAATTTAAAGAGAGGATAAAATTAGTTATGGCGAAAAGATACAATGCACAAACAAAAGCATTAGATTTATCTAAATTTCATGCCGATCCTGATTTTAAAGATATATTTTGTGGTCTATTTCGTCCAATTGTAATGTCAGCTGTAATTGATATAATTGAAAAGAATATACCGGATTTAGAGGCAATTAATTTAAATGATAATCAAATACAACAATTAGAAGTCTTCAAGAATATTTCACAAAAATTACCAAATTTAAAAATTTTATATTTAGCTGATAATAAGGTATCGTGAACTTTTTAAAAGAAAATCTAATATCATTTGTATATTTTAGATTTATTCTGTGGCAAATTTATCTATTTTTCGGGGTACATCTATTATTGAGCTGGTTCTAACTAATAATCCATTAAGAAAACGTTACAAAGATCCTATACTTTACGTCAGGTATCAATTTTCTATTTATTTTATATATATCTTATAATTTTAGATAATGAAAAACAAAAATTTTTGTGGAAGATAATAGGAATATCTTTAAAACATTCACATTGACAAGGTCGAAAAATATTCACTTTAAACATTGTTGTACTTACAACTGTGTTAATATAAACAAATTCGGAACTAATGGATTTTAGTGAAAAATTTACTAATTTTTTTTTCCTATAACAAATTTATAAACTACCAAAATTATATTTTTAAGACACGGAAAACAAATTTAATAGCAAATTGCAGGAATAGTAATTCTGTTGAAAATATAATTTATTGAAAGCAAAAAGTGTTTATTTAAAAATTGTATCAGCGTTTTCTAAAGAAATTAAAAGTCAAGCTTAGTACTTAATTGACAAATCATTACAAATTTATTAAAAATCCAAAAATAAAATTTAGATACAAAAATGAAAGTCAAAAATTAAAAAGAAAATGTTTAAACAATTACTTAGTGTATTACTTTTCGGAGCACTTTAAAAATTTGAATATATATATATAAATATGGATATAATATGTATATATATATTTATGTATGGATGTATGTAAAAACAAAAAGTGTCTTAAAAAGCAGTTATTATCAACGTATACAAACACACAGTTTAAAAAGAGAAATAAGTGTATTAAGAACACAATGTAAATGAAAGAAAAAAGATGTAGAATCCTCCTCTTACTGCCAATAATAAAATTTCAATAAGTTTACTGTCCTTTTGGAGGGTTAAATAATTTAGAAATATTGGCAAAAAAAAGAGGTTGGAAAGAAAATGTATTTAAAAAGCAAACTTTTATTTAGCTGTGTGCCGTCTAAAACTATAATGAAAATTTTTCTCCGATTGCATTTGATGTGAAACCGAAAAAGGGGACACTGAAATGTAGAATATTAGTTACCAAAATGTAGAATATTTGAAAAAGAGGACACTAAAATGTACAATAGTTAAACGACAAACTACAAGTGCTTCTAAAATTAAACAAATATAAAAACTATACACCAAAAAAAATATTTATTTTAATGGAAATATTTTGAATTTTTGATAAATTTATAATGCTTTTATTTTGAATTTTTGGTAAATTTTAATATATTTAAATTTGGAAATGGTAAATTTTTAAAATAATTCTTAAAAAGTTGATACAATTTTTGATTTCCACGTTGATACAATTTTTGATTTCCTAACAATTAAAAAATTATTTTCTATAAAATTAACTTCGAAATTTTTATAAATCTATAAAATAAACATTTTGCTGTACAAAATTGTATTATATTTTAAAATATTTACTATTCCAACCAATAATTATCGATTTACAGCGAAGTACGGCGTAAATTTCCAAAATTATTAAAATTGGTAAGTCTGTCTTTATTATGGTACATAAAACTATTATAAATTAAATTGATTACAATTTCTTACGAATTTATTTAATAACAGATTTATTTATGAATTAACATATTTTATATAAAGACATACTAATCAATAATTTAGGATGGTCAAAATTTAGAACCACTGATAAGTTTTGATGTCTTGGATTCAACAACACTGCCAAAACCGAATGCATCATTTTTCTGTAACCCAAATGGTGCTGAAATTGTTCGAGAATTTTTAAAACAATATTTTCAAATTTATGATTCAGATAGTCGGCAACCCCTTTTAGAAGCATATCATGAACAAGCAATGATATCATTATCATGTCCATTAGCCAGTCAAGGTGGAAGGTAACAATTATTTTTCTTTTTTAATAATGATAAATTAAGGGATTACTTATTTTTATTTTAGATTGTCAACTTATTGGCCTCATAATCGTAATTTAATTCGTGCACACGAACATGAGGCTAAGTTTCGATTATTAAAGACGGGAAGATTACCTGTTGTGTCATTTTTATCTGAATTACCAAAAACACAACATGATTTAATGTCATTTTCAGTTGATTTATCATTATTCTTGGTATATATATATTATTTCTTATTTGATCTATTAAATTTATGATTCTGATAGTTCTAAAAAAAATATTTTTTTTGTAGCCAACATTTATTTCATTTACTGTTGCTGGTCTTTTTAGAGAATTTACGAATGATTCCACATCTTCGTCATTGTCATCAGAAATTCGATCTTTTCAAAGGCATATCGTTATAGTACCTGGTGCAACTGGTGGTTTTCTAATACGAAATGAAATGATTTTAATATCGAATGCAACACCTGTGCAAGTTAAAACAGCATTTAAACAGCCAACACAAATTGAACCGTCAGTACAAGGACGAATACAACGAAATATTCAAGCAGTAAGTACAATAACACTTTAGGATTACTTAAAATTGCCAACAATTGTTTTCCTCTTTTGTAATACAGACTCTAACTCCAGTATCATCAACTTCAAGTGCCATAGCACCAGATGACTCCACCAAACTGCAAATGGTTCAAGCAATGTCAGCACAAAGTTCTATGAATTTGGAATGGAGTAAAAAGTAATTTCTTATTTAACTTAAAAAAATATATTTTGATTATTTTTAATTGTTTTCTGTAATAGATGTCTTGAAGAAACAAATTGGGATTTTACTAATGCTGCTTTTATTTTTAATAAACTGCACAAAGAAAATAAAATACCTGCTGAAGCATTTGCAAAAACGTTTTAGGAATTAACAATAGTTCTGAGTGTCTTGTTTTGAAATTGGATGGAGTTAATTTAGAAAAATTTGAGTTTAATATAACAAATATCATTAAATTTATAATTTAATGATATTTATTCTCAAATTGGATGGTGTTAATTTAGAAGAAACTAAATTTTAAATAATAATAATCTTTCAAAAAATAAAAATGTATTTGATATAAAAAAACATTCAAATTCTGAAA
The DNA here is from genome assembly GCA_963932195.1 of Empis livida. Classification (NCBI taxonomy): domain Eukaryota; kingdom Metazoa; phylum Arthropoda; class Insecta; order Diptera; family Empididae; genus Empis; species Empis livida. Next base: position 22,987,079 of record OZ010648.1, read on the forward strand.
GACGCTCATTTAATTTTAAGTTATACATTTTCTTGAAAATTTACGAATTTAAATGTAATTTTTAATTGTAAGAAAATTTTTATTTAATATTTCATGAATCAGTTTTAAAATAATTAATTTTATCTCTTAAATAATAAATCTACTATGGAAGAATTGAATAATATTAAATAAAAATTTTTTAATTTGGTAAAAATATTATTTTGTTACTATTTTGATAAAAAAATATAAATATCTAAAACGTTAAACACTAGATGAATAATATTTTAAGAATGTACTTCTTTCAATTTACCAATTACATAATAATTTTTTAATATTTCCTTTTTTTAGTTTTCTATAAAGTTTCTTTTTTAGTTACGTTAATTTTTTATGAAAGTTTGTTTTATTAGTTAGATTGATTTTATTTCCAATAAAATTTAAATAAATTGTAAAAGAAATAGATATTAATAAATGAACCGAGATGTAAATATATTTTTTGGATAAATTATTGTCTATTTTATTTTAATTAACATTTTAGTCAATTGATTACGATTACTTTCAAATATACCATTAACCAGCTAAGCGCGTTTGACGTATATTTACGTCTAGTAAAAATATATCTATAGTCAGCAATGTTAGCTACTCAAAGATGTTGACTTCATTCACATTCTTCTCCTAGAAGTTATTAAAAAAAAATGAATCCAATTAATGGTAATGGAACTACTGACTGGCAAAGTAATTAGATAACTCCATAAACCTAAAGATACAACTAAACATTAAACAACAAATTGAAGATGAAACAATAAAATTCACCAAAATGATACAAGAAGCCGTATGGAACAATACTAAAAACATCACGCAAAGAACTTCAGGTATGAACTATCATAGAGAAATTAAGATATTAGTCTCAGAAAAAAGAAAAGCATGATCCATCAGACAAAAATATTTTAATCTGAAAAACACAGCAACTTAAGACAGAGATTAACAAAATTAAAGAAATGACATTGTCTGGCTACCTAGAGAATCAATCAGCTCACCAGAAAACAGACTATTCGTTGTGGAAAGCCACCAGAAAGTTCAAAACACCGACATCACACGCCCCGCCGATAAAATTTAAAGATGGATCATGGGCATGATACAATTATACAAGATATGGCATTCCCGCGTTTCATTTTGACACTGTTCTGCGCATGACGTCACAATATATTGAAAATATGTATATGCCGGTATTTATATGAAATTTATTCGTTTTTCAATTTCAAAAACTCTATCTATATAGGAATATATTTATTAAAAGACAATTGTTACCGGAAATTTACTTATATTTATTTAAATTTTCAACTAATAATTTTTTTGTATTTTCTTTTTTTTGATTTTAAGTGTTGGCTGGATATTTTGTGAGTGATTGACAGTTCGGTGTTGGTGCAATTTAACAATTTAATGATTAATTCTTTTTTAATCAGTTTACCATTTAATATATAACCATTATCAAGAAAATGATTTCTTAATAATTTTATTAAATGGGGAACATCCGCAAAAACATAAATTTTATTAGTGCCGCAACAAAACCTGAAAAAATATATATGTATAAATAATATATTTCGATACCCATAATAAATTTTTTTTACCATGGTTTATCGATTTCAATGTTTAAATCTTTATAAAGCCCTCGATTTCCACCACCTAGATCACTAGTAATACCTACAACACTGTATCCACAGTCTTTTACTGTTTCTATTATTTTAAATAAAATTTCTTTGGTGATTTTGCAGTCAAATTCATAAAATATTGGCTGTTTCCATTTATAAACTCATACTAAAATAAGCATGTATTAATTTATATAATATATATTAATTAACTGTGTAAATTTTTTCAGACCTCTTAGCATCGCAACTTGAACATATTTTGCTGGCTTATAAACTGTGTCCGATGATTTGTCATAACAAAATGTTTCTCGAATTTTCATTTCATCGAAACTAAGAATACACACCTTTTGTGCTTCTGTTAGCTGGGTTGCTGCAGCCATTATTTTGGTGACAGGATCAATTATTCCAGTTGAGATATCAATTTTTTGGGCCCAATTATTTAGTGTTCGTACACAAGGTAATGGAAACTGCTTTTGCCTTAATAATTTATAAGCACGCGGACTGGCCGCATAAAGTGTGATTGATCTTGCCACATCAGCTTCTGTCCACTTCAATCTTTTTGAACCAACTTTTATTTTTTTTAATTTGGCCAACCGTAAATATTTCTAACAATTTATTTTCTAAGTTTTCTCTATGGAATTCACTTATAGTTAGTTCTTTTTTTAAATTATCAATGTCAAGATTGTTAGATATTTCGGCTTCTAGCAAACGAACATTTTCTGATTTCAAATTTTTCCTAAAATAACAAGAACTAAAATAATTAGACATACCAAAATAAATATTTAATATACAATTCCGTATTTAGATGTTCAATTTCCAGTTGAATTTTATAATTTATACTGGACATTTCATTATATTTTAATTTCCAGTCTTCTTCAGGTTCAACATCAGCTGGCACTTCAAATTGAGTTGTTTCATTTTCAAGAACATTTGTTTGTTCTAATAAATTGCAAACCATGTTTTTATTTTTTCGTATGTTCATCCTTTCAGCACGTTCAGATTCTTTAATTTCATCCTCACAAATTATATAAATTTTAGGTACAGATCCCGGTTTCAACTGCAATCTATCTGCTAATCCTTAAAAAAATTATTAATAAAATTCTATATGTAAAAAATATTGTATATTTACCCATTTAATATTGTAAATAATTTACAAAATCTTCTTTCACAAAATGTTTAAAGCAAATTTTTGAGGTTTTCCAATTAAATTTGTCTTTACGTTTGCAAAACAGAATCCATTGTTTTAGCAAACTTTGATTTTTCGGAAACGTAAAAAAACTATGAACACTTTCTGAATTTAAAGGCTTATTATTATTGTTATTACAATTACATACTGAGCACCGCATATTATTTAATAATTATTTTTAATATTCCAAATTTTATATAACAAAACACAATTGTTTACAATTTTAATATATTGTTACGTCACACAGAAACTTCAAACAACAGAGTGAAGTTGGCAGATAAGCGCAATGCCATATCTTGTATAATTGTATCATAGATCATGGGCTAAAAATCATGATACAAATATACAAGATATGGCAATGCGCATATCTGCCAACTTCATTCTTTTGTTTGAAGTTTCTGTGTGACGTAATAATATCCATTGTAAAATTGTAAACAATTGTGTTGTTTTATATGAAATTTGGAATATTAAAAATAATAATTAAATAATATGTGGTGCACAGTATTTAATTGTAAAAACAATAATAATAAGCCTTTAAATTCAGAAAGTGTTGGTAGTTTTTTTACGTTTCCGAAAAATCTTTACGTTTGCAAAACAGAATGCATTGTTTTAGTTTGCTAAAACAATGCATTCTGTTTTGCAAACGTAAAGACAAATTTAATTGGAAAACTGCAAAAATTTGCTGTAAACATTTTGTAAAAGAAGATTTTGTAAATTATTTACAATATGAAATGGGTAAATATACAATATTTTTTACATATAGAATTTTATTAATAATTTTTTTAAGGATTAGCAGATAGATTGCAGTTGAAACCGGGATCTGTAACTAAAATTTATATAATTTGTGAGGATGAAATTAAAGAATCTGAACGTGCTGAAAGGATGAACGTTCGAAAAAATAAAAACTTGGTTGAAAATTTATTAGAACAAACAAATGTTGTTGAAAATAAAACAAGTCAATTTGATGTGCCAGCTGATGTTGAACCTGAAGAAGACTGAAAATTAAAATATGATGAAATGTACAGTATAAATAATAAAATTCAACTGGAAATTGATCATCTAAATACGGAAATGTATATTAAATATTTATGTTTGTATGTCTAATTATTTTAGTTCTTTTTATTTTAGGAAAAATTTGAAATCAGAAAATGTTCGTTTACTACAAGCCGAACTATCTAACAATCTTGAAATTGATAATTTAGAAAACAAGAACTAACTATAAGTGAATTCCATAGAGAAAACTTAGAAAATAAATTGTTAGACATATTTACAGTTTGCCAAATTAAAAAAATAAAAGTTGGTTCAAAAAGAATGAACTGGACAGAAGCTGATGTGGCAAGATCAATCACACTGTCGGACATCACAGTTATTGGCAGTAAAAATTTACTTCCTTTTCAAAAAGGTAAATGTAATAGTTTAATATATTGTACATAATATAAACATTACTTTTGGTAAATTTTAAGGCATTATACAAAGCAACAATGCTCTGAAGTTACTCCATGAAGATTTGAAAGAACGTCTCGGTTTTAAATATATACTTACGTATCGTTTGAATGAAGATATTCTTGAAAATTTTTTTGGTGTAATTCGCTCTAAAGGAGGCATTCATGACCATCCAGACAGACAAGAGTTCAAATACCGTTTAAGGTCCTATATTTTAGGACATAATCAAGGAGCTTTGTCTGAAAATGGAAATGTATCCATTGATGATACTTCAGACTTAGTAGCGGAACCGACATTGACAGGCATGGATTTACTTCAGCTCAATAATTTATATTATTAATTAATTACGTTTATTTCACATTTTAGGATCTATGTTTAAAAGTATTTTGAACATGAACATAATAACAGATTACGTAATAACAGATTACGCAGAAGATAACGATTTTGCTTCAATGGAATATGATGGATTCGAAAATCTAGCTGGATACATATGCAAAAGGTTGCATAATGAACTTCCAGATATTCGTGTCAATGCTGAGAATGATAGTAGCTACACATAGGTGAATCATTTAAGTGAAGGCGGATTGTCGAAACCAACCGAACAAATGATGGGATATATAATGGAACTTGAAATGATATTTAATGAAGCCAACGGGGAAGAATTAATAATAATAAAAAATTATATAAGTCACATGTTAAATTTAGTTGAACATGTTGACTGCAGTAATAAAATAAAAAAATTTTTATGCGTGCCAGAATGTATTTTCGCATAAGAAAGTTAAACCGGCAAATTTTAGAAAACTTAAAATCAAAAAAAAGAAAATACAAAAAAATTATTACTTGAAAATTTAAATAAATATAAGTAAATTTCCGGTAACAATTGTCTTTTAATAAATATATTCCTATAGTTCGATTTTTTGAAATTGAAAAACGAATAAATTTCATATAAATACTACGGCATATACATATTTTATAGATATTGTGACGTTATGCAACAGTGTCAAAATGAAACGCAGGAATGCCATATCTTGTATAATTGTATCAAACCAAATGATTACAACGTCAACACTCTTTTGGAAGACATAGACACCAACAGAGTTGCTCATCAGAGCATTAAACCAGTTACACCTAAAGAAGTTGCAGATGTAATTAAAAATAAATTCAAGAAAAGAAAAGCTCCAGGTTTTGACCTGATTACTCCAGAAGTAATATCACAATTACCAAAAAAAGGAATCATTATGCTGACACAACTAATTAATGCCACGTTTAGGCTAAAATTCATACCAAGCTCATGGAAAATAGCCGAAGTCATCGTGATTCATAAGTACGGTAAACCTCTTAACGAACCAAAATCATATCGTCCGATCTCGCTATTAACCATTGTTTCAAAAATCATGGAAAGTTTATACCTAAAAAGGTTGAAACCAATAGTCGATTGCTACGGTTGCCAACAGTACCATTTTCACCCGGAGACTCCGGGTTTGATAACAATTCTCCGGGATTACAAGATAAATCTCCAGGAATCTCAAAAAAAAATTAACCACCATTGATTTAACATTTGCGCTATTTTGCAAGTATTAATGTACTATAAGAACTGAACGTACCCCTATATTTTTATTTTGAGTGAAAAAATTTATATAAACTGTCAAAACATTATATGCCATTGTAAGCATGACATTTCATTTTATTTGAATTCAAAAATTGGAGCGTAAAGTTTAGCCATAGCCATATTCATTCATAAAAAAATTAAACACTTAAAAATAAAACGTAAAAGCTAATAATAGATAATTAAAAAAAGGTAATAATAGCTTTTTAAATTAATTTAATTATTATTAATAAATGTAAAAAAATGTATCTTAGTTTGCAGTCCCTATAAAAAAATTAAAAATGACTGATGATAACGAATACAGAAACAAAAAAAAAGATGGTACTCCAAAAAAAAAAAAGCATTACTGGACACAATTTAATACCGACTGGTTAAAAAAGGTACAATATAAAAGCTGGCTACAAAAACAAAATGATTTTGCTGGTAAATGCAAACTATGTGGTATTGTTTTTGTCGTAAAACATGATGGTGAAAAATCTGTCAAACTCATGAAGCATCTGTTCGTCATAAGCAGAATATAAATGCAATGAACACTAGCCAGTTGCTTTCTACTTTTTTTGTACAAAAAGATACTGAAATGCATTTACAAGTTACCATAGCCGAGATTACATCAGTGTATCATTCAGTAATGCACCAGCATAGTTACAACAGTTTCGATTGTGGAATGAAACTAAACAGCAAAATTTACAATGATTCATTAATTTGCAAACAAATTCATTGTGGTCGGACAAAAGCATCAAGTATTACAGAAAATATCTTAGGCCCAAAATCTATTGAGTTGGTTTTGAATGATATTAAACAAGGTGAGACAAATTTTAGGTATTTTTCAATATCGTCAGATGCATCAAATAGGGGAAACGTTAAGCTTTTCCCTTTAGTTGTAACTTATTTTATACCAGAGCAAGGTGTAAAACATAAAATTTTAAATTTTTATTCAGATGATTACGAATCTTCTGAAGCAATTAGAAAAAAAATAATTGAAAGCCTAAATGAGAGTGGTTTACCGATAGAATATGTTACGTCTTACTCTGCTGACAATGCAGCAGTCAATTATGGAAAGTTTAATTCGGTTTTTCAAAAACTATGTCAATTAAATTCTTTTATTTTGAAAGCCAATTGTTTTTGCCATGTATTTCATAACGCAGCTAAATTTGCTTGCAAAAACTTAGTTTGGATATTTGATGTCGAAACACTAGTCAATAAAATATATTCTGAGTTTTCAACTAGCACAACTAATATTAGAGAGTTAAAATCTTGTTTCGAATTTTTCAATATGGAGTTCTCGCAAATGGTGAAAAATGTGCCAACAAGATGGCTTAGTTTATCAAAAACACTAAATCGAATATTGTTAGCTTGGCCTGCTCTTAAGCAGTATTTCTTAAATCAAGGTAAAGAAGATTGCGATTTGGTTATTTGGCGATTTGTATCAACACAAGAAAATGAAATTGAAGATGACATGACATCCCCATCTTTCTGTGAATTATATTTATATTTTGTTGCACATTTTTTAAATTTCATGTGTGAATCAATTTTAACCTTAGAGAAATATGATATTTCGTCAACAGAATTACACGACGTTATCAATTCTTTAAAAGAATAGTTAGAATGTCGTTTAAATGATAACTTTTATGGTAGCGCAGTTCGAAACAATTAAAAAAATTTTAACGCTCGGCAACAAAAGAAATTTGTATCAAATGCTAGAGAAGTATATACTCGAGCTTTAAGCTATATACATAAGTATTATGATTTTGATAACAGCCCCATAAAGACCATATCAGCACTAAACATTAAAAAATGCGATCTCAAATACGATGATGTCTTAAATGTTGCTTCTATTTTAAACATAAAAGTAAATGAAGATAGATTATATGAAGAAATTAATTTAATTCAAAAAATGAATTTAGAAAAACTACGAAAAGAAGACTGCTCAACAGAAAAAATATGGATTTATATTTTTAAGAATTTTAATTCAATTGATATGAAGGAAATCGTGAGTACAGTAATGAGTGTACCTGTCAGTAATGCGTATGTAGAAAGAATTTTCTCCATAATGGAATCAGTTTGGCGTAGTGATAGAAATAGAATGCGAATAGAGCTTGTTAAAGCTGAATTGGCTATACGCATTAATTTTGATATGGACTGCGATAATTTTAATTTATATTTAAGGCATCATGACCAAAAAAAAATACTGGAATCAGCAAAAAGTGATAAAAAATATTATTTTAGAAAATAAATTTTTCTATATATAATATATATACGTTATATAACGCAATTCGCAATTATTCAATATATGCAATACTTTACTATTATTATTATTTATAATTTATGAAATGAAATGTATGAAGAAATTAAGATTATTTTTTGTTTGATAGGTTATCCTATTACCATTATTTGTTTTTTATAGTTTATTTACCTTATAATGTATTATTTACCAATTATAAAAAAATAAATAAATGAATGTTATTTTTTGTTTAAATTTTTTTTTAATTTCCTTTTTTTTTTTTTAATTTACGATCTCCGGGTAAGTGATCGTTCAATGTTGGCAACCGTAGTCGATTCGAAAAATATAATTCCAAATTTTCAGTTTGGTTTTAGACAAAATCATTCAACCATCGATCAGATCCACCGCATCTCAAACGTCATAGAAAATACCATCGAAAATAAGCAGTTTAGCTCGACCATTTTTCTTGATGTATCCCAGGCCTTCGATAAGGTCTGGCATAAATATGAAGAGCTCATCCACAAAGTTAAAAAAATTCAACCGACGGAAAACGTAGTTTGTTTCATCATACTTGAATTATAGATTTTTTCGTGTAAAACAGGACGCATATTCATTGTTAAAGGACATTGATATATACTCCTTTATCTGATATATACTCATGATGTCCCAGCTATGTACGAAGTACTAGTAGCTGACGATACTTCTATGATAGCTACTGATTGGAAACTAGAAGACGCAGCTGAAAAACTTCAAAGATCCAATGATTCTATCCAAGAGTGGACGACCAAATGGAAAATGAAACTAAATGAGTCAAAGTCCATCCATATAAACTACACCAATAAAACTGTTCATCAAGTCCTACAAGTATATTTAAATGGCAACGCAGTTCCTCATTCCAACACAGCGAAATATCTCGGTATGACCCAGGACACAAAACTAAAATAGAAAGAGCATATTAAGATAAAATTATGCGAGCTCAATTTGAAATATAATGAAATTTACTGTTTGATTGGCCGTAACTCGAAACTATCAATCCAAAACAAAATTTTAATTTATAATCAGATCCTTAAACCGATATGGAACTATGGGGTTGTGCCAGTCAGAATCACATAAACAAAATTCAGCGATTCCAGAACAAGGTTATTCGCAACATGGTGAATGCTCCCTGGTTCGCACATAATAATGATCTACATACTACATAGGGACCAAAAATTAATTCTGTAGAACAAGAAATTAAAAGATTCGCTGCAAAACATAATATGAGATCACAATCGCATGTCAACATCGAAACGGCGAACCTAATAAACAACCAAAACAGTTCTAGAAGATTGAGAGTCGATCTCCAGTGTGAGCTTCGGCATAGAACCTCAGCGTGGAAAAGAACTAAGCGCCAGCAATAAAAGTTCGGCGAAACTGTCATTATTTTGATTTGTTTACATTTTACTTAATAAATATTATTAAATTTAATAATTTTATTTAATGAATATTATTAAATTTTGAAAACTTGTAATTCATATTCTGTTTCTTCTTTCAGTTTTCCGTTTTGAGTTTTAAATTTTCTTCCTGTAATGTCAAAATAAAATAGTATTTGTTGTAAAATTCAATGCAGCCATGTTAAAAAAAAAAAATATATTGGCAAACATGTAATGTTACCATCATTATTAAACATTGCTCAATCTGGGCGTCGGCATTTTTTTCAGCCAAGCGCCAGCGCTCACATTGGAGATGCTTACACTGTTTTCCATCGAAAAATAAAGAGAAATTTAGTTAAAATGAGAATTAAGGATGAGAAATACCCAAGTAATATGAATATGATATATCAAAAATCTACAATTATAATCGATAAAATTTCGATTTTTCGCAACTTCTCTGTTATTGTTTTAATTTTTTACCAGAATTGTCAAATTAGTGTAAAAGCCTTTCTACAATATAAAACTAAAACTCTTTTTTAGCAATGTTGAAAAGAATTGTTTAGATTGGCAGCGTAATTTTTTTTTTTATGTTGGTTTCATTCAAACTTTCAATGATCTCAATAATTTTTTTTTTTTTAATAATTAATATAATTTGTCAATTAATTGTAATTACGCAACCAAAATGAGATATTTTGATGATATTCTTGTAAATTATTAAATTTTATTTTATAGAAGAAAAAAATGCGTCAGATGCACATACTTATTTAAGTATCATTGCCAGATGCACATACTTATTTAAGTTCTTTTATGGTATTGGAATACTATTTGTGTATTTTTAGCCTTTGGAATTGGAGAATGGCTGGCTCTTTTAGCTGGCTGACGTATAACGATAATTAATAATAGTTTTAGTTTTAGGCCAACATTGTACAAATCAATAAAACCATCATTATCATCTCAAAATCAAGAGGAACAACAAATGATAGACATAAAAACAAAGTCTGAACCATGACCATCAACCAGTGCATGTACAACGCCGAAAACATGCAACAGTGACACTGCTGAAATGTTCGCAACTATCATGAAGGAGTTGAAATATCATCGAGCCATGCAACCGTTTAAAAATTCAAATACTGGCTGACGATTTACATTTACTATTTTGGGATATTCCGTGCAAGAATTTGCTGCATTCAAAGGTAAAAAAGAAAACCATAATGCCGCGAATTCTCTGTTACGTTTAATTCTTACTTAACCAATATCTAGTATTTTTTTGAAATCAAATTGAAATATAATAAAATTTACTGGTTGATTGGCCGTAACGCGAAACTATCAAACCAAAACAAAATTTTAATTTATAATCAGGTTCTTAAACCAATATGGAACTATGATATTCAAATTCAACTATGGGGTTGCGCCAGTCAGAATCACATAAACAAAATTCAGCGATTCCAGAACAAGATTATTCGCAATATGGTGAATGCTCCCTGGTTCGCACGTAATAGTTATCTACATAGGGACCTAAAAATAATTCTGTAGAACAAGAAATTAAAAGATTCGCTGCAAAACATAATATGAGATTAGAATCGCATGTCAACATCGAAGCGGCGAACCTAGTAAACAACCAAAAAAGTTCTAGAAGACTGAGAGTCGATCTCCAGTGTGAGCTTCGTCGTAGAACCTGAGCGGGGGGGAAAAACTAAGCGCCAGCAAAAAAACTAGACCAGCTCCAATGTGAGCGCTGGCGCCGATAAAAGTTCGGTGAAACTGTCAATATTTTGATTTGTTTACATTTTACTTAATGAATATTATTAAATTTAATAATTTTATTTAATGAATATTATTAAATTTTGAAAACTTGTAATTCATATTCTGTTTCTTCTTTCAGTTTTCAGTTTTGAATTTTAAATTTTCTTCCTGTAATGTCAAAATAAAATAGTATTTGTTGTAAAATTCAATGCAGCCATGTTACAAAAAAAAAGAAAACATATATTGGCAAACATGTAATGTTACCATCATTATTGAACATTGCTCAATCTGGGCGTCGGCAATTTTTTTCAGCCAGTTCACATTGGAGATGCTTACACTGTTTCCCATATATCGAACTTTTTGCCACGCTGAGGTTCTACGCCGAAGCTCACATTGGAGATCGTCTTTGAAACGAAAATGACCAGCAGATTTATATCAAACTTAAAAAAAATAAAAAATATTAGGCAATGATTTAAGTATTTATGGCCGTATGCTAACCTCGGCATTGCAATTCCTTAAAACTAGATTTAGTTAAAAGTGGTTTTAAAATTTTATAGGCTTGCCAAACATTTCGTATGCTCGCTCATCGAAAAATAAAGAGAAATTTAGTTAAAATGAAAATTAAGGATGAGAAATACCCAAGTAATATAAATATGATATATCAAAAATCTACAATTATAATCGATAAAATTTCGATTTTTCGCAACTTCTCTGTTATTGTTTTAATTTTTTACCAGAATTGTCAAATTAGTGTAAAAGCCTTTCTACAATATAAAACTAAAACTCTTTTTTAGCAATGTTGAAAAGAATTGTTTAGATTGGCAGCGTAATTATTTTTTTGTGTTGGTTTCATTCAAACTTTCAATGAACTAAATAATTTTTTTTTCATTAAATTAATATAATTTGTCAATTAATTCTAATTACGCAACCAAAATGAGATATTTTGATGAATTAATTAAATTTTATTTTATAGAAGAAAAAAATGCGTCCAGCGTCCATCATTGCCAGATGCACATACTTATTTAAGTTCTTTTATGGTGTTGGAATACTATTTGTGTATTTTTAACCTTTGGAATTGGAGAATGGCTGGCTCTTTTACCTGGCTGACGTATAACGATAATTAATAATAGTTTTAGTTTTCGGCCAACATTGTAGAAACCAATAAAACCATCATTGTCATCTCAAAATCAATAGGAACAGCAAATTATAGACATAAAAACAAAGTATGCACCATCAACCAGTGCATGTACAACGCCGCAAACATGCAACAGTGACACTGCTGAAATGTTCGCAACTATCATGAAGGAGTTGAAATATCATCGAGACATGCAACCGTTTAAAAATTCAAATACTGGTATGGCTGACGATTTACATTTACTATTTTTGGATATTCCGTGCAAAAATTTGCTGCATTCTAAGGTAAAAAAGAAAACCATAATGCCGCGAATTCTCTGTTACGTTTAATTCTTACTTAACCAATATCTAGTATTTTTTTGATATTTTCTAATTAAGCAATTCCAAACTCATGGACAATACTCTGGTTAAAGATGTCCATGTTTGCTTAATAGGATTAATAGTGGATGAAACTGCAGCAAAACATTATGCCAGACGTAAATTTTCGGTAAAGGAATTACAAATAATGAATATAGTTAAATGTTAGATAATGTAAAAAAGTAATCCAACAGTTCCCTCAAAATAATTTTTATTTAGAATGTGCATTAAAAAAATATCGTAACATCAGAATCCGTGATTCTGTTATGGTATTCGAAAGTAGTTTCTAATATTTAGAAAGTTATTGCAAACTATTGACCATTTAAAAATTCGGCTGGGATATCAGTCAGCATCACTAGAACCCACCGCTAGTGGCAAGGGCTTGACGAACTCGGGAAATGAGGTTGTTAAGTCACCAGTGGAAAAAAATTACAACAAACCGCTAAAGCATAACAGAAATAAGTGTGAGACGGTTATCAACCCATTCTTACGTAGTTCAAATATTAAGAGATCGGCAATTAAAAGTCGTTCTATGGCTGATCTGACACCCAATATGCTAAATACAAATCAGATAAAAATTAACGTATCAACAGCGGCAGAATACAGGGATTTAACAAGTTATGCAAGTGCATCTAATTTGGAGTGGCACTCTTTTGAGAACAAACAAACAAGACCCATAAGAGTAATGGTGAGGCACCTACACCGACATCAAAAGTGGACTTCTAGAAAAAAATCTAAAATACTTGAAGTGGGAAATACTTGAAGTGGTTAATAAATTGTAAAAAACAGATTACCAAGCTTCCACTGCTTATGTTAACTTTCGATAATACAGAACACATCAAAAATATATTCAATATAAAACAGATAAACCACATGAAAATAAAAATAGAATAGATTAGGCACCGTCATACGCAAAAATACTGCAATAGAGAACCATGTTGTGTTAAATGGGTAGGAAAGCTCTGAACAACAAAAGTTAAAGATCTTCCGGCCAAATGTTCAAATTGCGGCGAAGCTCATCCTGCAAATTATAGCGGTTGTACAATTGCCAAGGAATTACAAAGAAGAAGGAATATGCAAGCCAATGCCAAAAATGCTAAAAGTACTTAGCAGAGAAGTACTTAGCAGTTACAATAATATTAATAATCAAAATTTTAACAGTTACAATAATAATAATAATCAAAAAGTTACTAATGCAGTATCATTTGCGCAAGGAACTAGGGAGAATACAATCATAGATATAAACTTTAATAAACAGGCAACAAATCAATCAACAATACTTACTAACATCTACGAATTAATTAGTATAATATCTCATCGACTGGACAGGATTGAAAATCACCTTTCCAGTACGTCAAAGTCTTTTCTTTTATATTGTCTCGTCAACATCTAAAAATAGTCACGTGGAACGCCAACGGAATTAAAAACAAGACACATGAACTAGAAATATTCCTTAACACAAAACATTGATATTTGTCTATTAACTTAAACTGACCGCACAAAGCAAATGTTCCGGAAAATAAAAAAATACAATACCCACCATACTATGAAGAACTTAATCAATGATTATGGGTGTAATTTCCGCTTCACTGGCAATCCAACGTACTGGCCTACTGATAAGAACAAAATACCGGATGTGTTGGACCTTTTTATATCTAGAAAAGTTTCTACAAATTTCATGAGTATAGAAGGCAATTTTGACCTAAATTTGGATCACTCAGCTATCATAATCAAGCTTAATGAAAAAACAATTCTGAAACAAACTAAACCGTTATTGACAAATATAACAAATGACTGGGGGAGGTTTAAAATAGATCTGGAAAACTCGATTGATCTTAAAATCAAACTACGAATAGTCCCGCAGCTTAAGGAGGTAACAGAAAGGTTTTCAAAACTAATACAAGCAGCAAGATACCAGATATAAAACAATTTCAAACAAGTATCCGAATGTTTTTCATATAAAAAATTTAATAAATGAGAAAAGAAGAGCCAGAAAAAGGTGGTAAAGCTCTAGAGATCCTAATGTATGTTAAACAGGAAAACGCAAAATCTTTGAAGGCAAATACAGAAATTTAAAAATTTAAATATGGAAACATACTAACACCAGATGAAAAAACTGACTATTCTCTTTGGAAGGCCGCAAATAAAATCAAAAAACCAATAGTTCATATCCCTTTAATAAGGAGCAAAAACAACACATGGGCAAAAAGCAATGAGGAGAAAACATATGTCATTGCGGAGTATCTAGAAGAAGTTTTCAAACCTCAAGTTAATCGAAGTAGCATCCAACAAAATGACAGCATTGATTCAGTACAAAATATAGATATGACTATACCTCAAGTTTCACCACGGTTAGTCATAAAGAAAGGGTTTAAGAAAAAAAAAGCACTACGACACAATCGTATTACAGCCGAATTACTTACTCAGCTGCCAAAAAAAGAAATTTTAATGTTAACAAACTTAACCTAAAACGCTTGTTTTAGGCTTATACATATGCCAATGATATGGAAAGTGTCGCAAATGATTATGTTGTTAAAACCTGGGAAACCAAATGAAGCAAAGTCCTACAGACAATATCATTATTACACATACTATTAAAACTTGTCGAAAAATTATTTATAAAAAATATGAAAACTATTATTGAGAACAACAACCTTAAACCAAACTATCAATTTGGATTCAGAACGAAGCATTCAACCATAGACCAGATTCACCGTATTACAGATATTATTGAACACGCATTAGAAGCGAGAAAAATATGCTCGACAATTTTCCTAGACGTTGCACAGGCCTTTGATCGGGTCTGGCAAGAAGGTCTAATAAACAAGATCAAAAACATACTACCGTCATCGTACGTCGAATTTATAACCTCATACCTGAAAGACAGACTATTTAGAGTAAATCATGAAGATCAGTATTCGAAACTCTTGGAAATAAAGACTGGTGTCCCACAAGGCAGTATCCTAAGTCCTGTCTTCTATTTGTTATTCACGTGCGATCTACCCCTTCTGAATGAAGAAAAAATTGCAACATTTGCGGATGATACAGCGCTATTGGTAACAGACAAAAATCGTAATACAGCTACAAACAGCGAATAACAAACTACAAACAGCCAATAACAAAATACAAGAATGGACCGAAAAATGGAACATGAAACTAAAGGTACACATAAATTTTACTTACAAACATATAGAAAACAACTTACCAGTCTACCTGAACGACAAAAGAATAATCGAAGAAACAACGGTTCAATACCTGGGAATGACGCTGGACAAAAAACTACTATGGAAAGATCATCTGAACACAAAATTACTTGAATTTAACATTAAATACAGGAAACTTCAATGGTTAATCGGATACTACTCGAAACTTAACATAAACAATAAGATACTCATCTACAACCAAATTCTTAAACCAGTCTGGTTGTATGGAATAACTGGGATGCGCAAGCCAGTGTCATGTTCAATCTATCCAGAGATTCCAAAACAAGGTATTACGCTACATGGTACGTTAAAAATAAGGATCTTCAAACGGACCTTAAAATAAAAACAGTAGAAGAGGAAGTTAAACGTGAAGCATACAAACACCTAAACAGATTTTCAATACATCCTAATAACGAAGCTTCAACCCTTAGTGAATCAGTTCACAAGATTGAAAATAAAGAAACCATCTGACCTCCTAACTTAATCCAATATATTAGTATATAAATAGTATTAAAAACATTATACACACAATTAACATTTCACATAATACAGATATATTGTTGAGGAGCCAATGGGGAAACCAACAAATTTTACACCGTAGTATTTATGATCACAGATGTAATCTGATGGTTGGTCTATAGGACAGTTTTAGTTCGTATCAGAGAGTTCAGTTAACTCATTGGGGAAAAAAAAGAAAAAACTATTGACACTTTAATATTTATTATAACATATTTCAAATTTGAATGCAAACTAATAATTTAATTTATTTTGAAAAAATATATATATTTTCTATTCGAAAATACCATTTTGAGTTCATAAATGGCTCAATTTTGATGTATAAAATTATGATATTTTACATCGCCGTGAGTTTAATTATCATATGACGAATGAGTCAAAACTGGAAGGAAGTCATATATCGTAGACAACATTTCTGAATAAATTTGGAATCAACTTGCATAAAAAGAACAGTTTAATATATTTCTAAGGGTATGTATAGAAGAGGATGGACACTTAAGTAGAGTAATTTTTACAACAAAGTAAAGTCTACAAAAAAAAATTCAAATTCCACCTAAAATTAACAACTTCAAATGCAGGAATCAGAATTTTCTGAATGACACAGTATTAACAGCGAATATGTGCAATTGATATATTATATTTGACATGTTATGCTTCCTTTATCGTAACGTTTATTGGATACATAACTAGACATTTCCTTTTTTCTTTATGGTTCTATTGCTAGCACCACTTGACAAGATAGTATGGCACAATTGTTATGGTTACGTGCCATTCTTAAATGCCCGCATTCTTAAGTTTGTTGCCTGTAAATGAACAATTAGCTTTATCATGGCAATATATCATACGAGGGCAGATTAATAATAATTACGTGGACTACCTGTGATGCAAGTAATGCACAGTTATGAAGGAGGTATGTTTTACCTCTAAAATCAATTACTAGGCTATATATAAAATTTGAAGTCGATACCTTATTTAGTTTACGTGTAACAATCTTTTAAACAAGTCAATCTCAGCGAATTTTTAAAAATGAATAAAAACGAATTTCGTATAATGCATTTATTTTCTTTTATACTTAAACACCAATTAACATAAATTTGACCATAAAAAAAATTTAGTTAGCGTTGTTTAGCGACCGACCTTTTGCAGTTATTTAAAGCAATTTTTCTTTTTCTGTAATGGTCCAAAACAATTAGTTTTTCTTGAACCATTTGAATTTTTCTGTAATTTAAACTGATTTTTGCTATAAGTTTATTTTTTAGGTGACACACATCAAATAATAGAACTATATTTAAAAAATTTTACTTTATATTTGAATCCAATAAGAATATTTCAATATACTACCCCATCGACTAATAGCCCCATATTATGTGAATTAACAACCCCAACGACTAATAGCTCCATTCAGAGATAAACAACTTATAAAAAAAATAAATACCAATTGGCGTAACAAGCAAGCATAAAAATACTATTCAGTGAATAGCATTCAGAGAAATGTTAAAAATTGACGGGGTGAATATTGCTTGTTAAAATGTGAATGAAAATTTAGTTTCTTATTATAACCAATTCCATATATACAAGATTTTGCACATACACTTTTATGGTAAAACCATATTTAAAAGAAAATGATTAATTTTTATCGCAGATTTTTACCAAATACATTAAAAGTCAAATTAATGAAGGTAACAAGAAAAATGATATAACACCTGTTGTTTGGAATGAACTATCAAAAAATGCATTCAATAATTGTAAATTTATGCTTTTCATAAGACGTTAATTTATGCTTTTCAATAAAAAAATTATAAAACATCACGTTAGACTACAATCACGTTAGACTACATTAGCCAATATACTACTGACTTTAAACACATATGCGGATCAAAAAATATATATGCTGACGTATTATCGCGTATCACTAAAGTTCAACATAAAGAAGTCAATTTTAATGAATTAACTATCGATCAGCAGAATTATGATGAATTACAGCAATTAATTTTAGATGCTGGAATCAAATTTAAAATTGTATTGTAGACACTGCTGAAATGTTCGCAACTATCATGAAGGAGTTGAAATATCATCGAGACATGCAACCGTTTAAAAATTCAAATACTGGTATGGCTGACGATTTACATTTACTATTTTGGGATATTCCGTGCAAGAATTTGCTGCATTCAAAGGTAAAAAAGAAAACCATAATGCCGCGAATTCTCTGTTACGTTTAATTCTTACTTAACCAATATCTAGTATTTTTTTGATATTTTCTAATTAAGCAATTCCAAACTCATGGACAATACTCTGGTTAAAGATGTCCATGTCTGCTTAATAGGATTAATAGTGGATGAAACTGCACCAAAACATTATGCCAGACGTAAATTTTCGGTAAAGGAATTTCAAATAATGAATATAGTTAAATTTATAGTTAAATTTTAGATAATGTAAAAAAGTAATCCAATTGTTCCCTCAAAATAATTTTTATTTAGAATGTGCATTAAAAAAATATCGTAACATCAGAATCCGTGATTCTGTTATGGTATTCGAAAGTAGTTTCTAATATTTAGAAAGTTATTGCAAACTATTGACCAATTTAAAAATTCGGCTGGGATATCAGTCTGCATCACTAGAACCCACGGCTAGTGGCAAGGGCTTGACGAACTCGGGAAATGAGGTTAAGTCGCCAGTGGAAAAAAATTACAACAAACCGCTAAATCAAAACAGAAATAAGTGTGAGACGGTTATCAACCCATTCTTACGTAGTTCAAATATTAAGAGATCGGCAATTAAAAGTCGTTCTATGGCTGATCTGACACCCAATATGCTAAATACAAATCAGATAAAAATTAACGTATCAACAGCGGCAGAATACAGGGATTTAACAAGTTATGCAAGTGCATCTAATTTGGAATGGCACTCTTTTGAGAACAAACAAACAAGACCCATAAGAGTAATGGTGAGGCACCAACACCGACATCAAAAGTGGACTTCTAGAAAAAAATCTAAAATACTTGAAGTGGTAAATAAATTGTAAAAAACAGATTACCAAGCTTCCACTGTTTATGTTAAGTTTCGATAATACAGAACACATCAAAAATATATTCAATATAAAACAGATAAACCACATGAAAATAAAAATAGAATAGAACAATAAGATACTCATCTACAACCAAATTCTTAAACCAGTCTGGTTTTATGGAATAACTGGGATGCGCAAGCCAGTATCATGTTCAATCTATCCAGAGATTCCAAAACAAGGTATTACGCTACATGGTTCAAGCAGCATGGTACGTTAAAAATAAGGATCTTCATACGGACCTTAAAATAAAAACAGTAGAAGAGGAAGTTAAACGTGAAGCATACAAACACCTAAACAGATTTTCAATACATCCTAATAACGAAGCTTCAACCCTTAGTGAATCAGTTCACAAGATTGAAAATAAAGAAACCATCTGACCTCCTAACTTAATCCAATATATTAGTATATAAATAGTATTAAAAACATTATACACACAATTAACATTTCACATAATACAGATATATTGTTGAGGAGCCAATGGGGAAACCAACAAATTTTACACCGTAGTATTTATGATCACAGATGTAATCTGATGGTTGGTCTATAGGACCAGTTTTAGTTCGTATCAGAGAGTTCAGTTAACTCATTGGGAAAAAAAAAGAAAAAACTACTGACACTTTAATATTTATTATAACATATTTCAAATTTGAATGCAAATTAATAATTTAATTTATTTTGAAAAAATATATATATTTTCTATTCGAAAATACCATTTTGAGTTCATAAATGGCTCAATTTTGATGTATAAAATTATGATATTTTACATCGCCTAATTATCATATGACGAATGAGTCAAAACTGGAAGGAAGTCATATATCGTAGACAACATTTCTGAATAAATTTGGAATCAACTTGCATAAAAAGAACTGTTTAATATATTTCTAAGGGTATGTATAGAAGAGGATGGACACTTAAGTAGAGTAATTTTTTTTGTCTACACCAGAGTTATCGCTCATTTTTCCACCTAAAATTAACAACTTCAAATTCCACCTAAAATTAACAACTTCAAATGCAGGAATCAGAATTTTCTGATTGACACAGTATTAACAGCGAATATGTGCAATTGATATATTATATTTGACATGTTATGCTTCCTTTATCGTAACGTTTATTGGATACATAACTAGACATTTCCTTTTTTCTTTATGGTTCTATTGCTAGCACCACTTGACAAGATAGTATGGCACAATTGTTATGGTTACGTGCCATTCTTAAATGCCCGCATTCTTAAGTTTGTTGCCTGTAAATGAACAATTAGCTTTATCATGGCAATATATCATACGAGGGCAGATTAATAATAATTACGTGGACTACTTGTGATGCAAGTAATGCACAGTTATGAAGGAGGTATGCTTTACCTCTAAAATCAATTACTAGGCTATATATAAAATTTGAAGTCGATACCTTATTTAGTTTACGTGTAACAATCTTTTAAACAAGTCAATCTCAGCGAATTTTTAAAAATGAATAAAAACGAATTTCGTATAATGCATTTATTTTCTTTTATACTTAAACACCAATTAACATAAATTTGACCATAAAAAAAATCTAGTTAGCGTTGTTTAGCAACCGACCTTTTGCAGTTATTTAAAGCAATTTTTCTTTTTCTGTAATGGTCCAAAACAATTAGTTTTTCTTGAACCATTTGAATTTTTCTGTAATTGAAACTGATTTTTGCTATAAGTTTATTTTTTAGGTGACACACATCAAATAAAAGAACTATATTTAAAAATTTTTACTTTATATTTAAATCCAATAAGAATATTTCAATATACTACCCCATCGACTAATAGCCCCATATTATGTGAATTAACAACCCCAACGACTAATAGCTCCATTCAGAGATAAACAACTTATAAAAAAATAAATACCAATTGGCGTAACAAGTAAGCATAAAAATACTATTCAGAGAATAGCATTCTGATTTTTGCTATAGAAACTGATTTTTGCTATAAGTTTATTTTTTAGGTGACACACATCAAATAAAAGAACTATATTTAAAATATTTTACTTTATATTTGAATCCAATAAGAATATTTCAATATACTACCCCATCGACTAATAGGCCCATATTATGTGAATTAACAACCCCAACGACTAATAGCTCCATTCAGAGATAAACCACTTATAAAAAAAATAAATACCAATTGGCGTAACAAGCAAGCATAAAAATACTATTCAGAGAATAGCATTCAGAGAAATGTTAAAAACTGACGGGGTGAATATTGCTTGTTAAAATGTGAATGAAAATTTAGTTTCTTATTATAACCAATTCCATATATACAAGATTTTGCACATACACTTTTATGGTAAAACCATATTTAAAAGAAAATGATTAATTTTTATCGCAGATTTTTACCAAATACATTAAAAGTCAAATTAATGAAGGTAACAAGAAAAATGATGTAACACCTGTTGTTTGGAATGAACTATCAAAAAATGCATTCAATAATTGTAAATTTATGCTTTTCATAAGACGTTAATTTATGCTTTTCAATAAAAAAAATTATAAAACATCACAGCGTCAATCACGTTAGACTACATTAGCCAATATACTACTGACTTTAAACACATATGCGGATCAAAAAATATATATGCTGACGTATTATCGCGTATCACTAAAGTTCAACATAAAGAAGTCAATTTTAATGAATTAACTATCGATCAGCAGAATTATGATGAATTACAGCAATTAATTTTAGATGCTGGAATCAAATTTAAAATTGTATTGTAGTATATCTAATAGTGTAATTCGTCCATATGTTACAAAAAAATTTCAACATATTATTTTATGGTCATTACAGGATTTACCGCATTCAGGTATTACAGCAACAACACAGTTCAATCTTCAATAATTTTATTAGCACTGCGTTTAGCATATAAACAGGTTATTCAAGCAACACCTGCACTGTTAGTATGCTGTACAATATTAAAATTACCACAGGAGAGCTTTTTCAATGTTCAGCTCAACCAGTCAGGAAAGCGATTTTTTCACCGAATTCTGCAATATAACGAATAAAATTAAACCAACAACATAAGAGGTGCCATGAAAAGCTGTCCTACAGTAGCAAGGGAAATACTCCTAAACCTTCCGCCAATACACCTCCTTGTTAAGAAAGGCGCGAGAGGTCTGCTGCGCAATCAAAAGAAGAAGAATTATTACTCAGGGGACCTCAGAGGACATCTTCAGCTCCTGATTAATCCCAAAGTAAAGACACTAGCCTCATTTGTATCGGATGAAATGCCGACCACTTATAACTTTGATATCCCTTTCAAAGTCGTAATTAGTGGACTGGCAATCAAGGCTTCCTGAATTAGAATCGGATGCATCCGTCTGGTTCACAGACGGTTCCCGAACCACAGAATGAACAGGTGCCCGGATCGACGGTCCAAACTTATTTGCATCCCTACCACTCGGCAAAGAGGCTACAATCTTTCAAGCTGAACTGATCGCTGTAGATCTGTGTATTCAATAGAATCTTAGGAAAGCGCAACGCAATGAAACAATTTACATTCTTTCAGACAGCCAAGCTGTTCTTAAAGCTGTAATCTCCCACAAGCAGGAGTCAAAACTGGTCTGGGAATGTCTCCAAAAACTCATTGCTCTGGCAAAAAGGAACTATGTGTAGTGACCCTGTCCTACATTCTAAAATTTCACTTTCGAAATTATTAATTTTCGGTAATTGTCAATTTTTATAATTACCGCTTTTTGTTCTATATTGCTCACAATAGCAATTGTTACCAAGGCTTATTGTAAAAACATCGAATGATATAAATTAACAATTTTGGGATTGGTCAATCGCATCCTTAACAATTCAATTAATTGATTTCTCAATTAATCTTATATTAAGAATGCGATTACAAAAACATTTTATCAGTCGTTAGATGATCTTGTAGCGAAAATATTTAATTCGTGGGTGCAGTAAAAATTAGTAAAATTATATATTTGGAAAGTGAAATTAAACCTTTAAATCAATTTAATAAATATTAAATAAAACCAGAAACATTGAACAATAAAAATAAATATAATAAATAGACTTAATTAAATTTATATTAGTTGTAAATAAATAGTGTTTTAAATAAATTATACATAAAATGGAGACAGTGTTTTATTAATATAAAAAGGACAAACTTAATGTAGAAATAAATTGATACTACACAGAACACATATAAGTAGTAACACCATATAACTCCATAATTGGTGACAAGTTAAAAACACGTATTACCCCAAGTTAAAAACACGTATAAACATTTTTATAAAATACCAACAAAAAAAAAAAACTATGTATATTTTTTAATCGACGACTATGTATATTTTTTAATCGACGAAAGCCGTCGCAAAAACATTTTTCATCGTTGGGTAGTTACATTGCAGCGTCATCAATTTCTCATCGGGCAGAGTTAGCAATTTCATATCAACAATTTCATCAGTATC
Organism: Empis livida; assembly: GCA_963932195.1. Taxonomy (NCBI): domain Eukaryota; kingdom Metazoa; phylum Arthropoda; class Insecta; order Diptera; family Empididae; genus Empis; species Empis livida. Next base: position 23,011,024 of record OZ010648.1, read on the forward strand.
CAAAATCGTAGACCGGCATCATCGATTCAGCAGTGCTAAATTACATCGTGAAATCAATCAAGTAAAATTTAACTATAAAATTTTTATATTAAATTTATGAACATAAATTCAATTTTTACTTAACATTTTTTTAAAATAAATAAAACCTAAAATTTTGATTGCGATATTTAAATTATAATAATTTTTGCATTACTATTTTCATTTTCTTTTGTCTGAAACAAAATTTTCAAAAATTCTGATAAATTAATCAGTATTAAAATTAAACAAAATATCATTTTGTTACTAAAAAAAAAGTTTTAGTGAATTATATTATATTTTGCAAAAATTATTATAAAGTATCAGCAACAATATAGATTTCGCATAATTTTTAAAAAATTTTTTTAAAAATTTTTTTTGAAAAATTATGCGAAATCTGTAATAAATAAATGCTGGTGATAAAAATTGTCAAATACAAATATACGTTGTATAAAAATTTTATATTACATTTATATAACATTTTATATTACATATATATAACATTTTATATTACATATAAATATGTAATATTTTATATTACATATTTTTATATAGATTAAAATTATTATATATCATACATTTTTTTAAATCGTATATATATCATATTTTTTACAATACAATACATTAAGTTTCATACCTATAATTATTTAAATTTGTTGCTAAATATTGTTTCATAAATTGCCTAAAATTGGTATTTGCCCTACCATAGATTTTACATTTTTTAAAAAAATATTTTGTAACGATCATTCTTCCAAATATATAAATTTTGCATACAAAAAAGAACAAAAAAAAATAAAAAAAAAAATTATTCTTTTCGCATACATAGGTTCATCCACAAATCATATTCATTTTGTTAAAGTTTTTTCAAACGACTTGAGAATGTAATTGCAAAAGACGACATAAGTGACCGAACTCCGACAGAACTACTTAGGTCCATGAAACAGTTATCCGAACAAATATTTAACGAACCGCTAATCAAATCCTTATGGCTACGTAAGCTGCCCCAGGTGATACACATAGCCTTAGCAGTTGCCGGGGACAAGCCGCTTAGGGAATTATCTGAGATAGCAGATAGAATACATAAAGCACAACAAAATACATCACTGCACGCTATAACCGATACTGCCGCGGAACCAACTACATCGACAGCTACTACTACATCTGAGTTAGACGCACGTCTAGCACGCATCGAATCGATGATAGCCAAATTTAATGTCGACAACAATAATAAATTTAGATCGCGAAGTAGAAACCAAGTCGGCACGACGCCGCAAAAAGATAATTCGAGTTCATGTGTGAAATCGGTATTTGTCAACCGTCCTCGTCATCCGTTTCATCTCCGCTACACATGGTGCGAAAGAAAAACAACAGCGACTGGCGACCATGTGGCTACTACCGACAATTGAACACTGCTACCATACCGGATCGATATCCGATCCCACACATCCAAAATTTTACAGTGCACTTGAACGGTGCGAAATTTTTTTCAAAAGTCGATCTTGTAAGCGCATATCACTTGATTCCGGTAGCGACAAGAGACATTTACAAGACCGCTATAACTACGATTTTCGGGTTATACGAATTTAGAAGAACGCCTTTTGGTCGCGCAAACTTTTCAACGCTTCATAAACGAAGTTTGTCGTGGCCTGGATTTCGTATTCGTCTATATCTATACTATATAGACAGTATATAGTCATCCACTGACGCTAAAACACACAAAGAACATTTACGACAGCTATTCCAAAGCTTATCGGAATAAGGAATAAATATCAATTTATTAATTTTCGGTAATTCTCAATTTTTATAATTACCGCTTTTTGTTCTATATTGCTCACGATAGCAATTGTTACCAAGGTCTATTGTAAAAACATCGAATGATATAAATTAACAATTTTGGGATTGGTCAATCGCATCCTTAACAATTCAATTAATTGATTTCTCAATTAATCTTATATTAAGAATGCGATTACAAAAACATTTTATCAGTCGTTAGATGATCTTGTAGCGAAAATATTTAATTCGTGGGTGCAGTAAAAATTAGTAAAATTATATATTTGGAGAGTGAAATTAAACCTATAAATCAATTTAAAAAATATTAAATAAAACAAGAAACATTGAACAATAAAAATAAATATAATAAATAGACTTAATTAAATTTATATTAGTTGTAAATAAATAGTGTTTTAAATAAAGTATACATAAAATGGCGACAGTGTTTTATTAATATAAAAAAGACAAACTTAATGTAGGAATAAATTGATACTACACAGAACACATATAAGTAGTAACACCCTATAACTCCATACTATGTTACCTTAATGTGGGTGCCAGGGCACATAGCAGACGATGGGAATGAAGAGGCAGATCGCCTTGCCAAAAATGGTTCAAAAACAAAACTAATTGAGGCAGAACCGTTCTGCGACACACCAATAGGCAACTCAAAATTTGCACTCAACATATGGATAGAGAAAGAGCATAGACTCTACTGGGGCAAACTGCCAAAACTCATAATATCCAAAAAATTTATCATCCCATAAAAGATTAAGGTGGATAAACTATTAAACCTTAGCAAAAAGGACATTCGAACCTTAATAAGGTAGGACATAGCCCAGTACTCTATCACCTCAAGAAAATGGGAGGCTGAAGAGGACAGTTGTCGCCTCTGTTATAATGACAGAGAAACAACGAACACCTTCTATGCTACTGTGAAACATCATCTAGGAAAGGAAATTCTAACCGCAGATGAACTGGCCTCTTGATGCGTGTGTGCCGTGTAGAGATAAAAGAAATTGCCTTTTCGCGATTCTGTATATTTCTGTAATATTAAATTGTACAAGCGGTGCAGAAGATATAAAATTTTATATATTATAGTTGTATATTTTTAATATTACTTTATTGCAGTGGCGGTTCGTCTTAATGGGCCAGGTGGTCTCAGCACAACCTAGAAAAATCTACCAAAATCTTTAAATTATTTTATAATTATAACCATTAATTTTTTAATGTAAAAAGTAACAAATTTAGAGAAATAGAAAAATTTTGCTATTTTCTTTAAGTATATTTTTTTTTTACTTTCAATATTTTTTTGTTTTGTTGTTTGTTCTGGGAACAATAAAAATATATTTAAGTAGAGAGAGGACGTAAAAGAAATAGCAAAAGAAAATAATTTAGTAATTTTTTAGATAATTTATAAAATTAATTTAAAATTTCAATCAATATAATAATTAAACAAAAAAATATGCATATACGTCAGGATTTGAACCCGAGTTGTATTCCTCTGACGCCTACCCACTACACCGTACCACATATCTAATTTGTTTTAATTTATTTATCTTAATAATTATTAGAAGAAGCTTGTGACAGCGCAACACACAGACAGGACCAAGTTAATTAAATAGCATTTAATAGAGAATGTATACAATAATAATTTAGTATAGTAAATTTTTCTTAGTATACTATACATAGTTTAATTTGTTTATTGAAAAAGTGGTATGGAAGGGTAAAAAGTAATATATTTTGTATACAGAAAAAAAATTTTGTATCATAATACTTTGTCTTATGATATGATGAACTTAATATGAAATGAATTATAGACAAAAATGTTGTGTAGACAAAAATGGGGAAAAGTGAAGAAAAAAGCTTCATACATATTTTGTATGAATCTATCAAAATTAATTTTTTATACAAATTTTGGGTAGACAAAGCAATTACACGGTGCGAAATTGAATTTATTTTTTGAACTTTAAATATTTGCATCTTTTATATCGTTAAAGATGATTTATTTTTTTAAAATTTAAAAAAATTTTAATATAAAAGTATAAATTTTGAAGTTTTAAGGTCTACTATTTCAACTATCATGCTCACATATTTTACATTAACTTAGAAATAATAAACAATTGACAGGAAATCTAATTTTATAGTTGAAAATAAATCCTTGGTATCAGCTATAGATGTCAATTTTTTACCAATTAATTTAAAATCAGTATATTTATCATTTCAAATAAGTAAATCATTTCAAGGTTTATAATTATTTACACATTGTTTTTACTCTATTTGAAGTTGAACTGGTTGATAAGTTATACCATTTTTTTTATTAGTAAGGTTTAAATTTTTAATCCAGTTGTTGAGTCTAAACACAGAAAATATGACTAAAAAATATTATTTTTTATATTAAGCTGAATGAACTTCTTAAGATTTAAAAACTCACTTGCAATGTTTAGATTTTTAATCTGAATTATTTTAAATTAACTTAATATGTCAACCATAGGGGTTGGGAAAAAATATTGGGGACAGGTTTGCGATGCACCTGCAAAAATATGAGAATTATATTTAAGCCGCGGACGAATAAAATTCTTGTATATAACAAGAAGATCTGAAGCGTTATATCTCTTACTTCTCCATAAAAATCCTAGGCATTTAGCAGCGCTTTTTGCAATGGAAAAGATTTCCATGCCCAGGTTATTGATCGTTTCAAAGTTATAGATATTTACATTCTAGAGGAGGATAGCAGATAATAAAGATGGATTTCGCTTTGCTGAGGTTGGGCTTTTAAACGGTTGTTTATTCAAACTAATAGTTTTACTATTAGTTTTTTACCACACTGTAAAAATATTAGTTTTTTACTACACCAAATTTCAATTGGTGTTTTATTATTAATTTAGCTTAGATTTCGAATATAAGCAGCTGTATTGATAGCTTCTGCCCTAGAAATTTTGGGGATTGATTAATCAACCTGCCATTTAATACCATTTTTTTCCGAAAAAATCAGTAAAAACGTTACTTAAATATTCAGCACCATTATCACTTTTAATCTTTAATGATGTTTCATTTTCAACAATATTTTTATATTGTTTAAATACATTAAAAATCTCATTTTGGTGCTTCAAAAAATATACATTAATTTTTCGGTCATAATTAGCTGAATTTTCATTGAACCACAAATATTTGTGAACAAGTTCCTATAACTCTTTACTATGAATAGATTTGTTATGTTTAAATGGCTTACCTTTGGCACAAGTTTCACATTCCAGATTAAAATTCGAAGTTTAAATTTCAATCCAATTACCATTTCATTATTTTTCAGGTGTTTTAAACTACCAACATTTAAATGACCATATGTTTTATGCCATTTCATATTTCATGATCTCATGTTGTATCTCAGCTGATAAGGCAATAGTTTCAATAATTGTTTGAATTAACCTCTTAACTGGTGTGAGTTTAAGCGAAAAGTGTTATCGGAAATGGTGGGAAAATTTTTGTGCTTGCGGATATATTCGTCATGTGCATTATCTAAAAAAAATACACCTAACTCTCATATAACGCGGAGGTTAGGTTCCTCAGAAATTGAGCGTTATGCAAATCATCGTTATACGATACTTTTTCGAAGAAAATAAAGTTTTTTATATGGTTTTATTTAAACGATTCAAACAAAAAGTACTTTTATTCAATTGGTCAATCCTGCCACAATAACTAGCTCTACAACTTCTCAACTAGAAAACATAAAATATTAGCTCAATATAAATGTAATTTTATTATCATTATAATACCAAATTAAAATAAATTAACCTTTTCATTGCTATGAGCATTATGCACGCTCTGTATTTTCATATATGGTGTGCTATGAGCGTACATATACGCTCTACCAATAACTTACTCCTTACGTTACCCGGTGTTTTTTGAAGCTAATTCCTATAAATACGCTTATCAATTACTGAACAACTGTTCCGCATATTAATATTATATACAATAAATTTCATTAGCAGTGAAAAGATTAATATGAAATAAATCTTCAACCTTGTAATTTCACAATGATGCTTTTTCAACCTTAAAATTTCGCAATGATGCTGAAGCAAATCAAATACATAATATGAAAATATATTTTTATAAAAATAAAAATATTGTCAGAGAATAGAAAAAAGTTCAAGTAAAACGAACGACAACATTTCAAAATATTATTCTCTTTGGATATTTGAAATTTGATATAATGCGCCTAAACTCTATCTTTGAAGACATAAGAAATAGTAAAATTATGTTTTTTCCCTTAAAGTAAATATATTCAAAAATAAGTTGCTGAAATTACCAAAGAGTTACCAATTTACTTTGTAAATGATAGAAACGGCAACAAGAAATCATCAGTTAAGTTCAAAAAAAGTTTACGGAACGATGAAATGTAAAAATTAGATTCCCTATAAGTAGCTAAGAGGAAAAATAAAAAAATAATATAATTGATAATTTTCGATATACAGTACATAAAATTTTTTACATGTAGGAAAATAATATACCAAAAACAATATATACACATAAAATTGATGCCTTCGTAGCATTTTTCGCATAGACCTAAGAGTTATAGAGATAGTTATTCTCTTCTCGGGTATTCATATGCAAAGGAAAAAAAATGAGAATACAGAAATTAAAAATATCTCATCAGCAAATAGAGTTAATTAATTTGTTTTTGTTATCACGGGTATTTATCAAACAAAAAATAAAGAAAATAGGAATAAAACGTAGTATTTACAAATATAATCATAATAGATATGAATATGAATTGATCATAAAAGATATTCTGACGAGACACAATACAACTAACTCGAACCAGAAATGTATTTAAATTTTTCTAAAATGTATATAGAAAAAACACATCTGGTATTATTCTTAATCAATGATATTATATATTAAAAAATGAATATTTATATATTGTGAAATTTTATATATTGTGAAATTTTATATATTTTGGAAAAAAAATATTATTAACTTAAGTTTAAATAAATTTTAGCCAGGTTTTATTTAAAGTAAAATATAAAAATTAATGTCTTCTGTCAATTAAAAATAGCAAAAAGTATATTTGCATACAATTTTAAGAAAAATAATTATACATATTTTATAAATTTAATAACTAATTTTAGAAAATAAATATTTTTTTGTTTAATTTTATGAATTTGTATGACTTATGCTTAGTTAATTTTGTCATTTAAATGTCAAGAAGATATTTTTGTTTATTTTATATTTTATTTTAAATCAACTTTCTATTTTATAATATTGATTAACAATTAGCTTATTGATTAAAGAATTAAAATAATATTATTATCTTAATCAATTTAACCATATAGTAGTAAGTAATATATAATATTGTAAATGTATAATTCTATTCTCTCAAATATTATATTATAAAAGCAAAACTGGTAACATCTGTTTTTAAAACTAAAATTGAATTTAAATTATGAATTTGAATAAATTAAGTTTAAAGTAATAGTGAAGAGAATTACCTGCATTACTCGATCTTTCTTTTATATCAACATTTTTTGGAAATGAAAATGTTGATATACCTTGATAAGTTGACTAAAAAAAACGATTCATTCTTTATTTCTATTTGAAATTTTAGAAAGGCCTCTAAAATGATAATTAAATTGTCGTATTATACTCAACAGCGGTACAGGAATAAACAAAGCTAATGCCTGTCTATTTATTGATCTACATTGACTTCAATAAAAATAGTACTTTTTTTTTAAAAATTTTAATGGAATTTTCATTAATTTTATTAATAGAATTATCCTTGTGTATAATATATATATATATATATATATATATATATACATATATATATATATATATATATATATATATATATATATATATATATATATATATATATATATATATATATATATATATATATATATATATATATATATATATATATATATATATATATATATATATATATATATATATATATATATATATATATATATATATATATATATATATATATATATATATATTTTAGTTTTGCGTTTACTTATACGCAAAAATTAAAATAATTGAAAAAGAAATATATATTCTAAACTAAAAATAATCTTATGTCTACTTATTTGTAGACATAAGATTATTTTTAGTTTAGAATAACTTTATAAATATAATTTTATATACACATATAAGAATATATTTAAAAAAAAATAATTTTTAATTTAAAAAATACAATTTTTGTTTCATAATATGAAATTATACATTTACAGTTTAAATTAATATTTTCTTTTTGGAATAAAAAATTAAAAAATATGAATTAACAAAATATACAGGAATATCTAAAAAAAAAAAATAACTAATAGAAGGATATATACAAAAAATTATTATAAGTTTTACTGTTTTGAGTTTAAATAAAAAAATATTCTCAAATATATTTATAAATAATGTTTAGGACTTTTAATTTTAACAGATTGCAATTAAAATAAAAAGGCAGTAATAATATATTATTCTTCTAATATTAGTCCTAACACAATAAAAAATTTTTTTCTTATATTCATTAGCCTTTTTTCGTTTGAAATTTCCATTTCTTTATTTAAAACTAGTAAAACAAAAATATTGTTTTTTAATAATTTATTTTTTTAAATTGAGTTTTTTGATTGTTATTAAAAAATAATTCATTAAAAATTAATAACTTTTTCACTAAATTATTATGATAATAAAAATCACTCAATATTTTATATTATATCTAAAGTTTTAAGTTTTTTTTAAAAATTATTATATGTTTATGTTTAAACGTTTTTTTTTTTTTTTGCGAATAGAGGAAGAGGTCACTTGTGGTTTTAATGTAATATAATTGTAAAACACAAATATTTTTGAAAATTCTAAAATGGTCGACCATTTGTAGTGTTTCCAAAATAGAGTCGCTCGGGTAACTTTGGTGGTGGCGGATTTGGGACTGGGCGACTAAAAAAATAATAATAACTTAATTAAAATAAATAAATATTATAATAATGTAATGTTAAATATTTTATGTAAAATTATGATTATAATTTGTTAATGATTAGTGATTTTTTTTTTGTGAATAATGATAAATTCAAAGATCGCAAAAAAAATTGTCAATTTATGATACTTTTTATTAAAATATCATGTTAAAATGAAATTAGAAATCTAAATTGTATATTTTTCCAATTGTATTTTTAAAATTGTTTTAAATTTGCAAAATATTTAAGTACCCAAATAAATAAAATAAATTCGGTCTAGTATATTTGAAATATCGGTCCTTAAGTTAAATTTAAAATTTAGCGTTAATATTTATAACTTTAATATTTAAAATTAAACTTGAATATTTTTCTACATTAAAATATATTCTACAAAATTTATATTTCTTTTACCCTTCTTAAACAGATATATTACTTATTTTCAGCTATAGCTTAAATTTAAAATCAAAGTTTTTGTTGAGTTCTCCAAAACCACAAGATTTAAGTAATCAAAAATATAATTTATTTTTTATACAATTATTAGAATTGATGTTATACAATAAATAAAATATTAGTGCACAGGTATAATTATCCCATTGAGCAGATATTAACATATTTCAAACTCTAGAATGTGTATTGTCAGGAACAAGCAGTTTGATTCATACTAACTATTCATTTATACAAAGAATCTGCAACATTTTCGAATTTTTCTTTTCATTTATATGAAGAATCTGCCATATTTACGAATTTTTGTAAAATCTTTTATACATCATGACCGATTTCAACCGTTAAATACGATTCTTAAAAATGTTAAAGCCCGTTAAAGGGTACAAAATGATTTTTTAGGAATATAATGCACAGAAAAAAGAATCCTAAAAACCAAATGCTCTCAAACGAAACTTACAATTCCACTGAAAGAAAACTATATATACACAAAATTTAAATAAAAAGAAAACAAAATTTAATTAAATTAAACTTTAAAAAGATAATTTTACAATAATATTTTCATAAAAAAAAACATTTTATACGTTTATATATTTTTTTTACAACTTATTTTTTTTTATTTTTATCATTTTGTTAATTTTTTTATTTTATATAACACATTTGTTTTATTTATTATTAATTATTCCTTTAAATTTCTTTTAATCTGTAAAGGATATTTTTTTTAACTTAACATTAATTTTTAATAATTATATATTTTTCGTTTTTGCATTTATGTTTTTTTTTTTAGTGTTTAGTTTCTATATTGATGTAACAATTTAGTTTATAATTTTTTCACTTATGATTTTTAAATATATATATACTCCATATTCGTATATAAGTTTTATTTATATGAACTTTTTGATGCTATTATTATGGTTTAAAATGTTTATTAAATATTTCTTTTTTATTTTTATTTATAATATGATTTCTTACAGTACAAGTTTTTTTTTTGTTCCATTAAATCCTTTAAAAAGTTTAATAATTACAACAACAGCAATAATACATTTTAATTATATTTTTTAATTTATAATTTAACACGTTGAAATTCTGTAATATATTTCAGGTAGTTTTAGAATAAGATAAGAAATTTTTTATAAAAACATGAATTTTTATTCACAAAAAAACTAAAATTGAAAATATATGGGAACAATATTATATATCAAGATGAGAATTTAAATATTAAAATATTTTTTTTTGGTTGAAAAACAAGTAATAATGATTAATAAGCGTTTTAAACAAAAAAATAATGATGCAAGCAATTTTAAATTTTCACTTTATAATCAAGAAGGACTATTTTATATAAATAGAAGTTTTATTATCTTTTATATTATTTATTTATAATATTTTATTTAAAGCGTTTTAATGCTGTATTCTAAAAATATAAAATACTAAAACAAAAAATTTAAGCCCTTTGAAATTACCAAAATGTATAACTTTAAAAAATAATAATTTTTCTTTTGAAGATAAATGGAAAAATTTAGTTTTTTGTAGGAAGTTTAGCGTGCAATCACATTTTTTTATAGTGAATTAATTAAAAACATTTTTTTGGCTAATTTTTTAAAAAGGTTTTGGTTTTGATTTCATGATTCAAAAATAAAAATGTATATTTCTAAATTAAATATTAAATTTAGCACTCAAAATATCCTATACTCCAAGCTCTGTAATCCAGGTTTATAAATTTGATGTTAAATATTTTTTGTATTTCTTTTTTTATGCTGCTTTTTAAATCCAATACGATTTCTACCTTCCTTGTTGTAAGTCCCGTGTTGTAAATCTCAACATTATAAAATGGTTACACAATTTTGAATTACAGTTTTTTGGTTAAAAATATACGTAATAAAATATATTACACTATAATAATTTTTAACGATTACTCTAGTCATTCAAAAGCTTACAATTCTAATTTAAAGCATAAAACTTTGAAGATACGCTTTAGTTCAACAACGCTCTAATTTTAATGAAATTCCACTTTTTTGAATGGAGCAATTATACATTACAATTTCATCAAAAGTGCAGAAGATGATTCAAGTGCCAAGAATTAATAATTTTGGAAATAATTGAATTATCAATTATTGTAATTATCATAAAAAAAAATTGATTGAAGAATCATGTTTGATGTTGATAATAACCCCTTTTTTTATAATTAATATTTTATTTATATATTATTTTTTGTATAAGCGCTAATTTGCGCTAATTTTTTTTAATTTTTAATAATGTGCTAATTTTTTAAAATGTTTACTATGCAAAACACATCAACAAATATTTTTTATAATTTTTATTATTAACAGATATATATATTTAATTAATAAATGTATTTTAAGATTCAATAAGAGTTTATATCAAGATTTTCTTAAATATATATTTTTTTTCCGCCAAAAAATTTTAAAGATTTTTTTGTTTTTTAATTTAATAAAACAAAATATGTAAATATATTTTTAATTAACTATTTAATAAATTCAAATTCCCTAAATTCTTTTTTTGTCTTTTTTTTAAATTTGAAATATACGTAAAGATAATTTTGTATTGCTTAACCTTTTTTTATATTTCTAAATAAATTTAAATAAATTCTCTATTTTTTTTCGTGTTGTTTAATTTGTACATGATAGCCAAAAATGAATGCAATTTTTAAAAAAAAACATTTATTTTAAAAAAAGTAATAATATGTTTGTGACTACATAATTATAAAAATAATAATATTATTAATGGAATATTTGGTATACGTCAAGCAACAATTACATGTTACCCTATTCTAATTTTTGAGGCGTTGTCTTGGAAATTAATTTGGTAGTCTAGTTAGCTTCCCTCGAGTGGACTTGCTATTATTAAAATATTTTGAAATCATATTTTTATATGAAATAAATTTGAAAGCCGTGGTAGTGATGTGATACGCCTCCTCGTGGTGCTCCCCGGGTAACGTCAAATGGGCCACAAACAAGTAACTTGGGAAAAAAAGTAACAAAAAATCATAAAGCGAAGTAGTGCAACACAGCCTACAATAATATTTTACATTAATCAAGTGCAAGTATAAAGTGAAATTCACAAAATATAAAATCTTTGAGTAAAATATAAAACCAGTAATATAATCAACATGTCTACAAATAAAGCAAAAACCTCAACAAATATCAGAAATCTTATCAAATGGCTATAATATTACAGCGCCTCACATAACAATAACTTTAACATGGATCTAATATCATTTCAGAACAGTTCGAACGACAGAGATGATTTTAAGGACAACTCCCATGATTTTAAGGATAACAATGTGGGTTTATACAATCCAGATGACCCAAAAACTTATATTCTACAACACCACATTTAGCATTGACATCAACTGACATGACACAAACTTGCAGGAAGAAAATCAACGAATATGCAGGAAGTGGATACCGAAAATCACACTGCAGCTATCAACAAATCTATGTAAACGTTAATATAAACATTTTTGGTCTAGACATCTAAATAGTTTGAAATAAGAAAAGAATCGAGCAAGAAACATCGCCAAAAATCCAAACAGCCTCCAAAAATTAGAGAATGGAGACTACTCGATGCAAAACTAAAGAAGGAGATCATGATGTCCAAAAAAGAATAACTTTCTAAATAAGAAACTACAGATCGAAAGTCTTCAACTACATAAACCATCTAAACAACAATAACAATAGGCAAGATACATCAAATAATACTCACAACATTATAGAATTAAATAACAAGGAAATACACTGTAACAAAAAATAGCCAATTAATTTGCAATTCATTACAAATCTATACATAATTTAGACAAAGTTCTGAAAAATAAAAACAAAAAGCTGAAAAAGAAAAAGAAAATCACCAACAAAAAAATATCAATCGTAGAATTAGAATGGGAAATTAAAAAAACAACCAGTAACAATATCTTCCCAGAGATTTTTTTTACAATTCACAGCGTTAACGGTGACAGGACTATTATCAAGTAAAAATTTACTTTTTATTATTTTAACTGCCACAAGAACGATATTCCATCTACTTCTATATGGAAGAAAACAATCATAATTCCGATCCTAAAACTGGGGAAACCAGCCAATAACAACGGAGATCATCATGTCCAAAAAAGAGCTGCAGGCCCATATCCTTAAAATCTATAGTAGCCAAGTTGGTGGAAAAAATTATTGGCCCAACCAGACTCAACCACTTTCTAGACAAACAAAAAACCTTAGCCAACGAACAAGCAGGTTTCCGCAAATATTTCTCCACAGCTTACCAACTAATCAGGTTAAAAGATCATATAAGCTTTCAATAACCAAGAAACCACTAGCACTTTTTATCCATTTTAAGAGGTCAAGATGAAAATCGAATGCATCAGAAAGAACACATAAGAAGGAGATACTATAATTCAGATTTTAGTGTTAACTCATCGCCGGTTTGGATGATTTTCCTATTGTTGTTTCTGTAGGCCCCACATACATGGATATGAAAATAATGGTTTACATATGTAAACCATTATTTTCTTATGCATGGCTAGGTACTACTTTCCTCTAATGAATAAATTTGAGGATGACAGCGAAAAGGGGGATACTCCAATCTCTACATCTGGTAGTTCGGAAACTTTGTTTTCCTGTGAAACTATTGTTTAATTATTTTTGGAACGTAAAGATATTTGTGGAAATATGCTTAGTTGGTTGAAAAATTTCACCACCCAAAGATGGATAAAAGTGAAATGGAACTAACATTAACATTGCCGTATATGAAGATGAAGATGATGTAGTTGTGGACGCAAGCCAGCAATAAATAAAAATGAAAACTAACATCTCAACTTAAAAACATTGTTGACCAACTAACAATATGTCCGAAAGAAATCAACATGAAAATAAGCGGAAACAAAACATCATATATAATTTTCACTCTTAAACACAAATTGATGACATCGACATCAATAACAAAAAAATAAATAGAACTACAACATTTCTTGGTCTAACACAAGAAATGTTGTAGTTCTATTTATTTTTTTGTTATTGATGTCGATGTCATCAATTTGTGTTTAAGAGTGAAAATTATATATGATGTTTTGTTTTCGCTTATTTTCATGTTAACGAACAAATAAGCTGCAAGGTTCAAAAAAAATAGTTGGATACAAATGCGGTAGTTCGAGAGAATATGGAAGCCAATACTCGACACAAATAAAATATGTAAATACTACATAAAATCGATAATGAAATATGATCTTCACAATCAGTAAACAAATCAAAACAAAACTGGGAAAACAACACCTGCAACAGCGCTAAAAAGTTTTACAAACTTACCTTAAAAATATCAACTGAACATCACATACAAACGATATTAAGAGAAAAATTAATCCATGGTACACAACTAGAGAAAAGCAACAATTTGAAGACACAAATTTCATTTAAACGTAAAGCTTAACGAAAATATTTTTTTTATTAGTTTTTAAATTATATTATAAAAATTAATTGATTTGATTTTAAAATTAATTTTTAAAATTTAATTTAAAAACTATAAGTTTCATTATGACTCAACCTTAGGCAATGTAAGAAATAGCGATCCAAAGGAAACCAAGTTATAATTTATTGCAAAATTAGATTTACGTATTGCTAATTTTTTTGTAAATTAATTAACCTAATATATACTCGAATACACAAAATATTACGTTACTGTTTTCACATCGTAAAAAAGAAAATTATTAAGTAATTTTGAAAATTTTAAGTAATTTTGAAAATAATATTAATATTTTTATATTAAATACGTTTCACTTGTGTTTTGTTTGTTTTGTATTTTAATGTGTTTATTTATATTTTGTACAGAAAAGTATAGAGAGTATAAAGTTTGTTTTAATTTTTTTTTTTATTTTCGGAATGTTATTTTTATTTGAAAAGTTTAATTTAATTTTCTATAATTTGCAGAATTTAAAAGCTAATTTGTCATTAGTTCCTTCATATCAACATATTTTGACATTGTATAAATAAATAAAATAATGATTACTATAAAACACTGTGGTTATTAAATGCTCCCCAAAACCAATCAATATAGAAAAGAATGTAATACTGACAAACATAAAACACTTTCTATTCAGTACTTTTGTTAATCAATTCATTTTACTTATGAAATAAAAGACAAACAAAAAGTTGATAATATCAGTTAAAGTATTTATCTACTATACTAAAATACTTTGAAAAAATTTAAATGGAATGTTAACCATTTTTGATACAATATGTCCTTGATTAGATAATTATTTAATTAGAGGAGAAAAATCTACAATTTTCTATTAATAGTTCTATATAAGTAAATAGTTATACATATATGTATTTAGTTAATTTATGGTGTTTTTAAAAAATAAATTTTAATTTTTTTTTTTTTTTGGAAATATAATATTAGTAAATTAATAAATTCTATATTATAAATATATACATGTTAATATATATTGAGTTTTCGTTTAAAAAAAATATTATTAACAGTAATGTTTTTAAAAAAAAATATCATAAAAAGGTAAATAAATGAAAAAATAAATATGTATATCTCTTTACTTGAATTTACTGGCGAAAACACTAGATAATTCATTCATTGCTGCATTGGTAACGGCTTGTCCAACAGCTTGATTAATTTGTTGTCGCATTTGTGGTGGCATTTGGGATGCAATGCTTTGTGCTTGACCTCGGCTAAAGTAATATATTGGTTTATATATATATATATATATATATATATATATATATATATATATATATATATATATATATATATATATATATATATATATATATATATATATATATATATATATATATATATATATATTTTTTTTAAATATAAAAATATAATTTATTTCGATTTATGGTATTAGTATTTATATTTGCAATTGCGGAGTTTGTTGATTCGAGGATTTAAAATTAAAAGGTAGACAAAAATAAACAAGTACATAAATTAAGATCGGTAAAAAATACAAGTTAAGCTGGATATCATCTGAACAAGTTACAAAAAATTTAGCGGCCAAATGATTTTATTAGAAATAACTAATTCAACTTAAGGACATAAAAATTTGCCGCAAATTTAATTTTTTATTTTAAACCATAAAATTTTTCTTTTCACTTCAGAGCGTTAATGGTATCAGGACTATTATCAAGTATAAATTTACTTTTTTTATTATTTTAAATGACATATTTTATTGTTATTAAATAGATGTAACATAAGTAAGACAATTTTTACATAACACATATTTTAGACAGAAATTATATTAAGAAAATATAGTTTTTTTTTTTTAAATAATGAATTGGAATGTTATGTGGAACCTTGTATTTAAATGAAATTTTAAAAGGTAATGTAGATGTTTTTTTTTGTGATTAAATTAATCACATAGATTTTTAATTTTGAAAACTGTTCTTATCGCAAATATATACAAAATTAATGCTGGTACTTTTTCTTTTATTTTCATATATAATTAAAATACATTTTATATTTCTTAGAAAATTAATTAAATTTGGCTATTTTCGTTGCTTTCGATAAATTTTTGAAACTGCACAAAAAAATTTGAAGTTATTTGCAATATTTGTGGTATCGGTATGTGATTTAATTAAAAATTTATTAATGTCAGACTTTTCAAATTTCCTTGTTATCTAAAAATAATTTATAGATTTATTTGCTCCATATTTTTTTATCGCTATTTAGTAAAATTATCAACTCAATATAAATTTCATGTTTTATTTCAGAGTTCAACACAAAATAATATTTTGTTTAAAATTTTGTTGATGTTCAAAATGTTAGTAAAACTAGTAAAAAAAATTAAGACCTTTTAATTTATACAGACATAAAAATTGTAATACCAAAATTGTAATACGAAAATTTTAATACCAAAATATTATATAAAAAAACTGCTGGATTATTTGAATATTCTGGCAAAAATCAAATATAATATAAGCTAAAAGCCAGTGGCGACTTAAGGCATATTTGACAACACAAAGTGTTGAAATTCTATTTAAAATTTCCTGTTTTCCAAATATTCCAGGAAAAAGAATTTCCATAATGTATAATAAATAAGTTGTGAATAGTATTTTCAATATCCCAATTGACTGCCTTTTAGCCTATATGTAGAAGTTTTCATACATTCTATTATTTTGTTGGACCTTATTATTCAACGATTATGTATTTTATGTGAGATGAATTTGAATTTTGTATTTGTATAAGGAAATTAACTTAAAAAATACTGTTAATAAGTTTTCTTTATTAACATTTTGATGTTTCTGTTCTAATTCAATCAAATATTTTAAATTTTATTTCTATTTTTCTTTTTAATTATTTTAACTACAAAGAAATTCTTTTTACAATGCGTTCTGATTTTTTAACTTTTACTAATAATTCTACTAAATATAATTTTTTAATAATATATATATACTGTTTTTTATTTATTAATGAATTATGATTTAAAAATATTAGTTTTAACAATCTTCAAAAATTCATTAAGTAATTTCTTGGTGGAAAGAAATATTTACTGATAAATTAAATAATTTTTGCAAATTTTACTTTTATTTTCTTAACCAAAAGTGAAAAATTTCTAATAAATTTTTGTAATTGGTACTAATTCAAATTAAATTAAAATAATTATTTTATTTTTAATAATAATAAATTATTAAAAACGAAAAATTTTAACAATCATAATAATTAAGTTTTTCTGAAGCATTTATTTAATAATTAAATATTTGTTATTAGTATTCTTCAAATTTATGTTATTAAATGAACAATTATTATTCTTATTTATTTAGCGCCGGCTGTATATTTTATAATTTTATACCAAAATTGTTATTTCCATTTTTGTTTATTTATTGTAATTGAATGAATTGAGAAATTGGATTGAAAGAGAAAAAATTTATGTTATTTATTAAAAAATATAAATAATTTATAAATATGTAATAATTTAATATGAAATTAATAATTGATTATGTTACCAACACCTGTTAGTTTATTATGGTAGTTATAAACCAAATCAAAACCTAAAAATCTCTCATTGACATTTTTGCGTGAAAGGTAACCTTTTATTTGTCGTTTTATATCAACTTGTAAAACGAAAAAATGATTCACTTATAGTTCATATATTAGTTAAATAAATTCAAAAAAACTCATTAAAATCTTTTTCCATTTAAAATGGAAACTATTAAATTAATATGTTAGAAAATATAAAAGCGGCTCTAAATAATGTAAAAAATATAATAAGTTAATACTAATAAATAAAATATGAATGACAAATTCTTAATCAATAAATTGTTTCAAATAATTGTCTTACTGATTGTTAAATTTCTTTTATTCTTTTTATTATTTTTTAGTTTTCTTTTTTGAAAAAGGCTACCTTTCATATTCAAATAATTTTAATTAATTTTACAAGTAGGTGAACTGAAAATAAAAACTTAAAAATTATTGTATATATGGCACATATAAAAAATGTTCCCTTAATTACAAACAAATATAAGATTTTTGATGATCATAATATATAAAGCCAAAGAAACAAAAAAAGAACTACGAAATAATAAATAATATCAAATGATTTACTCACGATGGAATTAATGGTGCTGGAAGTGCCTGTCCTCCTGGTCCTGGCCGACCTTGTGGTAATGGTGGTCCTCCTCCGCCAGGTCTATTTGGAATAGCTGGGGCAGGTCGTCCGCTAGCTGGTGGCGGTGGTGGGCCACGTCCACCCATTGTTCCCTAAAATATATTATTTAAAAGAAAAAAACATTTTATGTTCTTTTCTTTTATTCACAAATTTTGTAAATTACCTGTGTTGATTTTCTTGGACCACCTGGGCTTGGTGGAGATAATCTTGGATTATCTAAAGCACTTGGTAGCCAGCCATTTTACTGGAGGTGGAACTGGCGTGGATACAGTTGCCATTGATACATCACCTAAAATATAGAAATGTGAAATAGTGAAGGAAAAGATAATTTATAAAAAATTTACCAATGATTCTGAGGGCCTCTTTACATGCATGATACATTCGGAGCATTTCTTCTCGTTTGACGGCTTCTTCTGGACTCTCTTCCATCATTTGAGACTAAAATTTTACATTAATTTATTTTTTATATTTTTTTATATTTATAATCAATGTTTATATAATACATATTTATATTTATAATAATAATAATTACCTGATCTCCAGATGCATATAAATGTGCCAATAATTAACCATTAATAAAATCTTTAGTATTATTAATGACAAACATCATTATACATTTTGGTACCATATCGCGGGTTGTTTTTGTAACAATTTTCATATATGAATCAACCAAATTACGAATTGTTTCAACTTGTCTTTCAAGTTGTGGGTCCAACGAACTGGTTTCGACTTCACCACTTTCATGAAATTATTTTTGTACTATATTTAGAAACAAAAAAAGTATAATGTGGTCTCTTCGGTTAATTCAATTATAAAACAGTAAAATTTTGTTATAAAACTAGTGGAGATAATTGCGTTATAGTTCTGTAAGTTTTATGATTTTTTTTTATATTAATTTTAATACATATGGCTTTCAAACGAATATAAAAAAAATCAATTTGATGTGTACTATTTACGTGTTTTTCAAAGTTTAAAAAATTCTACAAATAAAGATTCATTAAATATTAAAATATAATTCAAAAACAACACACCAAATAAACTAATCATATTTTTAATTAGGAATATAAAAAGGTTTTAAAAATGAATGCATTTTTAATTATATGCTTGACAAGCTTATTAAGATTGGATTAAATTATTTAATTAAAGGGGATTACTTTAAGAAATAAAATCAATTATCAGTTCTATAAATATATAAATTAAAATATTGATTTCGTCAACTATATTCTGTAAAGAATATTATGTAATGGACCAAAAATTTTATTTCGCCTTAGAAAAATATTAAGGTTTTATAAAGGTGTTTTAAAAGAAACTTTAAATCACATTAAATTAAATTTGTTAGTCTCCACAATGAATTTTAATAATAACTTAAATTTAATTTTCATTATAAATTTCGATTTCTTTTTGTTGTCCATAAGTGGCTCTTTGTAAATATGGTACTACAAAAAACGAAAATTAATTCGTCATGGTAAACCATACATACAAGTTCAAAAACAGGATAAATGTTTTGATAAATTCATTATATCGTGACAAAAATTCTCAGCATTACATAACACGTCCTCCTAATACTGAATACATTCTCCGTTTTACCTAACAAATTTAAAACATGGTGGCTCAAGTATAATAATTTTGGACATGACTCTCTGTATATGGCGTTGGTCTAACATTCTGGATTAAAAACATAATAGATGGTCATACACATGTCTATCAATTGTAGAGTTATTTTTCCGTATGCCGAAATTGAAATGACACGTAGATCTTTCAACAGAATAATAATAGTAAACGTATGAGCAAGGCATGTAATGGCTTGCTCTACCGTCTTATTTCAATCAGATCAAAAATCTGTGGACAAATATGAAACAGAGTTTGGGATGCGAAACCGAAGAATAACAAGAATCTTTCTGCCGTGGTTGAATTGCCGTTCAACGCATGAACGGTGATGCAGAGATATTAAGAAGAATACATGTCAGTGGCTGTCGATATGATGAAACGTCGTTGTGTCGTTGTTATAAAAAACAAAGGATATATTACACAATATTAATACTTTACAATATTAAATTTGTGTTTTTTATAAGAAATTTCTTGATTATTTAGTGTTTAACACATTACAGTCCGTATGCACATATTTGTGCGTTTCATAAAACTTTAAGCAAAGCCCGTGCGCACATATTTGTGTATTTTATAAATTTCATGCAAAGTCCGTGTGCACATATTTGTGTTTCGCAATTAATTTTAGTATTAATTGTTAACTTTTCATATTTTCTACTACTTTTTTTATTAACTTAGTTTAACTTAGTAAGTAAAGGTTTTTTTGCCTTTTATTGGAATTAAAAAATAGTTTTAAATTAATTTTAATTTCCGCAATAATGGATGAATTAGAAGATTTAGATTTAGAAGAGAATTTTGAAGATAGCTTTTCAGATATTCGCAGCGATTGTGAAGACTGTGATAGCGAATCTTCGTCATCTGATTTTTCACCGCGAATGGGTCGTGTAATGTGTCTGCCGTGTTCAAGTGACTCAGAAGACGAAATGGATTTAAATCAAGATTGGTCAATATGGTTTACAACTCCAAGTTTCAAAACCAGTGAAAAAGATTTAAAATCTTTCGAAAATATTATTTTGTGCCCGGTCCCAAGAATTTTTTTTTAATATTTTACCACGGTTCCAAGGAAAGTTTTATACTATTTGTCCGCGGACTGTAATGTGTTAATATAAAATATTGCTGAACTTTTACTATTTTGATTGCCTTTTTTATTATATAGATCTGAATTATTTTTATTTTATGATAAACTAGTACTACATCTAAAATCAACGATTTCTTTCGCTATCTATCTCTAGTTGTCAAAGCAAAGTTGAATGTATGAAATTATATGAAAGTACATTTAATTTTTTTTCCCTTCGTTAACGCATTCGAGTTTCAAATTCCATACAGTTGAAATTTAAAAATAAAATAATTTCATAGAAAGTTAAAGATAATCAACTATTTGTGTTATACAAATGAACTTAAAATTTTATATTTTTATAACTGCTGTCATATAAAAATTACAATTTCATTATAGACAACTCTTTTGTAGGTTTCATATAACTAATGAATAAGGCTGCAATGAAAAATTCAGTCGCAGCGCTTTTATCGCAGTCAGTCGATCATTATTTCAAATTTACTGAAACGCAGTAGTCAGCGAAAGTAGGATGCCAATATTTTAATTGTGTTAATGTTTTTTTTGTATGTTTAATTTATGATGATGAAGAGTAAAGTATGATTTTCATTGTCATGAAGCCATTTTCATTTTGATTAAGTGAAATATGCTGCTGAAAACTAAAACGAAATAGCAATAGAAAAAAAATTGTAAGACAAAAGGCGACAGCACGAAAAGATACCATAAATTTTATAGCAAGTTAATAGTAAAAGTTTTTTTTTTTTTGTAAATTTAGAGAATTTAAAAAAAAACAAAATACAAATTCAAATCATATTTTAGCGTAAAATATGAATTTTGTAAGGTTAAAAAAGTATGGTTTTAAATAATATATTCTTCAGTATGTTTAGATTTAAAAAAAAATTTTAACTAAAAAAAATTTAGCTATAAAATACTCGTAATTTGAAAAATTTTATTTGGAAATTATCACATTTAATTTTTTAACAGTTATTAAAAACAAAACAATTCTCATGCTATAATAAATAATTTTGACATTCACATCTTTTTTATAGGAACTATGTTTGCCGAGAAACTTACCATAAATCGACGTCGTCATGCAGCGTAACGCTGTATGAAGGTGTCGATTCGGCGTAAAATCGGCGTCTTCCAAAATTTTGCCCATGTGCTTGCCTTTCTATCACACAAGTCATGAAACTAATTTGTATCTCGTACTGGCCGACATCTTCACACTTCATCACAATGTAAATCATACTTAAGTAATTAAATTTTTCATAACTAAGCAATCGACAAAAAAAATTATGATCAAGTGTGAAATACTGCCAATTTGCAGCCGGTCGTATAAACATGCAATAAAAATTTATACATACTGGTTGCTTTGCAATTTTTTCAGGGGCAATGTTTTTCCTAAATTGCTAATTTGAAAGCACAACCTGCTTCTATTCTATATTAACCACTGAACCATGTATATATTTGTGGATATTTTTACCATGTGTAGTAATATTCATATAATATAAAGACTTGGTGACCAAGCAACCATTTACTGCAGTGATCTTATAAATAATTGGTAACCACCAATGTTGCAACTATGTAATTTGATTTTTTGTAACACTGCCGTGCAATAACCTTGTGGTTTTCGTCTTTAATTTCACTTTATAAAGATTTAAATATCTATATTTATTTAATGTGAATTTCTGTATACAGCATAAAACACATTTTTTATTGTATTTTCTTTTCTTTTATAAATACGACGGCAGATTGATAATTACGTGGACTACTTGTGATGCAGGTAATGCACATGTATGAAGTAGGTATTTTTTCAAAATTTCAAGTCGATATCTTATTTAGTTTACGTGTAACAGTCTTTTAAACAAGTCAATCTCAGTGAATTTTTAAAAATGGATAAACACGAACAGCTGATAGGTGCTTTTTGTTTAGTTTGGTTTGGCATTTCATTATGGATAGACTTACACCAGAGCAACGCTTGCAAATTAGACCGACGGTGGCTTAAGTGGTAGTGTGCTAAGCTGTGGTGCATTAGGTACTGGGTTCGACGCCCGTCCGAGACATCGATGTTGGTCTAAGTTTACTCAGCTTTAAATGAGTACCAGTAATAAAATTATAATAAAATGTAATTTAAGACTGGGAAAAATGCTAACGGCAGAGACCATTTGCTAACAAAAAATGTCTCACTAATAAAAACCATTAGCTTGTTGCAATTAATAGTTTCTTCGCTATAAAGAAATTTATGGTTCGGAATCCATATAAAATTAGTAGGTCCAAATTGCAATAAAATGTTACAGAAACCCTTTAAGGGAGGCCCAGGCTCGCATCGAGCTGTAGCGCCAAAGAGTATGTAACGCTTGCAAATTGTTGAATTTTTTTTATCAAAATAATGGTTCTGTTCGTCAAACTTATCGTGCACTCCCGTCCATTTTATGGTAATCATAATCGTCCATCAGAGCGGCTAATTCGAATAACTATGGATCGTTTTCGCACCACGTTTACTCTTAATGATAATATGTCATTATCTTCATGATAATATGGATTACATCCACAGAAAATTAATCTTTGGGGTTATGTAAAGTCACTAGTCTACGCCGATAAACCAGAGACAATTGAACACCTGGAAATCAACATTCGAAGAGTTATTGGCGAAATACGGCCGCAAATTCTGCGAAGTGTATGAAAATTGGAGTTCTTGTACGCGCCAATCGAGGCGGCCATATGGCCGAAATCATAGTTCAACATTAATGTCATCAAATTATCTATCCAATAAAGCTAGTTTAATTAATATTAAAAATATTTGTCTTGGTTTTATTTTAATTTAAAGTGGTGTAACTCTAAAAAAACACCCTTTGTAATGATACACACGACATATTTAAAAAAATTTATAGTTTGTCATTTTAAAAATAAAGCGGTGAGTTATTTAAAAAAAGGCAATGTGTAAGCTTTTTAAAAACAATTAGTTGCCTATTATTATATTAAATAAATTATATACCAAATAAAATAATACCACATTGTAATGAAATATTGTAATACAAAGTTGTAAAACCAGGATAATTATCTAAAACACTAATTTTGTAAATAACTAAATACTTTAGTTTTTCTGAAATAGACTTTGTTTACACTACTAATAATTACTAAAATAAACTATATTTCAAAAATATTATATTTTGTTATAATTTAATAATATCTAATAAAAACGCTTAAAACAGTATGAAAAGAGTATTCGATAACAAAATAGTTGTTGGAAATTTATTCGAAAGTATGAAAACGCGGTTAGACGTTTATACGAAAATAAAATTGTCATTTAATAAAATTGTCATGTAATTTCGCCTTACTCGGTACGGATTATCTGAATTTGAATATAATTTTGAGAAACACAGAATAAGCGGGAGCAGTCCTCCTTTTCATATATTTTTTTAATAATTTAAATACTTTTTAAAAATAAATTAAATTAAAAAAATGTTCTTTAAAATATTATTACATAAATATATGAATAATAACTATGTAACTTTGATAAAATCATTGATTTAGGTTAAAATAATTAATTTTTTTATTTTTCGGCTTTATTTAAAGCCAAACAATTATGTAGCATAACAGGTAAAAAAAATAGTAAAAATAACTTTTTTATAAAAAATTTGCTTTTAACTAAAATGTAAAAAATAATTTTTAAAATCCTGGTTTGATATGTAATTTGCCAAAAATTTAAAATTAATTAAATTTCCGGCATTCAATTTTAGCAAAATTTTTAATTTTTAATCAAATGTTAAATTTTTAATCAATTTTCCAATATTCATCACTACCTGGCAAACAGCACCCACCACCCACACTTACAATCAACAGCCACCATACCGTCCACACTACTCATCACCATCCACATTCATCAATATCATCAACCACCATCGCTACCCACTATCAACACGATCATCAGCCAACACCACCAACAACCATCACCAGCAACTATCACAACTATCACCTACTAGCGCAGCGATAATTATCCATCAGCATCCAACATCAATACAGAACATCACCACCCACATTCATTATTATCATCAACCACCATCACCAAAACCCTACATCCCCATCCACAACATCCCCATCCTCAACATCAACATCCAGCTTCACGATCACTCACATTCACGACTCATTATAAACACCCACCATCACCAGCTACCATCAGTACCGCACCAACACTACCCATCATGAATGCATTCAACCACAGCCCGCCATCCTCAACATCAACATCCAGCTTCACGATCACTCACATTCACGACTCATTATAAACACCCACATCACCAGCCACCATCAGTACCGCACCAACACTACCCATCACCATCCAACATCAATACAGAACATCAACACCCACACTCATTATTATCATCAACCACCATCACCAAAACCCTACATCCCCATCCACAACATCCCCATCCTCAACATCGACATCCAGCTTCACGATCACTGACATTCACGACTCATTATAAACACCCACCATCACCAGCCACCATCAGTACCGCACCAACACTACCCATCATGAATGCATTCAACCACAGCCCGCCATCATGAGACATCAGCAAATTTTTACGTACCACGCGCACAAAAAGTTGTGTTCACCATCACAATTTTCTATCACCGCCTACTTTCAGCACTCTCTCCATCGACATTTACAGCATCCTACACCTTCCCCACCCATCATCACTACCCACCATCAACACCTCCACCATGTAGTTAAGAAGTGATAAAGTAAAGTCTGCTCGGAAGGCCAAACCATATATTGTAAATGCTAAAAATATGCAAAAACAAAAGTTTGCCACAAACAAACATTAAAAGCAAATAATAATAAATAATTATGTTTTACATGATCATTTTTTATAATGAAAACTTAAAACATAATTATTTATAATTATGTTTTAAGTTTTCGTAAATATTTTGTAAGCTAGACATGTCTATGAAAATTGTTATCAAAATTATTTTCACGTCCTACATTTGTCCACGCAATACATTTTTCTTGTGTTGAATATTCCGTTGTGCACTTATTTTCCAAAACATTGTGCTAACTTTTACTAGTCCTAACAAATTTACGTTGCAAAATTAGATCCACGACTTCTTTTCATATTTTCTACAACGAATTCAAATTTAAAAACTAACACTTAACAAATATATAACACAATAATATTTCTTATTGCTCTTTTGGTTCTCTTATTTGACATTTCAGTTAAAAAAACAATTAAGTCAATTATGTAATTTATGCAAAAAACCAGCTCATAAATCTGATTCCAAAATGATTTATAATTGGAACACCTTTTATTTTACAGACCGAAATTATAATTCAAAAACGATTTAGTTCGCTAAAACTGATTCAAAAAGATATCTAAGAAACATATCATTTTTATATAAAAAAAACCAATTAAGAAGGTTAAAAAGAACTAAACCTCTTGAATTGGTATTGGTATATTTGTAATACAGTATATGCTAGGAAATACTATGGGGCATCATTAGTTGATCTATCGACGTACAAAACTTTGTCATAAGAATTCAGAGATAAATTAATGGTTAGTATTATACTAGTTTTAATAATAAGGGAGGTGTTTTTAGTGGGTGTGGGTCTTACACTACTAAGTGCATCGCGTGAAACAGTCTCAAAATTTTCACGTAGCCCGCGCACAAAAAACAAAAAATCTTTATATGTATCGCCAAAATGATTCCAAATTTATGTTTCAGAAATGATATACGTATTTTAAACGTTTGTCTAAGCTCTAAGCAGTTAAACGTGTTAAACGTTGCTCTAAGGAGTTTATTAACCATAAGTTGTTACAACTCGAATATGGTACCCAATTTTGGCAGCCAACAGGTGCATTTTGGTAGAATTGAGTCAGTTCAACGTAGATTTCCAATGTCTATGTCTCTTTCAATATCTATGTTTTAATGTTCTTCTGATATTGCATGAATACTTAATTAATAAGTAGTGTGTTCTTGAAACTTTTCATTTGTGATGATTGTATGTATTTCGCATGATTTTATTATTTAATTTATAACTTTTTTGCTTGAATGAATCGGTGATAGCGGAGCGAAGTAGTAGCGTTCTTTTCAGAAGCGTGACACCTGATGCAGGTGATAACCAGTCAATTCAAGCAATGTTTATTATTATGTAACATTATATTATCTTTTTACTATGGAACTGTTGTTTTAGTGGTTCCTTTAACTTTACATTAGATATTTTTGACTTAATGACAGTCGCAGGTTCAGTCTAACTTTAGTTCTAGTAAATTTAATTTTGATTACTTGAAATAGCTGGTGAAGACGGAGGAAAGTAGTAGAGTTTTTGTGAAAAATGTGAACCCCGATGCAAGTGGTATCCTGCTAATTCATGCTTAATGTTTCGGAAATGATTTATTTTCCATGTCAAAAACTTCTCAAAAAAATATATCAGAAACGTATCCTTAGAGTATATAATATCAGTAGATGGTATAGTGATGAAAAACAATCCTATGTTTAGAGCGGTGGGAAAAGAGATCTTTTTGAAAGTGAGAGCTTTTAATTAAAAACGCTCTTAAACTAATTATAACTCTTAAATAACTAAAATATGAAAGAGATATTTATTTTTTAATAACAATTAATTTATATTTTCATAAGTAATATAAGTAGAATATTTAAATTGTAATTTTATGGTATTCACATTTAAAATATAATTTGAATGGTATTCTATGTTCACTCCCATGTCTTCAGGAAATTTAAAATATATAATTAAAAATAATTCCATAAAATATAATTACTAAGCCTCATTTAAAAGAATTTATTTAAAAAAAAAAAACAATAAAAATCAAGAAATATTACTCCTCTGGTAAAACTATTGCTGCTTTCATTTTATTATTATTAAAATTTGACCTACGTCAACATAATATTTTCACCATAATCATTCGACCATTTGATTAATAATTCAAATAAAATACTCATGGTAAAAAACTATCTATAGAGATAAGCTTATAGCAGAGACGCAAACATCTTTGAATTCGAATAAATTATTATTAAAAAAGAAAGAAAACCTGATATAATTTTAGGTGTTCAATAAACTAATTACAAACAGAGTAACATGAGCGAAACAAAAATTCTTGAAGCCATTGACGGTTTAAGATCAGAAATGCAAGCAAATACAAATTCGATAAATGAAAATATTATGTCTCACAACAAATTCATAAATGAAGAGTTAAATCTAATAAAAGATAAGCAAATTAATACTGAAGGAAATTTCTATTGAAAAGAATCCAAAAAAATGAAATATAAAAATTCACCATATAGAAGAAATTGAAGAAAGCAAAAGAGAATTAGAATCGCAAATTATAGATTTAATTTGCCAAACTCTGGGTGTAAATTTTAACAAAAGGAAATAGGCCAATACCAGTTCTATTAGGGATAACAACACTTAGGAAAAAGGAGATGATGATGGACGAAAAATATAAATTAAGAGATCTACCAAAAAAAATAATCTTTCATGACCAAAAGAAATCACCGAAGAAAGGAAAAATCTACGAATAGCATTAGCAATTCTTAGAAACCAAAATATTTAAGCAAACATTATAAAAAAATCTATAGTAATGGGTAATGAAATTTTAAATAAAGAACAGATTATAGAAATATGTCAAAGGGAAGAAAATGGCGACAAAAAAAAGAATGGGTCACCGGAACAAAATACAGAAACTATAAAATACGATAATAAGGATATATCTATCGGTTTCTTAGTGTATAAATACGTTTTTATACAGTAAGAAACCGATAGATATGTAGTGACACCCTGTAATAAAATATTGATCATTATGGAAATTATTAATTGTTACCAAGAAAATTATTTTATTATATTTATCGCATGATTTCTAGTTACCGTAAGATCGAAAGATGAGAGCGAAAAATTCTGATTGGCAGATGTCTCAATTAATTGCATTTCTAATATACGCAGTTAATTACTCTAATTAAAATAGTTATAAATAGTTAATTAAAATAGTTATAAAATATAAAACAGCTAAAATTAATTGCGAGTACAAGAAATATTAACAGTAATCAAATATTACTTAATTGAATTATAATAAATATTAAACAGAACATTAATTTAAATAAATAAATAATTATGAAATAAATAAAGTATAGATAAATTAATGTGAATTAAATAAATTATAAATAGGACGATATTGTAAAATACATGTGCACAATTAACATTTATAAATAATTAAATAACTAAAAAAAAAAATAAAAAAAAAAAAAAATTGTTCTTTCATTTTTGGTAATAATTAAATGTAGGATTGGTTTCAATCTCTCCGCCATACCTACAGATATATCTACACCATCAACTTCAACTTCAAAAAATAAAGAATAGCAATCACAATCTAACCAACTAATAGAACTCATAGATAAAGACCACGTACAGACAACGATATGGAAAAGTAATAAAAATGAAACGGATTCCCCAAACCGGTTGGCCACCGTAGGAGAATTAGGCCAAAACCCTCCAAATCTTCAAACATTCAAAATCTAAAACAACAAGTCACAAAATCGAAAAAAAAAGAAGAAAAACAAAACAAAAATAAATATTGAAGAGAATCAACGACTATAGATTACAACAAATTAGATACCAAATGGTACTAGAAGAATGGGCAGACAGAGAAAAAGATGGATAGATGAATTAACACATATGTCAAAAGAATAGAGAGCTATAGCTCAAAATAATGAGCAATCGAAGCAAATGGAGGAGGCTTTTACCCTAGATATTTTAGAGTAAAGTTACTAATAACCATTATTATAATATGTAATAATAATTATAATAATAATAATAATAATAATAAGAATAATAATAATAATAATAATGATAATAGTAATAATAATAATATATTTGAATTAAAAATAAATAATAAAAATAATAGTATGTATTAATTTAAATTTGAAACCAAAATGAATTGTACAATAATGAAATATCAATAGAAATTAAAAATTTTGTAAAATGGTGTTTATAGCTAATATTGTAATAATAACTATAAAATAACCTGACTACAACACAATCAATTTCTAAATTTCTATTTTCATTATTCATATATGTACATACATTAAATATATACATACTTATTTTCCTAAACTTATTGTTCTTAAGTTTATTTATATAAACTTCTTAATTCTGCTATTATTCGATTTAATATAGGAAAATGCTATATATTCTTTCTTTGGTAGGTTTTTTTACATTATTATTTTACACGTTCTACATTTTTTTTTCAAAGGTACCTATCCACCGTGTAAAAAAAGACAATGGGAAACAAATCGGTTGAAGATATTTGTGCTCGGCATAATAGTGAAATTATATATGAAATTGAGCCGAGTAAAAATAGTGCTAATAATTTTGAAGATGATAAAATTCAAGTGCGTGATGTAGAAGAAAGAAATTTTCACTGAGTGTAAGTGAGATTAATAATGTAATTGAAGATTCATATTCCCACAATAGTGCTCATTTATCTGAAGACTTCAAAATAAATAATATTTTATATGATATTGTAGAAAGGACAATCCACCATAACATAAATGAATCTGGAAATGCGTAATTAAGAATGTTGTAGAAATATCATCCTAGGATCAAAATAGACACTAGATCTTTAAAAAAGGAAAAATAATAGTACCGAAATTAATCAACAGGCAGGAAGGATTTTATTCCAACATAGGTGTAAAAAAATTAATTTGAACATCATCATTTTACTGGTAAGTGTTTTTTTTTCTTGAAAAAAAAACTTTTACCAGTAAAGTAGATATGTAAGAATTGATGGGGTACCACCACTAGCGAAAAGCTCCAATATCCAGTTGTGGCCTTTTCTTGGCAATATGTTTTCCGTTTCATAAAATATTTTTAATTGGAGTATATTACGAATACAAAAAAAAACAAAATGGTTAAACTACCGAGTGCAATATATTTTATATATATTCCGTTGCAACATTTACAATAAAGTATGAGCAATAAAGTGCTGCAGCATTAATTACGTTTTCTTAAAAATTCGTTTAAAAGGTAACTATATATGATAAACTTGTAAAGGGTATAATAGAAATCGTATCACTACATATATTTAATTTTGTAGTGGTCAGTTCGTCTCATGTTTTAAGAATAAAAAAATTTTATTTTTCAGTTAAATTCTCTTTGTTTTTATTATTATATTTAATTTTCAGTCATTTTATTATTATATTAACTTTTTTATATTTATGTTAGTTTTCTATTTATCAAGTTTTGTATTTTATATTTCTATATACACTCATCCCTCAATTTACACTTTGTATTTTATATTTCTATATATATTAAATTTTGATATCAATAACAAATTTCTTTAATGTGTAAGTATGCGGATGCTAGTTAAACACAATTGGTAATACTTTACTTTATAAAAGATATATAAATTTAATAAAAATTTTATATTTTATAGAAAACTTAGATTATCTAAATGTAAAAGAGTTGGGGGAGGCTGAAGCTGGAAAGTATATACAATTCAAAACACTGAATAGAGTTCCTGCAACAACCACCGAAATTTCACCAAAACAATTTAATTACAAGTAACCCTCCTATAACACGGTATTCAGCAACACGGGTTCACTCTAACACGAAAACAAAATTGAGGTAACCCTCTTATAACACGGTACATACATATGGATGTATTTTTTTCCCATTAAACTTGAATTCATTTGTATTTTATGTTGCAAGAGTTCACTTCGTGAATAGCAATTAGCAATAATTTTTTATTTTTTAATTGAAGTTTGTCAAATACATATAGAAATAATTTTAAATAAATTCTAGTTTTTTAAACTTGGAAGAAAATTATTAAATTAAGTTTATATTAAAGGATATTAAATAATAAACTTAAAATATTGTAAAGTGTACAGTATTTAAATTTTCATTTTACATTTAAAGAAACATTTTATAAAAAAATGTTTCTTTAGCTGTAAAATAAAAATTTTAAATACTGTACACTTACACAAATTTTATAAAAGCAACTTTTTTCAAAAATTAGTTTCAACCCAGTTGACAATAACGCGCGAGCACTGTAATTGGATTTATATTTAATTCCATGTTTCTATCTCATTTTTAAATCCATTTTCGTAGACTTCATTTTGGAATCAGCTTGCATAAAGGCGTAGGTAGTTCTTTATCGAAAGCTTTTTCAAAATCGATGAAATAGATATGTATGGGAGAGTTTATATCTCGACATCTCTGAGGTAAGGTATTGAACGTAAATAAAGCTTCTCTGGTTCCCATACGCTTTCTGAGCTCAATCTGTATATCTTCAATATCTTGCTCTAATTTATTATAGAGCCTGTTGTGTATGACTTTCAGGAATATTTTTAAGGAATGGCTCATTAATCTAATGGTTCTATAATCTTTACATTCAGCTCCATTATTTTTCTTAGGTATGGCTATAAAGGTATAGTTGAGCCAGTGTTGTGGAATAATATCCTTTACTAAACTGATTAGGTTGGTTAAGCGTTGATACTATCTCGGTCTAACAATTTTATGATTTCATTTGGTATCTCATCTGAACCTATTAGTTTCGATACTTCCGCCATTATTGCTGGACCGATTTCTTCACTTTGTTCTTGCTATCAATGTCAAATAGTTCTTCGATATATTCGGACCATCTATTTAATCTCTGCTCTGGATCTAAAATGATTCTACCTTTTTTATCTTCTAGCGTGCATTTTACTTTTTCCTATCATTTTTTATTTTCTTGTGTAGATTTAGGTAATCGTGTTGGCTATTTAGTTTTTTTGCTTCTTTACATTGCTATCCCCACAAATTATTCTTTGTAATTTGAATTTTGTTTCTTATTGAGACATATTTTCTATATGCTACGGGATGTAAGATCAAAAATGTTCGTCTTTGAATTGACCTTACATTAACTTTTATATAGTTAAAAAATAAAATTAGTTTTTAATTAAAAAACTAGTCTGCTTTTTTTAATATTTTCTTATTAACTATTTATTTATTTATTTAGTCCAATTAATAATTAAATTATAATATTTATTGTTTTCAATTAATATATGATTTTTATTTAATTAATTTATTTCACTATAATGTTTCAAAATCAATTTCAATTTTTATTTATTCAATTTTAAACCTTCAATATAAAATTGTACCATTTAATGACCGCGATGATTTTATTTTAACTTTTATTTTTAGCTTTTTATTTTTCCAAGATTTCTAATCGACTCAAGACTTAACTGACGACTGATCATGATGATTGTAATCGCGTTTTTTAAGAGATGTGCAATTGATCTCTCAATTGCAAATCTCAAGAACCCGATTGACCAATCACCACCTTTCATCGATATCATTCGATTGCTATTGTTATCGTATTGATAACACTTAGCAACAATTTATATTTTAAGTATAATAATAATAATGAAATAATACTCTAAATTAACAATTAAATTTAGAATTTAGAAATTTTAAATGGTAGGACAGGGTGTCACTACATCACCCTCCTCCGAGTGAAACGCAATAATGTAAAGGGGTAATGAAAATATTAAAAATTTATATTTTTCTGAAAACTACTCTACGACTTTCTTTAGACGACTTAATGGTAGAAATTCCATAAGCCGGCTTGAGTCTGTCGATTGAAATTGAACGTTCTTTGTCGTTAATTAAAATGATGAAAACTTTTCGTAATCGTCGAGTTACTCGAAAAGGTCCGTCATATGCCGGAGTCAGTGTGGGTTTAATTTTGTCGTTTCTGACAAAAACGAATTCACACTTTTCGAGATTTTTTGGAATAAATATATTTTGTTGTTCCGTCTTACGTGTTGGAGTGGGAATTAAGTTTCTCATTGTGTCGCGAAGTTTTTTAACAAGTACGTTAGTATCAGTTGTATCAGATTTTGAACCTGCGAAAAATTCGCCTGGCAATTTTAGCGTTTGACCGTACACCATTTCAGCTGGTGAACATTGCAGGTCTTCTTTAATGGCGGTGCGAACACCAAGAAGAACCAAAGGTAATTCCAAATTCCAATTTTTGCAGTTACCACGAGCCCGAAGTGCATCTTTTAGTTGGCGGTGGAACCTCTCAACCAAACCGTTAGATTGCGGGTGGTAAGGAGTAGTTCTAGTGCGAAAAACACCTAACAATTGACTTAGCTCTTGAAATAATTTGGCCTCAAATTGAGAGCCTTGGTCCGTTGTCATAGTCGCTGGTATTCCAAATCGTGAGACGTATTGCGTAACAAAAGTTTTGGCGACGGTTGCAGCAGTCATGTCTGGAATCGCGTAAGCTTCCGGCCATCGACTGAAGCGATCTACGATTGTTAAAATGTAAGAGTTTCCATCGGAAACTGGAAAAGGACCCACTAAATCTAAGTGTATGTGTTCGAAACGTGCGATCGGCATGTCGAAAGTCTCGTGTCGTGATTTTGTGTGACGGTGAATTTTGGTCTTTTGGCACGGTATACAAGCCTTGGACCAATTATTCGTGTCACGATTAATGTTAGGCCAAAAATATCTGGACGCGAGCAATTTTCTGGTTGCTCGTATGGCAGGGTGGGCCAAATTATGAATTGCATTGAACACAACTCGTCTTAAAGGTTGTGGTACGTACGGTCTATTGTTTGTAGTAGACACTTCACAATAAATTACGAGTTCAGGTAATTCAATTTTTTCGAGTTTAAATGACGGTCTTGGATGTGCAAGAAGTTTAGTTAATTCATCGTCATTTTTCTGCTGGTGTGCAATTTTATGTAGGTCGTAACTGTCTATGTCTACTGTCGCGATGTCAGCAAAACGAGATAGACTGTCTGCCACTACATTGTCCTTTCCAGCGATGTGTCGAATGTCTGTTGTGAACTGTGCGATGTAATCGAGATGTCGTGTTTGTCGCGGATTGCGTTCCGTTTTGGAACAAATAGCATTCACCAACGATTTGTGATCCGTAAAAATAATCAACTCACGTCCCTCGACTGCGTACCTGAAGTGCTTGATTGAAGCGTAGATAGCAAGAAGTTCGCGATCAAACGCTGAGTATTTGGTTTCAGCTTGGGAAAATTTTCGAGATAAAAACGCTAGAGGTTGCCAACCTTGTTTTGTAGGCTGTTGCAGAACAGCCCCTAGCGCGGTATCTGATGCGTCAGTAACTATAGCTAGCTTACCGTCCGCTTGCGGGTGTGCAAGCATAGCGGCATTAGCTAAAGAAGTTTTTACCTGCTGGAATGCAGCATTGAGCTCTTCTGGCCAAGCGAAAATTTTGTTTTTAGTTTTAGTTTTGGTGGCTTGAGCAAGAAATGAATAAATTGGCGCGAGATATTCAGCTAATTTTGTAATGAAGCGATGGTAATAATTGACCATACCAATAAACCGTTGAATTTGACGTATTGATGTCGGTGTTGGAAAATTTGTAATATTTTCTACTTTTTCTTCCGATGGTGTAATACCTTGAGGCGTAATATAGTGACTGAGAAAGTTAAGTTCAGTAACACCGAAAACACATTTCGATGCATTTATCGTAATGCCATATTCCGATAGACGTTGAAACAACTGACGAAGATGACTTTTATGCGTTTTCGCGTCTGGAGATGAGATGAGTATGTCATCAATATAAACAAAAACGAAGTCTAGTCCATGACAAACCTCGTTCATGAATCTCTGAAACGTTTGCGCGGCGTTGCGCAAACCGAATGGCATTCGCCGAAATTCAAATAGACCAAATGGGGTTGTGGTTGCCGTTTTATGAATGTCATTGTCTGCTACGGGTATCAGGTGATACGCACGTACCAGATCAATTTTGGAAAAAATATTAGCCCCTTTTAAATGCATGGCAAAGTTTTGAATATGGGGAATTGGATATCTGTCTGGAATAGTAGCTGCGTTAAGTTGTCTATAGTCACCGCAAGGACGCCAGTCATTATTTTTTTTCCGTACCATGTGTAGCGTAGATGAAGCGGGTAATGTGACGGCTGACAGATACCCAATTCCACCATCAACTCAAACTCTTTTTTCGCGGCGTCGTGTCGAGTCGGGTCTAGTCGACGCGGTTTTGCAAACGGTAATTGGTTTTTAGTAGCTATATGATGTACCACTGAATGTCGGACATCTTTAAAATAGTTCGGAGGTTGTGTAAGATCAGGAAACTGAGAAAGAAGTTCGGAGTATTCGTTTTTAACAACGTTAAGTTTAGGCGTCGGTGTGTCGGAGGTAATGGTTAACGTGTTAATAGCTAAATTAGTACTAGGGTCAATTATTTTACTGTTTTTCAGGTCAACAATTAAACCGTATTTCTTTAAAAAATCGGCACCAATTATGGCGCGGTCGATATCGGCTAAAATGAATTGATGAATAAAACTCCTCCGAAGTCCCAGATTTAATTTGAGCATTTTTGTACCGAATGTATTAATGATGGTGCCATTGGCGGCGGAAAGCGTAACATCGGGATTTGTTTTAGTTGCATTTAATTTATTCGGTAAAACAGACAAATCTGCACCTGTATCAATTAAAAATATAATATTATTTGCATTATCCCGGACAAAAAGGCGGCTAGTATATTTATTGGCACCGGTAGCCGCTACACGCGGTGCCCCACTTAGTTTGGGTGCTTGTCGGTCTTTTTGTGTTGGCACAGACATTTTTGTGCTTTGTCCCCAAATTTTTTGTGGTACCAGCAAAGTGAGTCAGCTGTGGTTGACGTAGATGAAGCTTTATACGAACGCCGGCTCGTGCTTCGCGATCTCGTTCGCCGGTTTTCATATCGCGGTCGGAAATTGTTCTTGCTTTTGACGTCGAATCTCGCCAGCATCGATTCGATTCGAGCTAACCGAGTGTCGAAATCTGTTGCGTTAGCAATTGTCGACGTGGTTGGTTTCGCGGAAGTCAACGCGTACATGGATGCACCCTGCTGTGCTTCAAATATTTTATCAGCTACATCTGATAAGTCATTAAGTGGCTTGTCGCCTACCGCGGCCAATGCAATATGAATCACCTGTGGTAGCTTCCGTAACCATAAGGTTTTAATAATGTCGTCGTTAAAAGTTTTTCCGGCTAGCTGCCGCATGGACCTAAGCAATTCTGACGGGGTTCGGTCACCTATATCGGCTTTAGCGATTAAAGTTTCGAGTCTTTTTGTTTCGGAAATTGAATGACGTTTGATTAATGCGTCTTTTACGCTTTCATAGCGATTTATTGTTGGGGGGTTAGATAAAATATCTATAATAGAATCGCAAGATTCCGACGGTAGTGATCCAATTATTAGGCAATATTTTGTTTCATCATTTGTTATCCTGTATGCCTGGAAATGGGCTTCCGCCTGAATGAACCATGTGGCTGGATTCGCGGGCCAAAAAGGTGGTAAACGGACACGTACCGAGTCTATTTTTGGTTCTTTTGGTGCGGTTGTTGTATTTGTCATATTTGTCTTGGTTGTGTCATTTTCAGAATCGCTCATTGTTAAAATTGTTTTTTTATTAATGATAATTTTCAGAAAAATTAAAAAAAATCTTCAAAAATAGTATGTATAATTTG
Source organism: Empis livida (assembly GCA_963932195.1). Classification (NCBI taxonomy): domain Eukaryota; kingdom Metazoa; phylum Arthropoda; class Insecta; order Diptera; family Empididae; genus Empis; species Empis livida. Next base: position 23,048,982 of record OZ010648.1, read on the forward strand.
AATTTGTACAAAATTAAAAAAAATTAAACGTAATTTATGGACAGCCCCAAAATAAAATAAAAATGTTACGTAAATAATGGACCACCCTGTATTACCACAAAAATAAATCGAATGAAATATAAAAATTTTGCTTGAGTGTATGTACAATAGAAATGCGAGTAAATTCAAATCGGAAGAGAACAATAGAAAAAAATGTGTTTGTTGTGCGGAAAGAAAAAAGTTAAAATAGAAATAGTTAAAATAAAATCGAATGTTGCGGGCAAATACGAATAATTATAATTTATTGTAATTTTAAAGTATATGTATGTAATATAAAAATATGATCTTGAATTTTATAGGAATTTATGCTTTTATGTAATATAGATTTATGATTTTATGTAATATATTATGTAATATAATTTAGTAATATAATTAAATATAATGTACAATTTTAAAACGAAAAATTTTAATTTTGTATGTATTTGTTAATTTTTATATTTTAAACTAATTAAATTCAGAATATTGTATGAAAATTTTAAATTTAATTTAAAAAATATGTAAATTTGTAAATAATTTATTTTAATAGAAATTTTTAAACAACAAATTTTAGCAAAATTTAAATTTATTGCGTATTTTAAAAAATAATTTTAGGAAAATTTTATATTTATAATATTTTTAAAAATTTTTAGCAAAATTTTAGATTTATAGAACAAATTTTTTAAAATGATTTTAGTATAATTGCTTAATTTTAAATTTACGACATTGTAAAATATTACAATGTATACTTTTTAATATAAAATGTTTTTTTTTTTTTTTTTTTTTTTTTTAAATCGAATATAATTGGTCTACAATTATAATTTAAAAACAATATAGAAAAAAAATTTTACTTGTTAATCCGCCACGTTGTATATAATGTGTGATGACGTAGATGATCTATGAAGAAAATTCTGGATGCTATGATGAAAAAATTTGATTCTACGATGTACAAAATGCTGGTTGAAATGAGATGACGAAATGATGAAAAAAAAATGATACTGTTGATTTCGATGATTCAAAAAAAATGATGTATTCGCTGCTTTTGGTGTTGAAAATGATGAAATGTTGATTTTGAAAAAATTTTACTTTTGAAAATGCTGATGTTTAATAACTGTTTTATACTTTTTTATTCAAAAATTACTGCTTTTTATATGTATATTAAAATTTATCAAAATGAAAAATTATATTTTATTAAATGTATGTAATTTTTCAAAAATTATACATATTTATTTTTCACTTTGAATTTTAAAATGTTAATGCATATTTTTACACAAACTTTTCTTTACATGTGAAAAAAAAAACCACGTGTTTTAGTGTGCGGGGTCACCAATTGTAAGATCAAAAATGTTCGTCTTTGAATTGACCTTACATTAACTTTTATATAGTTAAAAAATAAAATTAGTTTTTAATTAAAAAACTAGTCTGTTTTTTTTATATTTTCTTATTAACTATTTATTTATTTATTTAGTCCAATTAATAATTAAATTATAATATTTATTTATTTATTCTATTTATTGTTTTCAATTAATATATGATTTTTATTTAATTAATTTATTTCACTATAATGTTTCAAAATCAATTTCAATTTTTATTTATTCAATTTTAAACCTTCAATATAAAATTGTACCATTTAATGACCGCGATGATTTTATTTTAACTTTTATTTTTAGCTTTTTATTTTTCCAAGATTTCTAATCGACTCAAGACTTAACTGACGACTGATCATGATGATTGTAATCGCGTTTTTTAAGAGATGTGCAATTGATCTCTCAATTGCAAATCTCAAGAACCCGATTGACCAATCACCACTTTTCATCGATATCATTCGATCGTATTGATAACACTTAGCAACAATTTATATTTTAAGTATAATAATAATAATGAAATAATACTCTAAATTAACAATTAAATTTAGAATTTAGAAATTTTAAATGGTAGGACAGGGTGTCACCACAGGGATTTCTTTTTCTGTCTTCGGCGCTGATCCATTAACAACTGAATTCTTGCTCACTCTCGCTCAGCTGAAGTGTGTATCAGCTCCAGGATACGTTTTGACTGATTTTATTGCGTTTCTAAATTTCATGTTGATCAAGATATAACCTATCTGCTTTCTTACTTTTGGTCTTGCCGAGCTTGCCACATACATAATCTTCTAATAGGCATTTTGAAACGTGTTTGTGACTACAAACACATGATCTACGGGAAATTGAATAATTTGAACCCTCTGTCGTTTTTTACACCTAAACCGTGTTTACCAAATATGTTTTCTACATTTACGTTACCAACTTTGGCATTGAAATCACCTAGAATCAATGATACGTCCTTCCACTTTAGTCAATTTTAACATTTCATTCTGATTGTAGAATACCTCAATTTCGTTTATGCACCTACAGCAGATAGTGCTGTAGGTGCATAAACTTGTATCAAGTTACTAAACTATGTTGTTTAATTATAAATGGTTTTTGCCAAAAACTTGTCTTACTTGTTCAATATTAATCATTCTTGTCAATAAGTGTTTTAGTTTAGTTCTATTACTTTACAATAGATGTGGCCTGGACAGTTCTCGTATTCGGCGAAATGTTTTTTTAGAAGAATATATGAAACTGACAAATTGCTAGCAAATTGCTGTTTTGCTGATTCTAAACATAATACATATTCTTGCAGAAGAATATAACAGTATTCCGGATGACCTAGAATATCTGATTTTGCTACTATAAAATAATAACCCTTTCTGTTTCTTATAATATAGAAAACCAAAAACTCCCGCATGTACAGTCTTTTTATTCTGTGCAACAGTCTAACCTAACCAAATATTTTTGTGTATACACATAAAAATTATATATTATATGAAAGAAAATAGTAAATTAGTAAATTTATGAATTTTCTTTTAAAGAGAGCCAACTTTTAAAAGGTTCATAATATGAAAATAATATGTTTAACTTCCCAAATCAAACAAATTAAATTATTGTGTAAATTTAGACTCTTCTTACCGCACTCTAACCGAGCTCTAGAACCATCGACGTGGACGTGGGTCCTAAATATGTTTATTTGTATTCATGTCACCGTATATGTGTCAGTGAATTTGTCGTTAAAGTTAGTATGTCACCATATAGGTGACGTGGAGTGCAGAAAGATATACTCCTAGTGATTTAGCAATGGAATATTAATGAATTTTGCAAATAGCTCAGTTTTTTGTTACAAATTTGAATCAGCGAAAACAAAACAATGTTATATCATAAGCAAAATCCAACCCGAAACATAATATTTAATTATTATTAATACATATCAAAATAAAAGCTGGTAACAGCAATAATTTCTGTAAGAAAAGCTGGTAACAGCAATAATTTCTGTTCCTGGGGCCTCGCTAGTTTATCTTTAAATACGAATGAAGTGGGTTACTAGCAGTCCATATATTATATAGTTAAAGCAGGGTTTCTTAACCGGTGAGGTATATATAGTGTTCATGGATTGTTACCACTGATCTACATTTATGATAATAAAAAACACCTTTTATTCTATGAAATATTTATTTTTTATTATCACCATATTTTATTTTTTATTAAAGTTTACTATTAGAATTCACCATATAGTTTTTAAGTTATTTAATGTGCAACAAATTGTATTTTAAATTATTTTAATTTTAAGTTAATTTATTTATTTAATACTTAATAAACTATATTTAATTATTTAACATTAACCATTTTTATTTATTTAATATTTTATAAATCATATTTAATTATTTAAGTCTAATTTTAAGTTCATTTATTTATTTAATACTTAATAAACTATTCAGGCCTTTGATCGGGTCTGGCACGAAGGTCTAATAAACAAGATCAAAAACATACTACCGTCATCGTACGTCGAATTTATAACCTCATACCTGAAAGACAGACTATTTAGAGTAAATCATGAAGATCAGTATTCGAAACTCTTGGAAATAAAGACTGGTGTCCCACAAGGCAGTATCTACTACTCGAAACTTAACATAAACAATAAGATACTCATCTACAACCAAATTCTTAAACCAGTCTGGTTGTATGGAATAACTGGGATGCGCAAGCCAGTGTCATGTTCAATCTATCCAGAGATTCCAAAACAAGGTATTACGCTACATGGTTCAAGCAGCATGGTACGTTAAAAATAAGGATCTTCATACGGATCTTAAAATAAAAACAGTAGAAGAGGAAGTTAAACGTGAAGCATACAAACACCTAAACGGATTTTCAATACATCCTAATAACGAAGCTTCAACCCTTAGTGAATTAGTTCACAAGATTGAAAATAAAGAAACCATCTGACCTCCTAACTTAATCCAATATATTAGTATATAAATAGTATTAAAAACATTATACACACAATTAACATTTCACATAATACAGATATATTGTTGAGGAGCCAATGGGGAAACCAACAAATTTTACACCGTAGTATTTATGATCACAGATGTAATCTGATGGTTGGTCTATAGGACCAGTTTTAGTTCGTATCAGAGAGTTCAGTTAACTCATTGGGAAAAAAAAGAAAAAACTATTGATACTTTAATATTTATTATAACATATTTCAAATTTGAATGCAAATGAATAATTTAATTTATTTTGAAAAAATATATATATTTTCTATTCGAAAATACCATTTTGAATTCATAAATGGCTCAATTTTTATGTATAAAATTATGATATTTTACATCGCCGTGAGTCTAATTATCATATGACGAATGAGTCAAAACTGGAAGGAAGTCATATATCGTAGACAACATTTCTGAATAAATTTAGAATCAACTTGCATAAAAAGAACTTTTTAATATATTTCTAAGGGTATGTATAGAAGAGGATGGACACTTAAGTAGAGTAATTTTTTTGTTGTCTACACCAGAGTTATCGCTCATTTTCCACCTAAAATTAACAACTTCAAATTCCACCTAAAATTAACAACTTCAAATGCAGGAATCAGAATTTTCTGAATGACACAGTATTAACAGCGAATATGTGCAATTGATATATTATATTTGACATGTTATGCTTCCTTTATCGTAACGTTTATTGGATACATTAACTAAACATTTCCTTTTTTCTTTATGGTTCTATTGCTAGCACCACTTGACAAGATAGTATGGCACAATTGTTATGGTTACGTGCCATTCTTAAATGCCCGCATTCTTAAGTTTGTTGGCTGTAAATGAACAATTAGCTTTATCATGGCAATATATCATACGAGGGCAGATTAATTATAATTACGTGGACTACCTGTGATGCAAGTAATGCACAGTTATGAAGGAGGTATGCTTTACCTCTAAAATCAATTACTAGGCTATATATAAAATTTGAAGTCGATACCTTATTTAGTTTACGTGTAACAATCTTTTAAACAAGTCAATCTCAGCGAATTTTTAAAAATGAATAAAAACGAATTTCGTATAATGCATTTATTTTCTTTTATACTTAAACACCAATTAACATAAATTTGACCATAAAAAAAATCTAGTTAGCGTTGTTTAGCGACCGACCTTTTGCAGTTATTTAAAGCAATTTTTCTTTTTCTGTAATGGTCCAAAACAATTAGTTTTTCTTGAACCATTTGAATTTTTCTGTAATTGAAACTGATTTTTGCTATAAGTTTATTTTTTAGGTGACACACATCAAATAAAAGAACTATATTTAAAAAATTTTATTTTATATTTGAATCCAATAAGAATATTTCAATATACTACCCCATCGACTAATAGCCCCATATTATGTGAATTAACAACCCCAACGACTAATAGCTCCATTCAGAGATAAACCACTTATAAAAAAAATAAATACCAATTGGCGTAACAAGCAAGCATAAAAATACTATTCAGAGAAATGTTAAAAACTGACGGGGTGAATATTGCTTGTTAAAATGTGAATGAAAAATTAGTTTCTTATTATAACCAATTCCATATATACAAGATTTTGCACATACACTTTTATGGTAAAACCATATTTAAAAGAAAATGATTAATTTTTATCGCAGATTTTTACCAAATACATTAAAAGTCAAATTAATGAAGGTAACAAGAAAAATGATGTAACACCTGTTGTTTGGAATGAACCATCAAAAAATGCATTCAATAATTGTAAATTTATGCTTTTCATAAGACGTTAATTTATGCTTTTCAATAATAAAAAATTATAAAACATCACAGCGTCAATCACGTTAGACTACATTAGCCAATATACTACTGACTTTAAACACATATGCGGATCAAAAAATATATATGCTGACGTATTATCGCGTATCATTAAAGTTCAACATAAAGAAGTCAATTTTAATGAATTAACTATCGATCAGCAGAATTATGATGAATTACAGCAATTAATTTTAGATGCTGGAATCAAATTTAAAATTGTATTGTAGTATATCTAATAGTGTAATTCGTCCATATGTTACAAAGAAATTTCAACATATTATTTTATGGTCATTACAGGATTTACCGCATTCAGGCATTACAGCAACAACACAGTTCAATCTTCAATAATTTTATTAGCACTGCGTTTAGCATATAAAAAGGTTATTCAAGCAACACCTGCACTGTTAGTATGCCGTACAATATTAAAATTATCACAGGACAGCTTTTTCAATGTTCAGCTCAACCAGTCAGGAAAGCGATTTTTTCACCGAATTCTGCAATATAACGAATAAAATTAAACCAACAACATAAGAGGTGCCATGAAAAGCTGTTCTACAGCAGCAAGGGGAATACTCCTAAACCTTCCGCCAATACATCTCCTTGTTAAGAAAGGCGCGAGAGGTTTGCTGCGCAATCAAAAGAAGAAGAATTATTACTCAGGGGACCTCAGAGGACATCTTCAGCTCCTGATTAATCCCAAAGTAAAGGCACTAGCCTAATTTGTATCGGATGAAATGCCGACCACTTATAACTTTGATATCCCTTTCAAAGTCGTAATCAGTGGACTGGCAATCAAGGCTTCCTGAATTAGAATCGGATGCATCCGTCTGGTTCACAGACGGTTCCCGAACCACAGAATGAACAGGTGCCCGGATCGACGGTCCAAACTTATTTGCATCCCTACCACTCGGCAAAGAGGCTACAATCTTTCAAGCTGAACTGATCGCTGTAGATCTGTGTATTCAATAGAATCTTAGGAAAGCGCAACGCAATGAAACAATTTACATTCTTTCAGACAGCCAAGCTGTTCTTAAAGCTGTAATCTCCCACAAGCAGGAGTCAAAACTGGTCTGGGAATGTCTCCAAAAACTCATTGCTCTGGCAAAAAGGAACTATGTGTAGTGACCCTGTCCTACATTCTAAAATTTCACTTTCGAAATTATTAATTTTCGGTAATTGTCAATTTTTATAATTACCGCTTTTTGTTCTATATTGCTCACAATAGCAATTGTTACCAAGGCTTATTGTAAAAACATCGAATGATATAAATTAACAATTTTGGGATTGGTCAATCGCATTCTTAACAATTCAATTAATTGATTTCTCAATTAATCTTATATTAAGAATGCGATTACAAAAACATTTTATCAGTCGTTAGATGATCTTGTAGCGAAAATATTTAATTCGTGGGTGCAGTAAAAATTAGTAAAATTATATATTTGGAAAGTGAAATTAAACCTTTAAATCAATTTAATAAATATTAAATAAAACAAGAAACATTGAACAATAAAAATAAATATAATAAATAGACTTAATTAAATTTATATTAGTTGTAAATAAATAGTGTTTTAAATAAATTATACATAAAATGGAGACAGTGTTTTATTAATATAAAAAAGACAAACTTAATGTAGAAATAAATTGATACTACACAGAACACATATAAGTAGTAACACCATATAACTCCATAATTGGTGACAAGTTAAAAACACGTATTACCCCAGGTTAAAAACACGTATAAACATTTTTATAAAAATTATATTTTTAAAACTCAATACCAACAAAAAAAAAAACTATGTATATTTTTTAATCGACGAAAGCCGTCGCAAAAACATTTTCATCGTTGGGTAGTTACATTGCAGCGTCATCAATTTATCATCGGGCAGAGTTAGCAATTTCATATCAACAATTTCATCAGTATCCAAAATCGTAGACCGGCATCATCGATTCAGCAGTGCTAAATTACATCGTGAAATCAATCAAGTAAAATTTAACCATAAAATTTTTATATTAAATTTATGAACATAAATTCAATTTTTACTGAACATTTTTTTAAAATAAAAAAAACCTAAAATTTTGATTGCGATATTTAAATTATAATAATTTTTGCATTACTATTTTAGTGAATAGCCTTGATTTCCAGTCCACTGATTACGACTTTGAAAGGGATATCAAAGTTATAAGTGGTCGGCATTTCATCCGATACAAATTAGGCTAGTGCCTTTACTTTGGGATTAATCAGGAGCTGAAGATGTCCTCTGAGGTCCCCTGAGTAATAATTCTTCTTCTTTTGATTGCGCAGCAAACCTCTCGCGCCTTTCTTAACAAGGAGGTGTATTGGCGGAAGGTTTAGGAGTATTTCCCTTGCTGCTGTAGAACAGCTTTTCATGGCACCTCTTATGTTGTTGGTTTAATTTTATTCGTTATATTGCAGAATTCGGTGAAAAAATCGCTTTCCTGACTGGTTGAGCTGAACATTGAAAAAGCTCTCCTGTGATAATTTTAATATAGTACGGCATACTAACAGTGCAGGTGTTGCTTGAATAACCTTTTTATTTAGCATATAAGCAGTGCTAATAAAATTATTGAAGATTGAACTGTGTTGTTGCTGTAATACCTGAATGCGGTAAATCCTGTAATGACCATAAAATAATATGTTGAAATTTCTTTGTAACATATGGACGAATTACACTATTAGATATACTACAATACAATTTTAAATTTGATTCCAGCATCTAAAATTAATTGCTGTAATTCATCATAATTCTGCTGATCGATAGTTAATTCATTAAAATTGACTTCTTTATGTTGAACTTTAGTGATACGCGATAATACGTCAGCATATATATTTTTTGATCCGCATATGAGTTTAAAGTCAGTAGTATATTGGCTAATGTAGTCTAACGTGATTGACGCTGTGATGTTTTATAATTTTTTATTATTGAAAAGCATAAATTAACGTCTTATGAAAAGCATAAATTTACAATTATTGAATGCATTTTTTGATAGTTCATTCCAAACAACAGGTGTTACATCATTTTTCTTGTTACCTTCATTAATTTGACTTTTAATGTATTTGGTAAAAATCTGCGATAAAAATTAATCATTTTCTTTTAAATATGGTTTTACCATAAAAGTGTATGTGCAAAATCTTGTATATATGGAATTGGTTATAATAAGAAACTAATTTTTCATTCACATTTTAACAAGCAATATTCACCCCGTCAGTTTTTAACATTTGTAATAAATAAATGCTGCTGATAAAAATTGTCAAATACAAATATACGTTGTATAAAAATTTTATATTACATTTATATAACATTTTATATTACATATATATAACATTTTATATTACATATTAATATGTAATATTTTATATTACATATTTTTATATAGATTAAAATTATTATATATCATACATTTTTTTAAATCGTATATATATCATATTTTTTACAATACAATACATTAAGTTTCATACCTATAATTATTTAAATTTGTTGCTAAATATTGTTTCATAAATTGCCTAAAACTAAAATTGGTATTTGCCCGGACCATAGATTATACATTTTTTAAAAAAATATTTTGTATCGATCATTCTTCCAAATATATAAATTTTGCATACAAAAAAGAACAAAAAAAAATAAAAAAAAAAAATTATTCTTTTCGCATACATAGGTTCATCCACAAATCATATTCATTTTGTTAAAGTTTTTTCAAACGGCTTGAGAATTTAATTGCAAAAGACGACATAGGTGACCGAACTCCGACAGAACTACTTAGGTCCATGAAACAGTTATCCGGACAAATATTTAACGAACCGCTAATCAAATCCTTATGGTTACGTAAGCTGCCCCAGGTGATACACATAGCTTTAGCAGTGGCCGGGGACAAGCCGCTTAGGGAATAATCTGAGATAGCAGATATAATACATAAAGCACAACAAAATACATCACTGTACGCTATAACCGATACTGCCGCGGAACCAACCACATCGATAGCTACTACTACATCTGAGTTAGACGCACGTCTAGCACGCATCGAATCGATGCTAGCCAAATTTAATGTCGACAACAATAATAAATTCAGATCGCGAAGTAGAAACCAAGTTGGCACGATGCCGCAAAAAGATAATTCGAGTTCATGTGTGAAATCGGTATTTGTCAACCGTCCTCGTCATCCGTTTCATCTCCGCTACACATGGTGCGAAAGAAAAACAACAGCGACTGGCGACCATGTGGCTACTACCGACAATTAAACACTGCTACCATACCGGATCGATATCCGATCCCACACATCCAAAATTTTACAGTGCACTTGAACGGTGCGATTTTTTTTCAAAAGTCGATCTTGTAAGCGCATATCATTTGATCCGGTAGCGACAAGCGACATTTACTAGACCGCTATAACTACGATTTTCGGGTTATACGAATTTAGAAGAATGCCTTTTGGTCGCGCAAACTTTTCAACGCTTCATAAACGAAGTTTGTCGTGGCCTGGTTTTCGTATTCGTCTATATCTATACTATATAGACAGTATATAGTCATCCACTGACGCTAAAACACACAAAGAACATTTACGACAGCTATTCCAAAGCTTATCGGAATAAGGAATAAATATCAATTTATTAATTTTCGGTAATTCTAAATTTTTATAATTACCGCTTTTTGTTCTATATTGCTCACGATAGCAATTGTTACCAAGGTCTATTGTAAAAACATCGAATGATATAAATTAACAATTTTGGGATTGGTCAATCGCATCCTTAACAATTCAATTAATTGATTTCTCAATTAATCTTATATTAAGAATGCGATTACAAAAACATTTTATCAGTCGTTAGATGATCTTGTAGCGAAAATATTTAATTCGTGGGTGCAGTAAAAATTAGTAAAATTATATATTTGGAGAGTGAAATTAAACCTATAAATCAATTTAAAAAATATTAAATAAAACAAGAAACATTGAACAATAAAAATAAATATAATAAATAGACTTAATTAAATTTATATTAGTTGTAAATAAATAGTGTTTTAAATAAAGTATACATAAAATGGCGACAGTGTTTTATTAATATAAAAAAGACAAACTTAATGTAGGAATAAATTGATACTACACAGAACACATATAAGTAGTAACACCCTATAACTCCATACTATCTTACCTTAATGTGGGTGCCAGGGCACATAGCAGTCGATGGGAATGAAGAGGCAGATCGCCTTGCCAAAAATGGTTCAAAAACAAAACTAATTGAGGCAGAACCGTTCTGCGACACACCAATAGGCAACTCAAAATTTGCACTCAACATATGGATAGAGAAAGAGCATAGGCTCTACTGGGGCAAACTGCCAAAACTCATAATATCCAAAAAATTATCATACCATAAAAGATTAAGGTGGATAAACTATTAAACCTTAGCAAAAAGGACATTCGAACCTTAATAAGATAGGACATAGCCCAGTACTCTATCACCTCAAGAAAATGGCAGGCTGAAGAGGACAGTTGTCGCCTCTGTTATAATGACAGAGAAACAACGCACACCTTCTATCTTCTATGCTACTGTGAAACATCATCTAGGAAAGGAAATTCTAACCGCAGATGAACTGGCCTCTTGGTGCGTGTGTGCCGTGTAGAGATAAAAGAAATTGCCTTTTCGCGATTCTGTATATTTCTGTAATATTAAATTGTACAAGCGGTGCAGAAGATATAAAATTTTATATATTATAGTTGTATATTTTTAATATTACTTTATTGCAGTGGCGGTTCGTCTTAATGGGCCAGGTGGTCTCAGCACAACCTAGAAAAATCTATCCAAATCTTTAAATTATTTTATAATTATAACCATTAAATTTTTAATGTAAAAAGTAACAAATTTAGAGAAATAGAAAAATTTTGCTATTTTCTTTGAGTATATTTTTTTTTTACTTTCAATATTTTTTTGTTTTGTTGTTTGTTCTGGGAACAATAAAAATATATTTAAGTAGAGAGAGGACGGAAAAGAAATAGCAAAAGAAAATAATTTAGTAATTTTTTAGATAATTTATAAAATTAATTTAAAATTTCAATCAATATAATAATTAAACAAAAAAATATGCATATACTTCAGGATTTGAACCCGAGTTGTATTCCTCTGACGCCTACCCACTACACCGTACCACATATCTAATTTGTTTTAATTTATTTATCTTAATAATTATTAGAAGAAGCTTGTGACAGCGCAACACACAGACAGGACCAAGTTAATTAAATAGCATTTAATAGAGAATGTATACAATAATAATTTAGTATAGTAAATTTTTCTTAGTATACTATACATAGTATAATTTGTTTATTGAAAAAGTGGTATGGACGGGTAAAAATAATATATTTTGTATACAGAAAAAAATTTTTGTATCATAATACTTTGTCTTATGATATGATGAACTTAATATGAAATGAATTATAGACAAAAATGTTGTGTAGACAAAAATGGGGAAAAGTGAAGAAAAAAGCTTCATACATATTTTGTATGAATCTATCAAAATTAATTTTTTATACAAATTTTGGGTAGACAAAGCAATTCTTCTTCTTCTTTAAGTGCCTATCCGTGTCCGGATGTTGGTCACCATTCTTTTTAGTTGGGCTTTATCTTATACAGATCTAATTAATTCCACTGTTGACATATTACACCAAACTTCAAGATTCTTGAGCCAGGAAATCCTTTTTTTGCCTCTACTTCTCCGACCCACGATCTTGCCCTGGATAACTATTTGTAGCATTTTATATTTATCGTTCCGCATAATATGTCCTAAATACTTCAGCTTCCTTTCCTTAATTGCTATGATCATTTGTTTTGTAGTGCCCATTTTATGTAAAACTTCTATGTTTGTGATGTGATCACTCCAATGAATTTTTAGTATACGTCTGTACAGCCAAAGTTCGAACGCTTCTATTTTCTGGGTATCTTGTTTCTTTAACGTCCATGTTTCTACACCATAAAGTAATATGGGCCAAATATAACATTTTAGCATTTTTAACTTCAGCTTGAGATTCAAATTATTATTGCAGAAAACATTTTTCATATTCCTAAAAGCAGTTCTAGCCTGTTCAATCCTTGAATTAATTTCGCTCCTATTGTTGGCTTTACAATCAATCATTGATCCTAGATATTTTATTTTGTCCACTTTTTCTATCGTGTTGCTGCCAATTGTTAAACTGTCGTTTGTATTGTTTGCATTGCTAAAAGAGACATATTTTGTTTTATTTATATTAATTTTCATACCATATTTTATGCAGCAAGTATTCAGCTCTTCTAACAGTATTTTCAGCTCAGATAAACTTAAAGCAAATATTACAGCGTCATCAGCAAATCTAATATTGTTGATTATTGTACCATTTATATTGATACCTATACCACTATTCAATATTGCTTCCTTGAAGATTTCTTCTGAATATGTGTTGAACAATAGTGGTGATAATATACAACCCTGTCTAACGCCTTTTTGGATGTCTATACTTTCTGTTGTTCCGTCTGGGGTATTGACTACTGCAACCTGCTTCCGATACAAGTTCTCGATGATTCTTAAAGCAATTACACGGTGCGAAATTGAATTTATTTTTTGAACTTTAAATATTTGCATCTTTTATATCGTTAAAGATGATTTATTTTCTAAAAATTTAAAAAAATTTTAATATAAAAGTATAAATTTTGAAGTTTTAAGGTCTACTATTTCAACTATCATGCTCACATATTTTACATTAACTTAGAAATAATAAACAATTGACAGGAAATCTAATTTTATAGTTGAAAATAAATCCTTGCTGGCTTCAAATATCAGCTATAGATGTCAATTTTTTACCAATTAATTTAAAATCAGTATATTTATCATTTCAAATAAGTAAATCATTTCAAGGTTTATAATTATTTACACATTGTTTTTACTCTATTTGAAGTTGAACTGGTTGAAAAGTTATACCATTTTTTTTATTAGTAAGGTTTAAATTTTTAATCCAGTTGTTGAGTCTAAACACAGAAAATAAGACTAACAAATATTATTTTTTATATTAAGCTGAATGAACTTCTTAAGATTTAAAAACTCACTTGCAATGTTTAGATTTTTAATCTGAATTATTTTAAATTAACTTAATATGTCAACCATAGGGGTTGGGAAAAAATATTGGGGACAGGTTTGCGATGCACCTGCAAAAATATGAGAATTATATTTAAGCCGCGGACGAATAAAATTCTTGTATATAACAAGAAGATCTGAAGCTTTATAATATCTCTTACTTCTCCATAAAAATCCTAGGCATTTAGCAGCGCTTTTTGCAATGGAAAAGATTTCCATGCCCAGGATATTGATTGTTTCAAAGTTATAGATATTTAAATTCTCGAGGAGGATAGGAGATAATAAAGATGGATTTCGCTTTGCTGAGGCTGGGCTTTTAAACGGTTGTTTATTCAAACTAATAGTTTTACTATTAGTTTTTTACCACACTGTAAAAATATTAGTTTTTTACTACACCAAATTTCAATTGGTGTTTTATTATTAATTTAGCTTAGATTTCGAATACAAGCAGCTGTATTGATAGCTTCTGCCCTAGAAATTTTGGGGATTCATTAATCAACCAGCCATTTAATACCATTTTTTTCCGAAAAAATCTGTAAAAACGTTACTTAAATATTCAGCACCATTATCACTTTTAATCTTTAATGATGTTTAATTTTCAACAATATTTTTATATTGTTTAAATACATTAAAAATCTCATTTTGGTGCTTCAAAAAATATACATTAATTTTTCGGTTTTTATCATCAATAAACGTTGCAAAATTCAGCTCATAATTAGCTGAATTTTCATTGAACCACAAATATGTGTGAACAAGTTCCTATAACTCTTTACTATGAATAGATTTGTTATGTTTAAATGGCTTACCTTTGGCACAAGTTTCACATTCCAGATTAAAATTCGAAGTTTAAATTTCAATCCAATTACCATTTCATTATTTTTCAGGTGTTTTAAACATTTAAACTACCAACATTTAAATGACCATATGTTTTATGTCATTTCATATTTCATGATCTCATGTTGTATCTCAGCTGATAAGGCAATAGTTTCAATAATTGTTTGAATTAACCTCTTAACTCGTGTGAGTTAAGATTTTAACCTCTTAACTCACACCAGTTAAGAGTTAAGGGTGTGAGTTAACTCACACCAGTTACCAGTTAAGGGTGTGAGTTAAGAGGCTTGCGCATATATTCGTCATGTGCATTATCTAAAAAAAATACAACTGACTCTCATATAACGCGGAGGTTAGGTTCCTCAGAAATTGAGCGTTATGCAAATCATCGTTATACGATACTTTTTCGAAGAAAATAAAGTTTTTTATATGGTTTTATTTAAACGATTCAACAAAAAGTACTTTTATTTCTTCAGTAAATTCAATTCAAAAATATAAATTATAAAAACAGGTAACAAAATTTTTTTACACATTTGTAGTTACAAAAAAAAACAATCAAAAAAACCGTGTTATACGAGGGTTTAGTTCCGCGTTATATGAGTTTTGCGCAAATTGTAATTCGCGTTATACCGAAACCGCGTTATAAAAGTGTCGCGTTATACAAGGGTCAGGTGTACTACCGTCATAACGAACGACTCATGTAAAGTACCGCACTATAAAATGCGTCACACAACGAACAAGCAAAAACAACTTTACACACACTTTGTATTATAGTATAACGGAACTAATAAAAAAAGGTTGAGGATATATTCGTCTAAACTATAAAGTTACATACAAATTTCTACTATGCGAATATATCCGTCATAAGCATTACCAAAGGCAAACCCGTATGACGAATATATACGTCATACATAACCAGTTAACCCTTTCGCGGGCGCACTTTTTAAGTTGCTGTTCCCAGAACGTCATTTGCCATATCATGCACAATTCGGGGAATTACAAAAATAGTTTTTTTTTATAACAGCACATTTTTTTTTAAAAATATATTTCCCGGTACACCAGAATAATTCTTTGTAGTTCTTGTGGGACACTAAATACACACAATCCACTTAAACTCATATATTTCGTGACGGCTTTACACGTCATGCTTTTATTAATAAAACAATTTTTGACGTGTATACGCGTCATGTCCCAACAGAACTCAGTAGTATGACGTGTATACACGTCATTGTTCATTAAAGGGTTAAGAGGTTAAAAATAAACTATTAAATTTTTTAGCTTCCAGAATATTTAACCGCTAGCATTTTTAATCAATGCCAATTTATTATTAAAGTGAACTGTAAAATTGTAAAAGTTTAGTTATTTTACTAACTGAAAAAGAAATTACCTTTTAGTTCCGGTACAAATTTTTCAATGTAATTTTGCTGTATTTCGTTTCAGTTAAAACTTTCCCAACACCAGTTGATTCAACACTTTTATTATTTGCCAATTGAATGACTTGCTTATCATTAGTAAAATTTCACTCAATAAATAAATCTCGACTGCAACATAAATGAGATGTTGCACCGCTATCAAGACACCACTTATATTTTTTCAAAATACTACCATTACTTGAAGAACTTACACCAGTAATAAAAGATGAATCAGTTTTATTAACATTTTTCATTCTTCAATTTGTAGCATCTTTTACAACAGCAGAAGCATTTTCCATTAAATTTATGTATTTTGTCATTATATTTTGCAACAACTTGGTTATCGCTAATAGAACTTTTGTAATTTTTATTTTTAACCATCAAAACCTTTTCTGATGAACTAGATATATAAACATTATTATTAACTCTACTTTGATATTCTTCTACTAATCTAAGTTTATGTAATAGGTAAATTTTCTTGACTTCAATTGTGACTACAGAATTTTCGTCACTACAAAATTTTCTAGAATACTACATAATAATTAAATTGCTAAAATGTCTTGATTTATAGGAACATTTATTTCTAATAATTTTGCATAAATGTCTATAAAAGTATTTAAAAAAATTTACTCTAATTTATGCTAAGCTTCTTTTGCAGTTGTACTGTGCTTCAGATGAATCAGTTCACTTGGTCTTACAGGCAACATTATCATTGCCAAGGCTTCCATCAATGAGATACCACTCTGTAACTTCTGCAGCTGTAGCATTTCCTTTTATTTTATTCACGATTTATTCATAAGGAAGATTATATTAAAGTAAATTAATAGTCTTCTATTTTAAATTTAAAAGTTTTAAAAAGTATTCTTATATTAGAGTTATTAATAGTATTGAGTTTTGAAATTAAATTATATTTTGTATTATTTGTGTGTATATATTTGGAAACTTTTTATATAAATTATTTGAAATGCGTATAACAAGGAGTCCAGCATGCAATTTTGGTTTTTAAATAATCCGAATAAATATTACTAAAGAAATAACAATTTTTTTAAAACTACTGATGAAACAAAACCTTTAATTATAATAAATAATATGTACCTACATATAATATGGCGCAATAATGTACAAGAAGTACAAAAAATGTAATATCAAACAACTTCACTTCATAGTTGTATTCAATTTTAAATAAATTTCTTACAGAGGTCTAGACCTTTATCATTTTAACATTATACTATATTCAATTGGTCAATCCTGCCACAATAACTAGCTCTACAACTTCTCAACTAGAAAACATAAAATATTAGCTCAATATAAATGTAATTTTATTATCATTATAATACCAAATTAAAATAAATTAACCTTTTCATTGCTATGAGCATTATGCACGCTCTGTATTTTCATATATGGTGTGCTATGAGTGTACATATACGCTCTACCAATAACTTACTCCTTACGTTACCCGGTGTTTTTTGAAGCTAATTCCTATAAATACGCTTATCAATTACTGAACAACTGTTCCGCATATTAATATTATATACAATAAATTTCATTAGCAGTGAAAAGATTAATATGAAAGAAATCTTCAAGCTTGAAATTTCGCAATGACGCTTTTTCAACCTTAAAATTTCGCAATGATGCTGAAGCAAATCAAATAAATAATATGAAAATATATTTTTACAAAAATAAAAATATTGTCAGAGAATAGAAAAAAGTTCAAGTAAAACGAACGACAACATTTCAAAATATTATTCTCTTTGGATATTTGAAATTTGATATAATGCGCCTAAACTCTATCTTTGAAGACATAAGAAATAGTAAAATTATGTTTTTTCCCTTAAAGTAAATATATTCAAAAATAAGTTGCTGAAATTACCAAAGAGTTACCAATGTACTTTGTAAATGATAGAAACGGCAACAAGAAATCATCAGTTAAGTTCAAAAAAAAGTTTACGGAACGATGAAATGTAAAAATTAGATTCCCTATAAGTAGCTAAGAGGAAAAATAAAAAAAAAAATATAATTGATAATTTTCGATATACAGTACATAAAATTTTTTACATGTAGGAAAATAATATACCAAAAACAATATATACACATAAAATTGATGCCTTCGTAGCATTTTTCGCATAGACCTAAGAGTTATAGAGATAGTTATTCTCTTCTCGGGTATTCATATGCAAAGGAAAAAAAATGAGAATACAGAAATTAAAAATATCTCATCAGCAAATAGAGTTAAATAATTTGTTTTTGTTATCTCGGGTATTTATCAAAGAAAAAATAAAGAAAATAGGAATAAAACGTAGTATTTACAAATATAATCATAATAGATATGAATATGAATTGATCATAAAAGATATTCTGACGAGACACAATACAACTAACTCGAACCAGAAATGTATTTAAATTTTTCTAAAATGTATATAGAAAAAACACATCTGGTATTATTCTTAATCAATGATATTATATATTAAAAAATGAATATCTCTTATATATTGTGAAATTTTATATATTTTGGAAAAAAAATATTATTAACTTAAGTTTAAATAAATTTTAGCCAGGTTTTATTTAAAGTAAAATATAAAAATTAATGTCTTCTGTCAATTAAAAATAGCAAAAAGTATATTTGCATACAATTTTAAGAAAAATAATTATACATATTTTATAAATTTAATAACTAATTTTAGAAAATAAATATTTTTTTGTTTAATTTTATGAATTTGTATGACTTATGCTTAGTTAATTTTGTCATTTAAATGTCAAGAAGATATTTTTGTTTATTTTATATTTTATTTTAAATCAACTTTCTATTTTATAATATTGATTAACAATTAGCTTATTGATTAAAGAATTAAAATAATATTATTATCTTAATCAATTTAACCATATAGTAGTAAGTAATATATAATATTGTAAATGTATAATTCTATTCTCTCAAATATTATATTATAAAAGCAAAACTGGTAACATCTGTTTTTAAAACTAAAATTGAATTTAAATTATGAATTTGAATAAATTAAGTTTAAAGTAATAGTGAAGAGAATTACCTGCATTACTCGATCTTTCTTTTATATCAACATTTTTTGGAAATGAAAATGTTGATATACCTTGATAAGTTGACTAAAAAAAACGATTCATTCTTTATTTCTATTTGAAATTTTAGAAAGGCCTCTAAAATGATAATTAAATTGTCGTATTATACTCAACAGCGGTACAGGAATAAACAAAGCTAATGCCTGTCTATTTATTGATCTACATTGACTTCAATAAAAATAGTACTTTTTTTTTAAAAATTTTAATGGAATTTTCATTAATTTTATTAATAGAATTATCCTTGTGTATAATATATATATATATATATATATACATATATATATATATATATATATATATATATATATATATATATATATATTTTAGTTTTACGTTTACTTATACGCAAAAATTAAAATAATTGAAAAAGAAATATATATTCTAAACTAAAAATAATCTTATGTCTACTTATTTGAACTTTATAAATATAATTTTATATACACATATAAGAATATATTTAAAAAAAAATAATTTTTAATTTAAAAAATACAATTTTTGTTACATAATATGAAATTATACATTTACAGTTTAAATTAATATTTTCTTTTTGGAATAAAAAATATGAATTAACAAAATATACAGGAATATCTAAAAAAAAAAAAAAATAACTAATAAAGGATATACAAAAAATTATTATAAGTTTTACTGTTTTGAGTTTAAATAAAAAAATATTCTCAAATATATTTATAAATAATGTTTAGGACTTTTAATTTTAACAGATTGCAATTAAAATAAAAAGGCAGTAATAATATATTATTCTTCTAATATTATTCCTAACACAATAAAAATTTTTTTTCTTATATTCATTAGCCTTTTTTCGTTTGAAATTTCCATTTCTTTATTTAAAACTAGTAAAACAAAAATATTGTTTTTTAATAATTTATTTTTTTAGTTTTTTGTTTGTTATTAAAAAATAATTCGTTAAAAATTAATAACTTTTTCACTAAATTATTATGATAATAAAAATCCATCAATATTTTATATTATATCTAAAGTTTTAAGTTTTTTTTAAAAAATATTATATGTTTATGTTTAAACATATTTTTTTTTTTGCGATTAGAGGAAGAGGTCTCTTGTGGTTTTAATGTAAGTAAATTGTAAAACACAAATATTTTTGAAAATTCTAAAATGGTCGACCATTTGTAGTGTTTCCAAAATAGGGTCGCTCGGGTAACTTTGGTGGTGGCGGATTTGGGACTGGGCGACTAAAAAAATAATAATAACTTAATTAAAATAAATAAATATTATAATAATGTAATGTTAAATATTTTATGTAAAATTATGATTATAATTTGTTAATGATTAGTGATTTTTTTTGTGAATAATGATAAATTCAAAGATCGCAAAAAAAATTGTCAATTTATGATACTTTTTATTAAAATATCATGTTAAAATGAAATTAGAAATCTAAATTGTATATTTAAAATTGTTTTAAATTTGCAAAATATTTAAGTACCCAAATAAATAAAATAAATTCGGTCTAGTATATTTGAAATATCGGTCCTTAAGTTAAATTTAAAATTTAGCGTTAATATTTATAACTTTAATATTTAAAATTAAACTTGAATATTTTTCTACATTAAAATATATTCTACAAAATTTATATTTCTTTTACCCTTCTTAAACAGATATATTACTTATTTTCAGCTATAGCTTAAATTTAAAATCAAAGTTTTTGTTGAGTTCTCCAAAACCACAAGATTTAAGTAATCAAAAATATAATTTATTTTTTATACAATTATTATAATTATGATGTTATACAATAAAAACATTAGTGCACAGGTATAATTATCCCATTGAGCAGATATTAACATATTTCAAACTCTAGAATGTGTATTGTCAGGAACAAGCAGTTTGATTCATACTAACTATTCATTTATACAAAGAATCTGCAACATTTTCGAATTTTTCTTTTCATTTATATGAAGAATCTGCCATATTTACGAATTTTTGTAAAATCTTTTATACATCATGACCGATTTCAACCGTTAAATACGTTTCTTAAAAATGTTAAAGCCCGTTAAAGGGTACAAAATGATTTTTTAGGAATATAATGCACAGAAAAAAGAATCCTAAAAACCAAATGCTCCCAAACGAAACTTACAATTCCACTGAAAGAAAACTACATATACACAAAATTTAAATAAAAAGAAAACAAAATTTAATTAAATTAAACTTTAAAAAAATAATTTTACAATAATATTTTCATAAAAAAAAACATTTTATACGTTTATATATTTTTTTTACAACTTATTTTTTTTTATTTTTATCATTTTGTTAAATTTTTTATTTTATATAACACATTTGTTTTATTTATTATTAATTATTCCTTTAAATTTCTTTTAATCTGTAAAGGATATTTTTTTTAACTTAACATTAATTTTTAATAATTATATATTTTTCGTTTTTGTATTTATGTTTTTTTTTTTTAGTGTTTAGTTTCTATATTGATGTAACAATTTAGTATATAATTTTTTTCACTTATGATTTTTAAATATATATATATACTCCATATTCGTATATAAGTTTTATTTATATGAACTTTTTGATGCTATTATTATGGTTTAAAATGTTTATTAAATATTTCTTTTTTATTTTTATTTATAATATGATTTCTTACAGTACAAGGTTTTTTTTTGTTTCATTAAATCCTTTAAAAAGTTTAATAATTACAACAACAGCAATAATACATTTTAATTATATTTTTTAATTTATAATTCAACACGTTGAAATTCTGTAATATATTTTAGGTAGTTTTAGAATAAGATAAGAAATTTTTTATAAAAACATGAATTTTTATTCACAAAAAAACTAAAATTGAAAATATATGGGAACAATGTTATATATCAAGATGAGAATTTAAATATTAAAATATTTTTTTTTGGTTGAAAAACAAGTAATAATGATTAATAAGCGTTTTAAACAAAAAAATAATGATGCAAGCAATTTTAAATTTTCACTTTATAATCAAGAAGGACTATTTTATATAAATAGAAGTTTTATTATCTTTTATATTATTTATTTATAATATTTTATTTAAAGCGTTTTAATGCTGTATTCTAAAAATATAAAATACTAAAACAAAAAATTTAAGCCCTTTGAAATTACCAAAATGTATAACTTTAAAAAATAATAATTTTTCTTTTGAAGATAAATGGAAAAATTTAGTTTTTTGTAGGAAGTTTAGCGTGCAATCACATTTTTTTATAGTGAATTAATTAAAAACATTTTTTTGGCTAATTTTTTAAAAAGGTTTTGGTTTTGATTTCATGATTCAAAAATAAAAATGTATATTTCTAAATTAAATATTAAATTTAGCACTCAAAATATCCTATACTCCAAGCTCTGTAATTCAGGTTTATAAATTTCATGTTAAATATTTTTTGTATTTCTTTTTTATGCTGCTTTTTAAATCCAATATGATTTCTACCTTCCTTGTTGTAAGTCCCGTGTTGTAAATCTCAACATTATAAAATGGTTACACAATTTTGAATTACAGTTTTTTGGTTAAAAATATACGTAATAAAATATATTGCACTATAATAATTTTTAACGATTACTCTAGTCATTCAAAAGCTTACAATTCTAATTTAAAGCATAAAATTTTGAAGATACGCTTTAGTTCAACAACGCTCTAATTTTAATGACATTCCACTTTTTTGAATGGAGCAATTATACATTACAATTTCATCAAAAGTGCAGAAGATGATTCAAGTGCCAAGAATTAATAATTTTGGAAATGATTGAATTATCATAAAAAAAAATTGATTGAAGAATCATGTTTGATGTTGATGATAATAACCCCTTTTTTTATAATTAATATTTTATTTATATATTATTTTTTGTATAAGCGCTAATTTGCGCTAGTTTTTTTTAATTTTTAATAATGCGCTAATTTTTTAAAATGTTTACTATGCAAAACACATCAACAAATATTTTTTATAATTTTTATTATTAACAGATATATATATATTTAATTAATTAATGTATTTTAAGATTCAATAAGAGTTTATATCAAGATTTTCTTAAATATATATTTTTTTTCCGCCAAAAAATTTTAAAGATCATTTTTGTTTTTTAATTTAATAAAACAAAATATGTAAATATATTTTTAATTAACTATTTAATAAATTCAAATTCCCTAAATTCTTTTTTTGTCTTTTTTTTTAAATTTGAAATATACGTAAAGATAATTGCATTGCTTAACCTTTTTTTATATTTCTAAATAAATTTAAATAAATTCTCTATTTTTTTTCGTGTTGTTTAATTTGTACATGATAGCCAAAAATGAATGCAATTTTTTTAAAAAAAACTTTTATTTAAAAAAAAGTAATAATATGTTTGTGACTACATATTTATAAAAATAATAATATTATTAATGGAATATTTGGTATACGTCAAGCAACAATTACATGTTACCCTATTCTAATTTTTGAGGCGTTGTCTTGGAAATTAATTTGGTAGTCTAGTTAGCTTCCCTCGAGTGGACTTGCTATTATTAAAATATTTTGAAATCATATTTTTATATGAAATAAATTTGAAAGCCGTGGTAGTGATGTGATACGCCTCCTCGTGGTGCTCCCCGGGTAACGTCAAATGGGCCACAAACAAGTAACTTGGGAAAATAAGTAACAAAAAATCATAAAGCGAAGTAGTGCAACACAGCCTACAATAATATTTTACATTAATCAAGTGCAAGTATAAAGTGAAATTCACAAAATATAAAATCTTTGAGTAAAATATAAAACCAGTAATATAATCAACATGTCTACAAATAAAGCAAAAACCTCAACAAATATCAGAAATCTTATCAAATGGCTATAATATTACAGCGCCTCACATAACAATAACTTTAACATGGATCTAATATCATTTCAGAACAGTTCGAACGACAGAGATCATTTTAAGGACAACTCCCATGATTTTAAGGACAACAATGTGGGTTTATACAATCCAGATGACCCAAAAACTTATATTCTACAACACCACATTTAGCATTGACATCAAGTGACATGACACAAACTTGCAGGAAGAAAATCAACGAATATGCAGGAAGTGGATACCGAAAATCACACTGCAGCTATCAACTTGCAGGAAGAAAATCAACGAATATGCAGGAAGTGGATACCGAAAATCACACTGCAGCTATCAACAAATGGCTATAATATTACAGCGCCTCACATAACAATAACTTTAACATGGATCTATGTAAACGTTAATATAAACATTTTTGGTCTAGACATCTAAATAGTTTGAAATAAGAAAAGAATTGAGCAAGAAACATCGCCAAAAATCCAAACAGCCTCCAAAAATTAGAGAATGGAAACTACTCGATGCAAAACTAAAGAAGGAGATCATGATGTCCAAAAAAGAATAACTTTCTAAATAAGAAAC
Source organism: Empis livida (assembly GCA_963932195.1). Lineage (NCBI taxonomy): Eukaryota > Metazoa > Arthropoda > Insecta > Diptera > Empididae > Empis > Empis livida. The sequence goes on from OZ010648.1 coordinate 23,073,977, forward strand.
TACAGATCGAAAGTCTTGAACTACATAAACCATCTAAACAACAATCACAATAGGCAAGATACATCAAATAATACTCACAACATTATAGAATTAAATAACAAGGAAATACACTGTAACAAAAAAATAGCCAATTAATTTGCAATTCATTACAAATCTATACATAATTTAGACAAAGTTCTGAAAAATAAAAACAAAACAGCCTCCAAAAATTAGAGAATGGAGACTACTCGATGCAAAACTAAAGAAGGAGATCATGATGTCCAAAAAAGAATAACTTTCTAAATAAGAAACTACAGATCGAAAGTCTTGAACTACATAAACCATCTAAACAACAATCACAATAGGCAAGATACATCAAATAATACTCACAACATTATAGAATTAAATAACAAGGAAATACACTGTAACAAAAAAATAGCCAATTAATTTGCAATTCATTACAAATCTATACATAATTTAGACAAAGTTCTGAAAAATAAAAACAAAAAAAGAAAAAGAAAATTATTTTTCAGAACTTTGTCTAAATTTTTATTTTTCAGAACTTTGTCTAAATTATGTATAGATTTGTAATGAATTGCAAATTAATTGGCTATTTTTTTGTTACAGTGTATTTCCTTGTTATTTAATTCTATAATGTTGTGAGTATTATTTGATGTATCTTGCCTATTGTGATTGCTGAAAAAGAAAATCACCAACAAAAAAAATATCAATCGTAGAATTAGAATGGGAAATTAAAAAAACAACCAGTAACAATATCTTCCCAGAGATTTTTTTTACAATTCACAGCGTTAACGGTGACAGGACTATTATCAAGTAAAAATTTACTTTTTATTATTTTAACTGCCACAAGAACGATATTCCATCTACTTCTACATGGAAGAAAACAATCATAATTCCGATCCTAAAACTGGGGAAACCAGCCAATAACAACGGAGATCATCATGTCCAAAAAAGAGCTGCAGGCCCATATCCTTAAAATCTATAGTAGCCAAGTTGGTGGAAAAAATTATTGGCCCAACCAGACTCAACCACTTTCTAGACACACAAAAAACCTTAGCCAACGAACAAGCAGGTTTCCGCAAATATTTCTCCACAGCTTACCAACTAATCAGGTTAAAAGATCATATAAGCTTTCAATAACCAAGAAACCACTAGCACTTTTTATCCATTTTAAGAGGTCAAGATGAAAATCGAATGCATCAGAAAGAACACATAAGAAGGAGATACTATAATTCAGATTTTAGTGTTAACTCATCGCCGGTTTGGATGATTTTCCTATTGTTGTTTCTGTAGGCCCCACATACATGTATATGAAAATAATGGTTTACATATGTAAACCATTATTTTCTTATGCATGGCTAGGTACTACTTTCCTCTAATGAATAAATTTGAGGATGACAGCGAAAAGGGGGATACTCCAATCTCTACATCTGGTAGTTCGGAAACTTTGTTTTCTTGTGAAACTATTGTTTAATTATTTTTGGAGCGTAAAGATATTTGTGGAAATATGCTTAGTTGGTTGAAAAATTTCACCACCCAAAGATGGATAAAAGTGAAATGGAACTAACATTAACATTGCCGTATATGAAGATGAAGATGATGTAGTTGTGGACGCAAGCCAGCAATAAATAAAAATGAAAACTAACATCTCAACTTAAAAACGTTGTTGACCAACTAACAATATGTCCGAAAGAAATCAACATGAAAATAAGCGAAAACAAAACATCATATGTAATTTTCACTCTTAAACACAAATTGATGACATCGACATCAATAACAAAAAAATAAATAGAACTACAACATTTCTTGGTCTAACACTCGATAACAAGATGAACATTAACGAACAAATAAGCTGCAAGGTTCAAAAAAAATAGTTGGATACAAATGCGGTAGTTCGAGAGAATATGGAAGCCAATACTCGACACAAATAAAATATGTAAATACTACATAAAATCGATAATGAAATATGATCTTCACAATCAGTAAACAAATCAAAACAAAACTGGGAAAACAACACCTGCAACAGCGCTAAAAAGTTTTACAAACTTACCTTAAAAATATCAACTGAACATCACATACAAACGATATTAAGAGAAAAATTAATCCATGGTACACAAATTGAGAAAAGCAACAATTTGAAGACACAAATTTCATTTAAACGTAAAGCTTAACGAAAATATTTTTTTTATTAGTTTTTAAATTAAATTATAAAAATTAATTGATTTGATTTTAAAATTAATTTTTAAAATTTAATATACAAACTATAAGTTTCATTATGCAATGTAAGAAATAGGCAATGTAAGAAATAGCGATCCAAAGGAAACCAAGTTATAATTTATTGCAAAATTAGATTTACGTATTGCTAATTTTTTGTAAATTAATTAACCTAATATATACTCGAATACACAAAATATTACGTTACTGTTTTCACATCGTAAAAAAGAAAATTATTAAGTAATTTTGAAAATTTTTGGTATACCAAAATAAGATTAACAATTAATAATATTAATATTTTTATATTAAATACGTTTCACTTGTGTTTTGTTTGTTTTGTATTTTAATGTGTTTATTTATATTTTGTACAGAAAAGTATAGAGAGTATAAAGTTTGTTTTAATTTTTTTTTTATTTTCGGAATGTTATTTTTATTTGAAAAGTTTAATTTAATTTTCTATAATTTGCAAAATTTAAAAGCTAATTTGTCATTAGTTCCTTCATATCAACATATTTTGACATTGTATAAATAAATAAAATAATGATTACTATAAAACACTGTGGTTATTAAATGCTCCCCAAAACCAATCAATATAGAAAAGAATGTAATACTGACAAACATAAAACACTTTCTATTCAGTACTTTTGTTAATCAATTCATTTTACTTATGAAATAAAAGACAAACAAAAAGTTGATAATATCAGTTAAAGTATTTATCTACTATACTAAAATACTTTGAAAAAATTTAAATGGAATGTTAACCTTTTTTGATACAATATGTCCTTGATTAGATAATTATTTAATTAGAGGAGAAAAATCTACAATTTTCTATTAATAGTTCTATATAAGTAAATAGTTATACATATATGTATTTAGTTAATTTATGGTGTTTTTAAAAAATAAATTTTAATTTTTTCTTTTTTTTTTTTTTGGAAATATAATATTAGTAAATTAATAAATTCTATATTATAAATATATACATGTTAATATATATTGAGTTTTCGTTTAAAAAAAATATTATTAACAGTAATGTTTTTAAAAAAAAATATCATAAAAAGGTAAATAAATGAAAAAATAAATATGTATATCTCTTTACTTGAATTTACTGGCGAAAACACTAGATAATTCATTCATTGCTGCATTGGTAACGGCTTGTCCAACAGCTTGATTAATTTGTTGTCGCATTTGTGGTGGCATTTGGGATGCAATGCTTTGTGCTTGACCTCGACTAAAGTAATATATTGGTTTATATATATATATATATATATATTGTTAAATATAAAAATGTAATTTATTTCGTTTTATGGTATTAGTATTTATATTTGCAATTGCGGAGTTTGTTGATTCGAGGATTTAAAATTAAAAGGTAGACAAAAATAAACAAATATATAATTAAAATACATTTTATATTTCTTAGAAAATTAATAATTAAATTTGGCTATTTTCGTTGCTTTCGATAAATTTTTGAAACTGCACAAAAAAATGTGAAGAGTTATTTGCAATATTTGTGGTATCGGTATGTGATTTAATTAAAAATTTATTAATGTCAGACTTTTCAAATTTCCTTGTTATCTAAAAATAATTTATAGATTTATTTGCTCCATATTTTTTTATCGCTATTTAGTAAAATTATCAACTCAATATAAATTTCATTTCAGAGTTCAACACAAAATAATATTTTGTTTAAAATTTTGTTGATGTTCAAAATGTTAGTAAAACTAGTAAAAAAAATTAAGACCTTTTAATTTATACAGACATAAAAATTGTAATACCAAAATAAAAAAACTGCTGGATTATTTGAATATTCTGGCAAAAATCAAATATATAAGCTAAAAGCCAGTGGCGACTTAAGGCATATTTGACAACACAAAGTGTTGAAATTCTATTTAAAATTTCCTGTTTTCCAAATATTCCAGGAAAAAGAATTTCCATAATGTATAATAAATAAGTTGTGAATAGTATTTTCAATATCCTAATTAACTGCCTTTTAGCCTATATGTAGAAGTTTTCATATATTCTATTATTTTGTTGGACCTTATTATTCAACGATTATGTATTTTATGTGAGATGAATTTGAATTTTGTATTTGTATAAGGAAATTAACTTAAAAAATACTGTTAATAAGTTTTCTTTATTATTACATTTTGATGTTTCTGTTCTAATTCAATCAAATATTTTAAATTTTATTTCTATTTTTCTTTTTAATTATTTTAACTACAAAGAAATTCTTTTTACAATGCATTCTGATTTTTTAACTTTTACTAATAATTTTACTAAATATAATTTTTTAATAATATATATACTGTTTTTTATTTTATTTTAATATTTAATTAATGAATTATGATTTAAAAATATTAGTTTTAACAATCTTCAAAAATTCATTAAGTAATTTCTCGGTGGAAAGAAATATTTACTGATAAATTAAATAATTTTTGCAAATTTTACTTTTATTTTCTTAACCAAAAGTGAAAAATTTCTAATAAATTTTTGTAATTGGTACTAATTCAAATTAAATTAAAATAATTATTTTATTTTTAATAATAATAAATTATTAAAAACGAAAAATTTTAACAATCATAATAATTAAGTTTTTCTGAAGCATTTATTTAATAATTAAATATTTGTTATTAGTATTCTTCAAATTTATGTTATTAAATGAACAATTATTATTCTTATTTATTTAGCGCCGGCTGTATATTTTATAATTTTATACCAAAATTGTTATTTCCATTTTTGTTTATTTATTGTAATTGAATGAATTGAGAAATTGGATTGAAAGAGAAAAAATTTATGTTATTTATTAAAAAATATAAATAATTTATAAATATGTAATAATTTAATATGAAATTAATAATTGATTATGTTACCAACACCTGTTAGTTTATTATGGTAGTTATAAACCAAATCAAAACCTAAAAATCTCTCATTGACATTTTTGCGTGAAAGGTAACCTTTTATTTGTCGTTTTATATCAACTTGTAAAACGAAAAAATGATTCACTTATAGTTCATATATTAGTTAAATAAATTCAAAAAAACTCATTAAAATCTTTTTCCATTTAAAATGGAAACTATTAAATTAATATGTTAGAAAATATAAAAGCGGCTCTAAATAATGTAAAAAATATAATAATTTAATACTAATAAATAAAATATGAATGACAAATTCTTAATCAATAAATTGTTTCAAATAATTGTCTTACTGATTGTTAAATTTCTTTTTATCCTTTTTATTATTTTTTAGTTTTCTTTTTTGAAAAAGGCTACCTTTCATATTCAAATAATTTTAATTAATTTTACAAGTAGGTGAACTGAAAATAAAAACTTAAAAATTATTGTATATATGGCACATATAAAAAATGTTGCCTTAATTACAAACAAATATAAGATTTTTGATGACCATAATATATAAAGCCAAAGAAACAAAAAAAGAACTACGAAATAATAAATAATATCAAATGATTTACTCACGATGGAATTAATGGTGCTGGAAGTGCCTGTCCTCCTGGTCCTGGCCGACCTTGTGGTAATGGTGGTCCTCCTCCGCCAGGTCTATTTGGAATAGCTGGGGCAGGTCGTCCGCTAGCTGGTGGCGGTGGTGGGCCACGTCCACCCATTGTTCCCTAAAATATATTATTTAAAAGAAAAAAACATTTTATGTTCTTTTCTTTTATTCACAAATTTTGTAAATTACCTGTTGGGGTGGTGTTGGTTTTCTTGGACCACCTGGGCTTGGTGGAGATAATCTTGGATTATCTAAAGCACTTGGTAGCCAGTCATTTTTTACTGGAGGTGGAACTGGCGTGGATACAGTTGCCATTGATACATCACCTAAAATATAGAAATGTGAAATAGTGAAGGAAAAGATAATTTATAAAAAATTTACCAATGATTCTGAGAGCCTCTTTACATGCATGATACATTCGGAGCATTTCTTCTCGTTTGACGGCTTCTTCTGGACTCTCTTCCATCATTTGAGACTAAAATTTTACATTAATTTATTTTTTATACTTTTTTATATTTATAATCAATGTTTATATAATACATATTTATATTTATAATAATAATAATTACCTGATCTCCAGATGCATATAAATGTGCCAATAATTCACCATTAATAAAATCTTTAGTATTATTAATGACAAGCATCATTATACATTTTGGTACCATATCGCGGGTTGTTTTTGTAACAATTTTCATATATGAATCAACCAAATTACGAATTGTTTCAACTTGTCTTTCAAGTTGTGGGTCCAAAGAACTGGTTTCGACTTCACCACTTTCCTGAAATTATTTTTGTACTATATTTAGAAACAAAAAAAGTATAATGTGGTCTTTTCGGTTAATTCAATTATAAAACGGTAAAATTTTGTTATAAAACTAGTGGAGATAATTGTGTTATAGTTCTGTAAGTTTTATGATTTTTTTTATATTAATTTTAATACATATGGCTTTCAAACGAATATAAAAAAAATCAATTTGATGTGTACTATTTACGTGTTTTTCAAAGTTTAAAAAATTCTACAAATAAAGATTCATTAAATATTAAAATATAATTCAAAAACAACACACCAAATAAACTAATCATATTTTTAATTAGGAATATAAAAAGGTTTTAAAAATGAATGCATTTTTAATTATATGGTTGACAAGCTTATTAAGATTGGATTAAATTATTTAATTAAAGGGAATTACTTTAAGAAATAAAATCAATTATCAGTTCTATAAATATATAAATTAAAATATTGATTTCGTCAACTATATTCTGTAAAGAATATTATGTAATGGACCAAAAATTTTATTTCGCCTTAGAAAAATATTAAGGTTTTATAAAGGTGTATTTACATATTAACAAATTAATCATATTTTAATTTTTTTACCTAAAAGAAACTTTAAATCACATTAAATTAAATTTGTTAGTCTCCACTCCACAATGAATTTTAATAATAACTTAAATTTAATTTTCATTATAAATTTCGATTTCTTTTTGTTGTCCATAAGTGGCTCTTGGTAAATATGGTACTACAAAAAACGAAAATTAATTCGTCATGGTAAACGATACATACAAGTTCAAAAACAGGATAAATGTTTTGATAAATTCATTATATCGTGACAAAAATTCTCAGCATAACATAACACGTCCTCCTAATACTGAATACATTCTCCGTTTTACCTAACAAATTTAAAACATGGTGGCTCAAGTATAATAATTTTGGACATGACTCTCTGTATATGGCGTTGGTCTAACATTCTGGATTAAAAACATAATAGATGGTCATACACATGTCTATCAATTGTAGAGTTATTTTTCCGTATGCCGAAATTGAAATGACACGTAGATCTTTCAACAGAATAATGATAGTAAACGTATGAGCAAAGCATGTAATGGCTTGCTCTACCGTCTTATTTCAATCAGATCAAAAATCTGTGGACAAATATAAAACAGAGTTTGGGATGCAAAACCGAAGAATAACAAGAATCTTTCTGCCTTGGTTGAATTGCCGTTCAACGCATGAACGGTGATGCAGAGATATTAAGAAGAATACATGTCAGTGGCTGTCGATATGATGAAACGTCGTTGTGTCGCTGTTATAAAAAATAAAGGATATATTACACAATATTAATACTTTACAATAATAAATTTGTGTTTTTTATAAGAAATTTCTTGATTATTTAGTGTTTAACACATTACAGTCCGTATGCACATATTTGTGCGTTTCATAAAACTTTAAGCAAAGCCCCGTGCGCACATATTTGTGTATTTTATAAATTTCATGCAAAGTCCGTGTGCACATATTTGTGTTTCGCAATTAATTTTAGTATTAATTGTTAACTTTTCATATTTTCTACTTTTTTATTAACTTAGTTTAACTTAGTAAGTAAAGGTGTTTTTGACTTTTATTGGAATTAAAAAATAGTTTTTAATTAATTTTAATTTCCGCAATAATGGATGAATTAGAAGATTTAGATTTAGAAGAGAATTTTGAAGATAGCTTTTCAGATATTCCCAGCGATTGTGAAGACTGTGATAGCGAGTTTTCGTCATCTGATTTTTCACCGCGAATGGGACGTGTAATGCGTCTGCCGTGTTCAAGTGACTCAGAAGATGAAATAGATTTAAATCAAGATTGGTCAATATGGTTTACAACTCCAAGTTTCAAAACCAGTGAAAAAGATTTAAAATCTTTCGAAAATATTATTTTGTGCCCGGTCCCAAGAATTTTTTTTTAATATTTTACCACGGTTCCAAGAAAAGTTTTATACTATTTGTCCGCGGACTGTAATGTGTTAATATAAAATATTGCTGAACTTTTACTATTTTGATTGCCTTTTTTATTATATAGATCTGAATTATTTTTATTTTATGATAAACTAGTACTACATCTAAAATCAACGATTTCTTTCGCTATCTATCTCTAGTTGTCAAAGCAAAGTTGAATGTATGAAATTATATGAAAGTACATTTAATTTTTTTTCCCTTCGTTAACGCATTCGAGTTTCAAATTCCATACAGTTGAAATTTAAAAATAAAATAATTTCATAAAAAGTTAAAGATAATCAACTATTTGTGTCATACAAATGAACTTAAAATTTTATATTTTGATAACTGCTGTCATATAAAAATTACAATTTCATTATAGACAACTCTTTTGTAGGTTTCATATAACTAATGAATAAGGCTGCAATGCAAAACTCCGTCGCAGCGCTTTTATCGCAGTCAGTCGATCATTATTTCAAATTTACTGAAACGGAGTAGTCAGCGAAAGTAGGATGCCAATATTTTAATTGTGTTAATGTTTTTTTTGTATGTTTAATTTATGATGATGAAGAGTAAAGTATGATTTTCATTGTCATGAAGCCATTTTCATTTTGATTAAGTGAAATATGCTGCTGAAAACTAAAACGAAATAGCAATAGAAAAAAAATTGTAAGACAAAAGGCGACAGCACGAAAAGATACCATAAATTTTATAGCAAGTTAATAGTAAAAGTTTTTTTTTTTTGTAAATTTAGAGAATTTAAAAAAAAACAAAAAACAAATTCAAATCATATTTTAGCGTAAAATATGAATTTTGTAAGGTTAAAAAAGTATGGTTTTAAATAATATATTCTTCAGTATGTTTAGATTTAAAAAAAAATTTTAACTAAAAAAAATTTAGCTATAAAATACTCGTAATTTGAAAAATTTTATTTGGAAATTATCACATTTAATTTTTTAACAGTTATTAAAAACAAAACAATTCTCATGCTATAATAAATAATTTTGACATTCACATCTTTTTTATAGGAACTATGTTTGCCGAGAAACTTACCATAAATCGACGTCGTCATGCAGCGTAACGCTGTATGAAGGTGTCGATTCGGCGTAAAATTGGCGTCTTCCAAAATTTTGCCCATGTGCTTGCCTTTCTATCACACAAGTCATGAAACTAATTTGCATCTCGTACTGGCCGACATCTTCACACTTCATCACAATGTAAATCATACTTAAGTAATTAAATTTTTCATAACTAAGCAATCGACAAAAAAAATTATGATCAAGTGTGAAATACTGCCAATTTGCAGCCGGTCGTATAAACATGCAATAAAAATTTATACATACTGGTTGCTTTGCAATTTTTTCAGGGGCAATGTTTTTCCTAAATTGCTAATTTGAAAGCACAACCTGCTTCTATTCTATATTAACCACTGAACCATGTATATATTTGTGGATATTTTTACCATGTGTAGTAATATTCATATAATATAAAGACTTGGTGACCAAGCAACCATTTACTGCAGTGATCTTATAAATAATTGGTAACCACCAATGTTGCAACTATGTAATTTGATTTTTTGTAACACTGCCGTGCAATAACCATGTGGTTTTCGTCTTTAATTTCACTTAATAAAGATTTAAATATCTATATTTATTTAATGTGAATTTCTGTATAAAGCATAAAACTAAAAATAAATTTTATTTACATTTATGCTAATAACATATAAATAATATTTCCTTACTTTTTATTTGGTAAAGCCAACAAATTTTTTATTGTATTTTCTTTTCTTTTATAAATACGACGGCAGATTGATAATTACGTGGACTACCTGTGATGCAGGTAATCACATGTATGAAGTAGGTATTTTTTCAAAATTTCAAGTCGATATCTTATTTAGTTTACGTGTAACAGTCTTTTAAACAAGTCAATCTCAGTGAATTTTTAAAAATGGATAAACATGAACAGCTGATAGGTGCTTTTTGTTTAGTTTGGTTTGGCATTTCATTATGGATAGACTTACACAAGAGCAACGCTTGCAAATTGTTGAATTTTTTTTATCAAAATAATGGTTCTGTTCGTCAAACTTATCGTGCACTCCCGTCCATTTTATGGTAATCATAATCGTCCATCAGAGCGGCTAATTCGAATAACTATGGATCGTTTTCGCACCACGTTTACTCTTAATGATAATGTGTCATTATCTTCATGATAATATGGATTACATCCACAGAAAATTAATCTTTGGGGTTATGTAAAGTCACTAGTCTACGCCGATAAACCAGAGACAATTGAACACCTGGAAATCAACATTCGAAGAGTTATTGGCGAAATACGGCCGCAAATTCTGCGAAGTGTATGAAAATTGGAGTTCTTGTACGCGCCAATCGAGGCGGCCATATGGCCGAAATCATAGTTCAACATTAATGTCATCAAATTATCTATCCAATAAAGCTAGTTTAATTAATATTAAAAATATTTGTCTTGGTTTTATTTTAATTTAAAGTGGTGTAACTCTAAAAAAACACCCTTTGTAATGATACACACGACATATTTAAAAAAATTTATAGTTTGTCATTTTAAAAATAAAGCGGTGAGTTATTTAAAAAAAGGCAATGTGTAAGCTTTTTAAAAACAATTAGTTGCCTATTATTATATTAAATAAATTATATACCAAATAAAATAATACCACATAAATTGTAATGAAATATTGTTTCTATTTTATTAGCTGAAATGTAACAAAAATTTATTTTAAGGCTTCATACTAAAATTCGCATCGAATAAATAAGATATAGATAGGTTAAGATATTTATAAGGACAAAAAAACTAGCCACCCTGCTCCGTGTTTTTATATTTCGAAAATTAATAAATTATTTTATCATACTGTTACTCTCAATATTTGTTATTAATACAAAGTTGTAAAACCAGGATAATTATCTAAAACACTAATTTTGTAAATAACTAAATACTTTAGTTTTTCTGAAATAGACTTTGTTTACACTACTAATAATTACTAAAATAAACTATATTTCAAAAATTTTGTTATAATTTAATAATATCTAATAAAAACAGTATGAAAAGAGTATTCGATAACAAAATAGTTGGTGGAAATTTATTCGAAAGTATGAAAACGCCGTTAGACGTTTATACGAAAATAAAATTGTCATTTACTTTCGAATTTCGCCTTACTCGGTACGGATTATCTGAATTTGAATATAATTTTGAGAAACACAGAATAAGCGGGTGCAGTCCACCTTTTCATATATTTTTTTAATAATTTAAATACTTTTTAAAAATAAATTAAATTAAAAAAATGTTCTTTAAAATATTATTACATAAATATATGAATAATAACTATGTAACTTTGATAAAATCATTGATTTAGGTAAAAATAATTAATTTTTTTATTTTTCGGCTTTATTTAAAGTCAAACAATTATGTAGCATAATAGGTAAAAAAAATAGTAAAAATAACTTTTTTATAAAAAATTTGCTTTTAACTAAAATGTAAAAAATAATTTTTAAAATCCTGGTTTGATATGTAATTTGCCAAAAATTTAAAATTAATTAAATTTCCGGCATTCAATTTTAGCAAAATTTTAAATTTTTAATCAAATGTTAAATTTTTAATCAATTTTCCAATATTCATCACTACCTGGCAAACAGCACCCACCACCCACACTTACAATCAACAGCCACCATACCGTCCACACTACTCATCACCATCCACATTCATCAATATCATCAACCACCATCGCTACCCACTATCAACACGATCATCAGCCAACACCACCAACGACCATCACCAGCAACTATCACAACTATGACCTACTAGCGCAGCGATAATTATCCATCAGCATCCAACATCAATACAGAACATCACCACCCACATTCATTATTATCATCAACCACCATCACCAAAACCCTACATCCCCATCCACAACATCCCCATCCTCAACATCAACATCCAGCTTCACGATCACTCACATTCACGACTCATTATAAACACCCACCATCACCAGCTACCATCAGTACCGCACCAACACTACCCATCATGAATGCATTCAACCACAGCCCGCCATCCTCAACATCAACATCCAGCTTCACGATCACTCACATTCACGACTCATTATAAACACCCACCATCACCAGCCACCATCAGTATCGCACCAACACTACCCATCATGAATGCATTCAACCACAGCCCGCTATCATGAGACACCAGCAAATTTTCACGTACCCCGCGCACAAAAAGTTGTGTTCACCATCACAATTTTCTATCACCGCCTACTTTCAGCACTCTCCATCGACATTTACAGCATCCTACACCTTCCCCACCCATCATAACTACAAACCATCAACACCTCCACCATGTAGTTAAGAAGTGATAAAGTAAAGTCTGCTCGGAAGGCCAAACCATATATTGTAAATGCTAAAAATATGCAAAAACATAAGTTTGCCACAAACAAACATTAAGGGCCGAATTAATAAATCAAACTTAAATTTAGTTGGACTTAAGTGTATGATTTCGTATTTATAAACAATACTTAAGAGCCACTTAAGTAATGATCATAGCACACTTAAGAGCCTCTTAAATTTCATTGGCAGTATTGTCAGCTTTAAATAATAAAATTTGACACCTGTAAATTGTCAAATTAAATAATTATCAAATCATTATAAATAATTGTCAAATAACGAAAAAATAAAAATATTTGTCTAAATTAAATTTTTAAAAAAATATATTTTTTATCTGAAATAATTTAATCACTTCTGCTGTCAATTTGTTTCGGTTATGACGGATTATTTTTTAGATTAGTGTTGTCAACATAAATAGAAAAATCATATTACCAACATTTCAATTTAAAATTATGTCAATACTACCAACAAAACTGAACAAAAATTCTACAATATAAGTGTGCTTTATTAATACGAAAAATAATCGCAAACTTATTCAAGTATTTACTTAAGTATTCACTTAAGTGTGATTTATTAATTCGGGCCTAAAAGCAAATAATAATAAATAATTATGTTTTACATGATCATTTTTTATAATGAAAACTTAAAACATAATTATTTATAATTATGTTTTAAGTTTTCGTAAATATTTTGTAAGCTAGACATGTCTATGAAAATTGTTATCAAAATTATTTTCACGTCCTACATTTGTCCACGCAATACATTTTTCTTGTGTTGAATATTCCGTTGTGCACTTATTTTCCACAACATTGTGCTAACTTTTACTAGTCCTAACAAATTTACGTTGCAAAATTAGATCCACGACTTCTTTTCATATTTTCTACAACGAATTCAAATTTAAAAACTAACACTTAACAAATATATAACACAATAATATTTCTTATTGCTCTTTTGGTTCTCTTATTTGACATTTCAGTTAAAAAAACAATTAAGTCAATTATGTAATTTATGCAAAAAACCAGCTCATAAATCTGATTCCAAAATGATTTATAATTGGAACACCTTTTATTTTACAGACCGAAATTATAATTCAAAAACGATTTAGTTCGCTAAAACTGATTCAAAAAGATATCTAAGAAACATATCATTTTTATATAAAAAAAACCAATTAAGAAGGTTAAAAAGAACTAAACCTCTTGAATTGGTATTGGTATATTTGTAATACAGTATATGCTAGGAAATACTGTGGGGCATCATTAGTTGATCTATCGACGTACAAAACTTTGTCATAAGAATTCAGAGATAAATTAATGGTTAGTATTATACTAGTTTTAATAATAAGGGAGGTGTTTTTAGTGGGTGTGGGTCTTACACTACTAAGTGCATCGCGTGAAACAGTCTCAAAATTTTCACGTAGCCCGCGCACAAAAAACAAAAAATCTTTATATGTATCGCCAAAATGATTCCAAATTTATGTTTCAGAAATGATATACGTATTTTAAACGTTGGTCTAAGCTCTAAGGAGTTAAACGTGTTAAACGTTGCTCTAAGGAGTTTATTAACCATAAGTTGTTACAACTCGAATATGGTACCCAATTTTGGCAGCCAACAGGTGCATTTTGGTAGAATTGAGTCAGTTCAACGTAGATTTCCAATGTCTATGTCTCTTTCAATATCTATGTTTTAATGTTCTTCTGATATTGCATGAATACTTAATTAATAAGTAGTGTGTTCTTGAAACTTTTCATTTGTGATGATTGTATGTATTTCGCATGATTTTATTATTTAATTTATAACTTTTTTGCTTGAATGAATCGGTGATAGCGGAGCGAAGTAGTAGCGTTCTTTTCAGAAGCGTGACACCTGATGCAGGTGATAACCAGTCAATTCAAGCAATGTTTATTATTATGTAACATTATATTATCTTTTTACTATGGAACTGTTGTTTTAGTGGTTCCTTTAACTTTACATTAGATATTTTTGACTTAATGAGAGTCGCAGGTTCAGTCTAACTTTAGTTCTAGTAAATTTAATTTTGATTACTTGAATTAGCTGGTGAAGACGGAGGAAAGTAGTAGAGTTTTTGTGAAAAATGTGAACCCCGATGCAAGTGGTATCCTGCTAATTCATGCTTAATGTTTCGGAAATGATCTATTTTCCATGTCAAAAACTTCTCAAAAAAATATATCAGAAACGTATCCTTAGAGTATATAATATCAGGAGATGGTATAGTGATGAAAAACAATCCTATGTTTAGAGCAGTGGGAAAAGAGTTCTTTTTGAAAGTGACAGCTTTTAATTAAAAACGTTCTTAAACTAATTATAACTCTTAAATAACTAAAATATGAAAGAGATATTTATTTTTTAATAACAATTAATTTATATTTTCATAAGTAATATAAGTAGAATATTTAAATTGTAATTTTATGGTATTCACATTTAAAATATAATTTGAATGGTATTTTTATGTTCACTCCCATGTCTTCAGGAAATTTAAAATATATAATTAAAAATAATTCCATAAAATATAATTACTAAGCCTCATTTAAAAGAATTTATTTTAAAAAAAAAAACAATAAAAATCAAGAAATATTACTCCTCTGGTAAGGCTATTGCTGCTTTCATTTTATTATTATTAAAATTTGACCTACGTCAACATAATATTTTCACCATAATCATTCGACCATGTGATTAATAATTCAAATAAAATACTCATGGTAAAAAACTATCTATAGAGATAAGCTTATAGCAGAGACGCAAACATCTTTGAATTCGAATAAATTATTATTAAAAAAGAAAGAAAACCTGATATAATTTTAGGTGTTCAATAAAGTAATTAAAAACAGAGTAACATGAGCGAAACAAAAATTCTTGAAGCCATTGACGGTTTAAGATCAGAAATGCAAGCAAATACAAATTCGATAAATGAAAATATTATGTCTCACAACAAATTCATAAATGAAGAGTTAAATCTAATAAAAGATAAGCAAATTAATACTGAAGGAAATTTCTATTGAAAAGAATCCAAAAAAATGAAATATAAAAATTCACCATATAGAAGAAATTGAAGAAAGCAAAAGAGAATTAGAATCGCAAATTATAGATTTAATTTGCCAAACTCTGGGTGTAAATTTTAACAAAAGGAAATAGGCCAATACCAGTTCTATTAGGGATAACAACACTTAGGAAAAAGGAGATGATGATGGACGAAAAATATAAATTAAGAGATCTACCAAAAAAAATAATCTTTCATGACCAAAAGAAATCACCGAAGAAAGGAAAAATCTACGAATAGCATTAGCAATTCTTAGAAACCAAAATATTTAAGCAAACATTATAAAAAAATCTATAGTAATGGGTAATGAAATTTTAAATAAAGAACAGATTATAGAAATATGTCAAAGGGAAGAAAATGGCGACAAAAAAAAGAATGGGTCACCGGAACAAAATACAGAAACTATAAAATACGATAATAAGGATATATCTATCGGTTTCTTAGTGTATAAATACGTTTTTATACAGTAAGAAACCGATAGATATGTAGTGACACCCTGTAATAAAATATTGATCATTATGGAAATTATTAATTGTTACCAAGAAAATTATTTTATTATATTTATCGCATGATTTCTAGTTACCGTAAGATCGAAAGATGAGAGCGAAAAATTCTGATTGGCAGATGTCTCAATTAATTGCATTTCTAATATACGCAGTTAATTACTCAATTGCTTATATACCAAAGTCGATAACAGAAATGTTTATCAGCTAGTAAAAACTTTAATACCGACCAGAAGCTTATTAAAATAGTTATAAAATATAAAACAGCTAAAATTAATTGCGAGTACAAGAAATATTAACAGTAATCAAATATTACTTAATTGAATTATAATAAATATTAAACAGAACATTAATTTAAATAAATAAATAATTATGAAATAAATAAAGTATAGATAAATTAATGTGAATTAAATAAATTATAAATAGGACGATATTGTAAAATACATGTGCACAATTAACATTTATAAATAATTAAATAACTAAAAAAAAAAATAAAAAAAAAACAAAAATTGTTCTTTCATTTTTGGTAATAATTAAATGTAGGATTGGTTTCAATCTCTCCGCCATACCTACAGATATATCTACACCATCAACTTCAACTTCAAAAAATAAAGAATAGCAATCACAATCTAACCAACTAATAGAACTCATAGATAAAGACCACGTACAGACAACGATATCGAAAAGTAATAAAAATGAAACGGATTCCCCAAACCGGTTGGCCACCGTAGGAGAATTAGGCCAAAACCCTCCAAATCTTCAAACATTCAAAATCTAAAACAACAAGTCACAAAATCGAAAGAAAAGAAGAAAAACAAAACAAAAATAAATATTGAAGAGAATCAACGACTATAGATTACAACAAATTAGATACCAAATGGTACTAGAAGAATGGGCAGACAGAGAAAAAGATGGATAGATGAATTAATACATATGTCAAAAGAATAGAGAGCTATAGCTCAAAATAATGAGCAATCGAAGCAAATGGAGGAGGCTTTTACCCTAGATATTTTAGAGTAAAGTTACTAATAACCATTATTATAATATGTAATAATAATTATAATAATAATAATAAGAATAATAATAATAATAATAATGATAATAGTAATAATAATAATATATTTGAATTAAAAATAAATAATAAAAATAATAGTATGTATTAATTTAAATTTGAAACCAAAATGAATTGTACAATAATGAAATATCAATAGAAATTAAAAATTTTGTAAAATGGTGTTTATAGCTAATACTGTAATAATAACTATAAAATAACCTGACTACAACACTATCAATTTCTAATTGTGTGACATCTCAAAAAAATCTTTGACATTTCGAACGAATACTAAAATATTAACAAAATGAATAAATTAAAGTCTCTTTTTACACGACTTATTTTTGCACGGTCTTACTTTAACACGGTTTTTTTGCACAAATTATTTTGCTTTAGCACGGTCTTTTATGCACAATTTATCCTAATTAACATCTTTAGAAAAGATTAATGTTAAAAAATTGCATCTCAAGAAAGCGCATGCGAAATTTCAGACACTGACAGTGAGTATAAGATCATTTTTTTGTTAAATTGTGAATTATAAATTTCTATTTTCATTATTCATATATGTACATACATTAAATATATACATACTTATTTTCCTAAACTTATTGTTCTTAAGTTTATTTATATAAACTTCTTAATTCTGCTATTATTCGATTTAATATAGGAAAATGCTATATATTCTTTCTTTGGTAGGTTTTTTTACATTATTATTTTACACGTTCTACATTTTTTTTTCAAAGGTACCTATCCACCGTGTAAAAAAAGACAATGGGAAACAAATCGGTTGAAGATATTTGTGCTCGGCATAATAGTGAAATTATATATGAAATTGAGCCGAGTAAAAATAGTGCTAATAATTTTGAAGATGATAAAATTCAAGTGCGTGATGTAGAAGAAAGAAATTTTCACTGAGTGTAAGTGAGATTAATAATGTAATTGAACATTCATATTCCCACAATAGTGATAATTTGTCTGAAGACTTCAAAATAAATAATATTTCATATGATATTGTAGAAAGGACAATCCACCATAACATAAATGAATCTGGAAATGCGTTATTAAGAATGTTGTAGAAATATCATCCTAGGATCAAAATAGACACTAGATCTTTAAAAAAGGAAAAATAATAGTACCGAAATTAATCAACAGGCAGGAAGGATTTTATTCCAACATAGGTGTAAAAAAATTAATTTGAACATCATCCTTTTACTGGTAAGGGTTTTTTTTTTCTTGAAAAAAAAAACTTTTACCAGTAAAGTAGATATGTAAGAATTGATGGGGTACCACCACTAGCGAAAAGCTTCAATATCCAGTTGTGGCCTTTTCTTGGCAATATGTTTTCCGTTTCATAAAATATTTTTAATTGGAGTATTTTACGAATAAAAAAAAAACAAAATGGTTAAACTACCGAGTGCAATATATTTTATATATATTCCGTTGCAACATTTACAATAAAGTATGCGCAATAAAGTGCTGCAGCATTAATTACGTTTTCTTAAAAATTCGTTTAAAAGGTAACTATATGATAAACTTGTAAAGGGTATAATAGAAATCGTATCACTACATATATTTAATTTTGTAGTGGTCAGTTCGTCTCATGTTTTAAGAATAAAAATATTTTAGTTTTCAGTTAAATTCTCTTTGTTTTTATTATTATATTTAATTTTCAGGCATTTTATTATTATATTAATTTTTTTTTATATTTATGTTAGTTTTCTATTTATCAAGTTTAATAAAGTGTATTTTATATTTCTATATATTAAATTTTGATATCAATAACAAATTTCTTTTACTGTGTCAGTATGTGGATGCTAGTTAAACACAATTGGTAATACTTTACTTTATAAAAGATATATAAATTTAATAAAAATTTTATATTTTATAGAAAACTTAGATTATCTAAATGTAAAAGAGTTGGGGGAGGCTGAAGCTGGAAAGTATATACAATTCAAAATACTGAATAGAGTTCCTGCAACAACCACTCAAATTTCACCAAAACAATTTAATTACAAGTGACCCTCCTATAACACGGTATTCTGCAACACGGGTTCACTCTAACACGAAAACAAAATTGAGGTAACCCTCTTATAACACGGTACATACATATGGATGTATTTTTTTCCCATTAAACTTGAATTCATTTGTATTTTATGTTGCAAGAGTTCACTTCGTGAATAGCAATTAGCAATAATTTTTTATTTTTTAATTGAAGTTTGTGAAATACATATAGAAATAATTTTAAATAAATTCTAGTTTTTTAAACTTGGAAGAAAATTATTAAATTAAGTTTATATTAAAGGATATTAAATAATAAAATTAAAATATTGTAAAGTGTACAGTATTTAAATTTTTCATTTTACAGTTAAAGAAACATTTTTATTAGGAAACAAAACAAAAACATGCATAAATACTGTACACTTAAAAAAATTTTATAAAAGCAACTTTTTTCAAAAATTAGTTTCAACCCAGTTGACAATAACGCGCGAGCACTGTAATTGGATTTATATTTAATTCCATGTTTCTATCTCATTTTTGAATCCATTTTCGTAGACTTCATTTTGGAATCAACTTGCATAAAGGCGTAGGTAGTTCTTTATCGAAAGCTTTTTCAAAATCGATGAAATAGATATGTATGGGAGAGTTTATATCTCGACATCTCTGAGGTAAGGTATTGAACGTAAATAAAGCTTCTCTGGTTCCCATACGCTTTCTGAGCTCAATCTGTATATCTTCAATATCTTGATCTAATTTATTATAGAGCCTGTTGTGTATGACTTTCAAGAATATTTTTAAGGAATGGCTCATTAATCTAATGGTTCTATAATCTTTACATTCAGCTCCATTATTTTTCTTAGGTATGGCTATAAAGGTATAGTTGAGCCAGTGTTGTGGAATAATATCCTTTACTAAACTGATTAGGTTGGTTAAGCGTTGATACTATCTCGGTCTAACAATTTTATGATTTCATTTGGTATCTCATCTGAACCTATTAGTTTCGATACTTCCGCCATTATTGCTGGACCGATTTTTTAACTTTGTTCTTGCTATCAATGTCAAATAGTTCTTCGATATATTCGGTCCATCTATTTAATCTCTGCTCTGGATCTAAAATGATTCTACCTTTTTTATCTTCTAGCGTGCATTTTACTTTTTCCTATCATTTTTTATTTTCTTGTGTAGATTTAGGTAATCGTGTTGGCTATTTAGTTTTTTTGCTTCTTTACATTGCTATCCCCACAAATTATTCTTTGTAATTTGAATTTTGTTTCTTATTGAAACATATTTTTTATATGCTACCGGATTTCTTTTTCTGTCTTCGGCGCTGATCCATTAACAACCGAATTCTTGCTCACTCTCGCTCAGCTGAAGTGTGTATCAGCTCCAGGATACGTTTTGTCTGATTTTATTGCGTTTCTAAAATGTTGATCAAGATATAACCTATCTGCTTTCTTACTTTTGGTCTTGCCGAGCTTGCCACATACATAATCTTCTAACAGGCATTTTGAAACGTGTTTGTGACTATAAACTCATGATCTACGGGGAAATTGAATAATTTGAACCCCCTGTCGTTTTTTACACCTAAACCGTGTTTACCAAATATGTTTTTTACAACTACGTTACCAACTTTGGCATTGAAATCGCCTAGAATCAATGATACGTCCTTCCACTTTAGTCAATTTTAACATTTCATTCTGATTGTAGAATACCTCAATTTCGTTTATGCTCCTACAGCAGATAGTGCTGTAGGTGCATAAACTTGTATCAAGTTACTAAACTATGTTGTTTAATTATAAATGGTTTTTGCCAAAAACTTGTCTTACTTGTTCAATATTAATCATTCTTGTCAATAAGTGTTTTAGTTTAGTTCTATTACTTTACAATAGATGTGGCCTGGACAGTTCTCGTATTCGGCGAAATGTTTTTTTAGAAGAATATATGAAACTGACAAATTGCTAGCAAATTGCTGTTTTGCTGATTCTAAACATAATACATATTCTTGCAGAAGAATATAAAAGTATTCCGGATGACATAGAATATCTGATTTTGCTACTATAAAATAATAACCCTTTCTGTTTCTTATAATATAGAAAACCAAAAACTCCCGCATGTACAGTCTTTTTATTCTGTGCAACAGTCTAACCTAACCAAATATTTTTGTGTATACACATAAAAATTATATATTATATGAAAGAAAATAGTAAATTAGTAAATTTATGAATTTTCTTTTAAAGAGAGCCAACTTTTAAAAGGTTCATAATATGAAAATAATATGTTTAACATCCCAAATTAAACAAATTAAATTATTGTGTAAATTTAGACTCTTCTTCCCCACTCTAACCGAGCTCTAGAACCAACGACGTGGACGTGGGTCCTAAATATGTTTATTTGTATTCATGTCACCGTATATGTGTCAGTGAATTTGTCGTTAAAGTTAGTATGTCACCATATAGGTGACGTGGAGTGCAGAAGGATATACTCCTAGTGATTTAGCAATGGAATATTAATGAATTTTGCAAATAGCTCAGTTTTTTGTTACAAATTTGAATCAGCGAAAACAAAAACAATGTTATATCATAAGCAAAATCCAACCCGAAAAATAATATTTAATTAATTATTAATACATATAAAAATACAAATTATACTGTGGGTAGTAGTAACCAAATAAAAGCTGGTAACAGCAATAATTTCTGTAAGAAAAGCTGGTAACAGCAATAATTTCTGTTCCTGGGGCCTCGCTAGTTTATCTTTAAATACGAATGAAGTGGGTTACTAGCAGTCCATATATTATATAGTTAAAGCACGGTTTCTTAACCGGTGAGGTATATGTAGTGTTCATGGATTGTTACCACTGATCTACATTTATAATAATAAAAAACACCTTTTATTCTATGAAATATTTATTTTTTATTATCACCATATTTTATTTTTTATTAAAGTTTACTATTATAATTCACCATATAGTTTTTAAGTTATTTAATGTGCAACAAATTGTATTTTAAATTATTTTTATTTTAAGTTAATTTATTTATTTAATACTTAATAAACTATATTTAATTATTTAACATTAACCATTTTTATTTATTTAATATTTTATAAATCATATTTAATTATTTAAGTCTAATTTTAAGTTCATTTATTTATTTAATACTTAATAAACTATATTTAATTATTCAATTTTAACCATTTTTATTTATTTAATATTTTATACATTATATTTAATTATTTAATTTGTACTAATTTATTATTTGGTATTTGTAGCGTTACTGAATATTCACGTCGCGATATAATTGCTCTTTGCCAACTGATAATAATTTTTGTTATCACATCTTCTTATATGTGCAATTGAATAATTCTGCGAACAATTCCATTGCATATACAAGAAGATGTGATTACCCAATTAGGAATCTTCCAATCAGATTTTTCGCGCTGATCGTTCGATTAAAACCGAATAATTAATTTAACTAAAATAATTAATATTTATGATCGCGTGATTATAACAGTGTCACTACATCACCCTCCTCCGAGTGAAACGCATATTGTATTATGAGGTGCTGTAGGACAAAAAAATTATTGCTTGAAAACTATTCTACGACTTCCTTTCTTCGACTCAATGGTGGAAATTCCATAGGTCGGCTTAAGTCTGTCGATTGATATTGATGTTTCTTTATTTTTTATGGATAGCACGTAAAATTTTCGTAGTCGTCGAATGACGCTATACGGTCCGTCGTAAGTCGGTGATAATGAAAGTTTAATTTTGTCGTTCCTTACAAACACGTGTTCGCACGACTCTAAATTTTTAGGAATGAAAATATTATTTTGTTCTGTTCGACGTGTTGGAGTGGAAATCAAATTTTTCATGGTCTCACGAAGTTTGTTAATGAGCATGTTACCATCAGTAGATGCGGGTTTCGTATTTACAAAAAATTCACCAGGTAGCTTAAGAGTGTGCCCGTATACTAGTTCCGCCGGTGAGCACTGAAGGTCCTCTTTTACGGCGGCGCGTATACATAGTAGAATTATTGGCAATTCGATGGTCCAATTTTGACTGTTACCTCTAGCTTTAAATGTGTCTTTCAACTGCCGATGGAAACGCTCGACTAACCCGTTTGCTTGCGGATGGTACGGAGTGGTTCTGGTGCGAAACACACCTAGCAGTTTTGATAATTCTTGGAATAATTTTGCTTCGAATTGAGTGCCTTGATCTGTTGTGATCGTTTCAGGTATTCCGAACCTAGAAATGTAATTAGTTACGAATGCTTTTGCGACTGTAATATCAGTTATATCTGGAATAGCGTATGCTTCTGGCCATCGAGTAAAACGGCCAACTATTGTTAAAATGTAAGACTTGCCATCGGAAACCGGTAAAGGACCGACAAGGTCCATATGGATATGTTCAAAACGTCCCGTCGGAAAACTAAAAAGTTCGTCCTGTGATCTTGTATGACGTTGAATTTTAGACCTTTGACATGAAATGCAAGTCTTGGTCCAAAGATTCGTGTCACGGGTCATGTTTGGCCAAAAATATTTCGATGCAATCAATTTTCTGGTTGCACGAATTCCTGGATGAGCCAAATTATGTAGAGTGTTGAAAACAGCGCGACGTAAATAGTCTGGAATGTATGGTCTATTATGGACTAGTCGTCGATGTTTCGCAATATATGGTTAGATCTGGCAAGGCCACTGCTTCGAGTCTCCCTGATGATTTGGTTTTTTTAACAAATCAGTAAGTTCCTGATCGTCTTTTTGATTTTGCGCGATTTTGTGTAAATCAAATTTATCGAAATCTGCGGCACATATTTCGGAAACGCGTGATAAGCTATCTGCGACAATGTTTTCCTTTCCGGGAATATGCCGGATGTCGGTTGAAAATTGTGCGATATAATCTAAATGCTGTGTTTGACGAGGACTTCGTTCGGTTTTCGAGCTGATTGCGTTTACTAACGGCTTGTGATCCGTAAAGATCGTGAATTCGCGACCTTTTACTGCGTATCGGAAATGTTTAATGGCCGTGAATATCGCGAGCAGTTCTCGATCGAAAGCCGAATATTTTCTCTCAGCTGCCGAAAGTTTTCGCGAGAAAAAGGCCAGAGGTTGCCAGCCGTGTTTGGTTGGTTGTTGGAGTACCGCACCTAGGGCGATATCCGAAGCATCGGTCGAAATAATGTATTTACCATCTGGTTGCGGATGTGCAAGCATGGTTGCGTTGGCCAATGCATCCTTTACCTTTTGGAATGAAAGATTTATTTCTTGAGGCCAGGTTAGTTTTGTTTTTTGTTTTTGTTTTTAAGCTTTGTGCTAAATAGCTATAGATCGGAGCTAAATACTCTGCCAATTTTGGAATAAACCTATGGTAATAATTTACCATACCGATGAATTGTTGAATTTGACGGATAGATTTTGGAGTAGGGAAATTTTTTATAACTTCAACTCGTTCTACGGAAGGTGAAATTCCTTCTTTGGTAATTCAATGGCTCAAAAAATTCAGGTCGGTACTGCCAAAATCACATTTCGACGGATTGATTGTGATTCCGTATTCCGATAACCTGCTGAATAGTTGACGTAAATGTTTTTTATGAGTGTTCGGGTCCGGCGAAGCAATGAGGATATCATCGATATAAAAGAAGACAAAATCCAGTCCACGACAAACTTCGTTCATAAACCGCTGGAACGTCTGAGCAGCGTTGCGCAACCCGAATGGCATACGTTTGAACTCGAACAGTCCGAAAGGTGTCGTGATTGCTGTTTTTTGAACGTCAGCTTCGGCAACGGGAATTAAATGATATGTCCGGATCAAATCAATTTTTGAAAAAATCTTAGCGCCGTTTAAGTGCATCGTAAAATTTTGAATATGCGGTATGGGGTACCAGTCAGGAATTGTGGCTGAATTCAACCGACGGTAATCCCCACATGGACGCCAATCCGTATTATTTTTTTTGCGTACCATGTGTAATGGAGACGATATTGGAGAAGCTGACGGTTGACATATACAAAGTTCAACCATTAGTTCAAATTCCGTTTTCGCTGCGCTGTGTCTAGCAGGGTCTAGTCGACGAGGTTTTGAAAAAGGTAGTTGATCCTTTGTGACTATGTGGTGGACCACTGAATGTGTGACTTCCTTAAAATAATTAGGAGGTTGTGTCAGATCTGGAAATTCCGATAGGATTGCCGAATATTCGTTCTGTAACAAGCAGAGTTTAGGCGTCGGTGTGCTGGACGCGATAGTAAGTGTGCTGATTGACAAATTAGTAAGTGGATCGATGATTTTCTTATTTTTAAGAACTACGACAATGCCGTATTTCTTAAGAAAATCAACTCCTATTATGGCTCTATCAATATCGGCTAGTAGAAATTCATGAATAAAATTTCGTCGGAGTCCGAGGTTAAGTTTAAGCATCTTAGTTCCGAACGTTTTAATAACAGACCCATTTGCGGCGGAAAGTGAAACACCGGAATTGCATTGCGTTGACTTAGTTTTGCACGGTAAAACTGACAGGTCAGCGCCCGTGTCGATCAAGAAAACTATATTATTGGACTCGTCACGAACAAAAAGGCGGCTGTTGAATTTGACTGCACCGTTAGCCACTATATTCGGTGCGCCAATTAGTTTGGGTGATTGATCTCCGATTTTGGAGGGCACTGACATTTTGTAGCTTTATCCCCGAACCTCCTGTGATACCAACACAATGTTTGTGAGGTAGATGAAGCGGAAGGAGAACGAAATCTTCTTTCGTGTCGACTCGAACTGCGTTGCCTAACGAAACTTCTACGTCTCGGTCTCAATCTGCTGTTATTTGATACGTCTAGTTTCGCGATCATTGCTTCGATTCTTGCTAATCGGTTATTGAAATCGGAATGGTCATTGCTATGCGTTTGAGAACTGTTCGTATCCGTACTTGAACCGGCGACTGCGAAAATGTTAGCATTTTGTTGGGCTTCGTGAATTTTGTCTGCTACGTCAGCTAATTCGCTAAGTGGCTTGTCTCCGACTGCGACTAACGCTACGTGAATTACTTGAGGGAGCTTCCGGAGCCCAAGATTTTTCATGATGGCGTCGCTGAAAGTCTGTCCTGCCATTTGCCTCATCGATCTAAGTAATTCAGAAGGACTTCTGTCGCCGAGATCTGCCTTTACGATTAACCATTCTAATCGTTTGGTTTCCAAAATCGAATGTCTTTTTATTAAAGCGGATTTTACGTTTTCGTACCTATTTGTGTCGGGTGGATCAGCTAAAATGTCAATAATTGATTCACAGGATACGGGTGGTAACGCGGCAATTGTAAGACAATATTTTGTGTCCTGATTTGTTATACGATAAGCCTGAAATTGCGCTTCGGCCTGGATAAACCAGGTCGAAGGATTCGTTGGCCAAAACGCTGGCAATCGGACGCGAACCGAATCTATTTTCCCTTCGTTGGTTGGATCTGGTTTATTCGTTTTATCGTCGGTTTTGTCGTTTTTAGAATTTGTACTATCCATACTCATGATGTTAATAGAAACAACGAAAAAATTTAAAAAAGAAAATAAATGTTGAAGTAAAAAAAAAATATTCTTTATATAAAAAAAAATTTTGATAAGGTAAAAATAATTTTAAAAACAAAATTCTTGTTGAAATGCAAAAAAATTTTTTTAATTAAATCAAAAAAAAAATTTTTTGTTGAAATGCAAGAATTTTTTTAAAATTAAATCAAAAACAAAAAAAAAAAATTTGTTGAAATGCAAAAAAAAATTTTTAAATTAAATCAAAAATTCTTATGCAAAAAAAAAAAAAATTTTAAATTAATTAAAATTGTTAAAATACAAAAAAAAATAATTTAAATCTGATAAAAAAAATCCAATTAATTTTTAAAAAAATATATAAATGTTGTACAAATAAGTATTTATTGTAATTTAATGTAGTATTAAATACTATTGAAACACCAAAAATATTTTTTAAATAATTATTTTTTGTTAAAAAAAATATATTAAAAAACTCAAAATTTAATATACGTAATTTTGTATAAAATCGTACGTAATTTTCATAAGATCCCGTTCAAAAAGAAAAATTGCATGCAATTTTTGGACGACCCAATATATTATTTAATGAGCGAAGAGCAAAAATATTTTTTTGTGTGTGTGTTCACCAATATAAAATCGAATTACTATCGCGACAGTAAACGCAAATTGTAGGCAGTAAGGAGAAAAAAAAAACTATATACAGAGTGTATATTCTTTATATAAAATAATTTTGTTGCGATCGAATACCAAAATGTGTGAAATTAAAAAAATTTTCTCTTAATTGTTAATTTTGTGTAATAAAATTGTTATATTTTTATTAAAAAAAATATTAAATTAATATATGTATTTAATTTTATAGATTTTGTAAATTTTGTATATTATTTTATATTAAATATATAATATATTAGCAAATATGTATAAAATTTTATTAATGTAATTAAAAGGTAATAAAATATTCTACCAGTGTAAGCAAAATTATTTTTGAAATTAATATTCTTTATTTTCTTATTTTATTTGTCCCAACACAATTTTAAGATAAATTTAATCGAAAATTGAAAACTATAATTTTATTAATTAGTACTACTTTAAAACTGCTTTTTAAAATAATTTTATCAGAAAATTTAAAGAAAATACTTTATGAGTTAAATGACAATTGTGTTGTTTAATGCAAAAAAAAAATTAAAATTAATTTTAAATTTGTGTTGATTTAATTTTCTATTATATCTAACCAAAAAAATGAATTTTATTCTAACTAAAAAAAATAATTTTACTTGTACAGTTTTCTTGATTTTTTATTTAAATGCTGCTGCTGAATCGATGCTGATGATGTTGATGAATCTGGAAGATAATGAAGATGATGAAACTGGAAAATAATGATAATGCTGCTGTAACGGTTGACTTTTGTTTGATTATTTTTTTGTTTTATTGCACTAACATTTTTATTAGTTTAACTGTTTTTGATTTTTATATCATAACATATTTTATTTTAGAATATTTAGAATAGAATATTTTATTTTTGTATTAAATAAAATTTTGTAATTTATTTTTGTAAATTGTTATTTTCACAGGGGTCACCAATTGTAGTGTTCATGGATTGTTACCACTGATCTACATTTATGATAATAAAAAACACCTTTTATTCTATGAAATATTTATTTTTTATTATCACCATATTTTATTTTTTATTAAAGTTTACTATTATAATTCACCATATAGTTTTTAAGTTATTTAATGTGCAACAAATTGTATTTTAAATTATTTTTATTTTAAGTTCATTTATTTATTTAATACTTAATAAACTATATTTAATTATTTAACATTAACCATTTTTATTTATTTAATATTTTATAAATCATATTTAATTATTTAAGTCTGATTTTAAGTTCATTTATTTATTTAATACTTAATAAACTATATTTAATTATTCAATTTTAACCATTTTTATTTATTTAATATTTTATACATTATATTTAATTATTTAATTTGCACTAATTTATTATTTGGTATTTGTAGCGTTACTGAATATTCACATCGCGATATAATTGCTCTTTGCCAACTGATAATAATTTTTGTTATCACATCTTCTTATATGTGCAATTGATTAATTTTGCAAACAATTCCATTGCATATACAAGAAAATGTGATTACCCAATCAGGAATCTTCCAATCAGATTTTTCGCGCTGATCGTTCGATTAAAACCGAATAATTAATTTAACTAAAATAATTAATATTTATGATCGCGTGATTATAACAGTGTCACTACATATACCTCCCTTGGTGAGGTATACTAATGTGTTAGGGGAGGTATGAGATTTTTTTTATTTTTGTTATGTTTTTTTTTAAAATTAAAAATTAAAAATATTTACAAAAAAAAAATATAGTTTAAAAAAAATTCTTCAAAATTAATTATGCTGGAGGTGAGAACATCAAATTAATTATTAGGTGAGGTATGATGTAAAAAAGGTTAAGAAACCCTGAGTTAAAGGATAATAGTGTCTAGGATAAATGACAAATTTAATATGAAATATTTCAATTTCAAAGTAGAGGAATTCGAAGCTGATCGCATTTTAATATTGCGCATAATATACGCGGCGGTCATAAGGTTTCATGGTAGATCCCTGCAGGAAGAGGGAAATTTGCAAGACTCTGCTTGTATGAACTGTATCTACAAATTTTTAGGATTTATTTAAACAAAAATTCCTTACACCATATCATTTACATGAAGAGGATCAAAAGATTCTCTTAAAAGCCCTTCTGCTTTTAAATTTCTATTAATTTCTGCCTTCTCTTCTAAAATAAATATAAATAAAAATATAATGAATCTAGTTTTCTTATAACAACAAAAAAAAACGCAATTAATTTAATGTTTTCAAAAATTTAACTTATATGTCATTGAATCAGCTGATGATGATATACTTCGAAAACTATAGTTGACTTTTCGAATTTTATATAAATTTTGTAACACATATATGAATTCCGTCCGAGTACGGAATAACTCTGAAAATTCCGCCGGTACTTTTATCAGTTACGCCTGAATATTCCGACGGAGTTTAGAATAGCCCTAATTAATTTCTGGTTTTTCATTTCTAATTTGTTGCGATTTCACCGGAGACTTTGGAGACCACGTTAAAATATATTTTCGCTCGAGAGGCATACTTAGCAGTAATCTTACAAAAATTGTAAAATAAAAATAACAAAACTTGTAAAATAACAATTCATTTAAAAGTGAGCCTACCTAAAAAAACGCAAAGGAGCCTATAAAAGTCATAAAATTCTGTAATAGTTGTGAGAATAAGAAGATATTTTTCTATATGTATACCTAAATTTGTTTCTGATTTATTGTTTTTATTTTGTAGAAGGCTTAACGATAGATATAAATTAGAAAATATTTAGTTGTTTAAGATATAAATTAGAAAATATATAGTTAAATATATTAATGAGATCATTATGTGTAAGATATTAATTGCAAAATAATTAGTTAAATATACATGAATGGAAAATTTAGAGAATACAAATTTGTTTTAAGTAGAAAAACAAAAAAGTGAGTTTTTCACAAAAGTTTAGAATCAGTTGTGAAATAAAACAAGTAATTAAATTGCGTTAACCTTAAATAAAATATATTGTAAATAAAATATATAAATTTTTTATTCATTTTCCGGGAATTTTATTTTATATTTCAATAACTGATTCAATTATGATTAATAATGAACCGAAATCTTTTATGTAAGTAAAATATTTCTTTAGTAAGCACAATCGTAAAAATTATTAAACACATTAAAATTTGAGGAATAAAGGTTTCAATAATAAAAACCTTTTTTTATGTTGTAGAAGAAACCTAAGATAGAAGTTAAATCAATTAAAAACTGTTTATCTTGTTTTACCTATTAACAAATTAAAGGATTCACAAGAATTATAATTAACCATTAGGATGCAAAATTTAAAAAAATATTTTATAGATACTATAAGTTTGTTTCATAATAATTAAAATAAATATTAAACATAACAATACACACGCAAACGGAATTACTAAAAGTGAATTTTAATATTGCAAATTTTTAAAAAGCCTCAAAATCTTAAAAAATATATGTATAAAAAAAAATCAATTTTTTGTAAAATTAATTTCATTACATAATATATTTGTAATATTTGTATTATTGCAAATAAAATAAATTAAAACATATACGAAACAAACCTGATTTCCATCCTGTTTTTTTTTATATATATAAAGAAAATACAAATAATTTTGATGTTAATATTGTTTTTGTTAAAGCTAATTTTATCTTTGTATTGGAAGTATAAAAAGTTTTGTTTTTAAATTAATTTCAAAATTAATTAGAAAACTTAAGAATTTTATTCCAACCAGAAAGAAGAATAATTTATAATAATTTAAATCGAAAAAATTCTTTATTTTCTAATTACTTACAGAATCTTCACCATTTTCTTGTGCATTATCCTTTTCTGGATACACACCAGCTCTTAAAAATGATGCTTTCCATGAATCTACTTCATCAACATTCTCGCATGACAATTCCAATTGCTTATAATCCTAAAAATAAACATAGTTAAAATCAAAAATAAAATTATTTATATTTAAAACGGCATAATTTACCTTATAAACATTACGACCATCAGGACTGAAAAGAGCAAAAGTATGACGACGGGACATAAAACCTTGTTCAATATCACGAAGTTTAATGCCATCTAAAGGTAACATAAACTTTTTCTCTTTTTCATCTTCATCTTTAAACCATGAAATACTTTCGGAAGTAAGCACAAACCAATAAGGACGTGAACCACCTTAAAATAAATAAGATATAAAAAGAAAGTTCTTTTCATTGATTTATTACAATAAATTTTGTATATATTTCTTTTGTGGTATTATAACCAGTGTTTTTTTTTTCATAGATCTAATGTAGTCACCATGCATTTGCATTCATAATTTGAATGAAAATTATCGATTTTTCAGAATATGCATTTTTTCATGGTTCTTGTTTGTTTATAAACATAAAAAAAGCTTTATATTGGTAATAACTTTATGAATATTTGAATTTCGGAAATTTTTATTTTTAGCCTCTTCAATTGAATGAAAGACGTTTTTGTTGCAATTTTTTTCGGGTATCATTCTTAAAAAAAATTAATATGTGTTAAATTTCCTTTAATCTAATTTTATAAACTATGAAAAACTAATTTTAATAGTTTGAACTTTCAAGGGTTCAAATTATAAAATTTTTTTTTGCATAGTTGCAATGTTAATAGAATAGAAAATAATTAATTCAACTGAATAAAATATAACTTAAAAATTTAATATACAGATCGAACCTCCTTAATTCGTATATTGTTTATTTCGTATTTTCTGTTTAATTCGTATTGCTGGCCTTATAATTTTTTTTTCGTCCCATCCGAATACCAATTATAGAGGTTCGGACCCGTAATTAATAAATTTTCACATAATTTTAATTGTTTTCTTATATCAACGTTATCTTTGCAAGAAGAATAAAAATAATAAGCAAAACAAAAACTCAACTAAATTTTTGAAATCCAAATGTAAATATAAACCAAATAAACAATGAATCAAAGAATTTCAATACAAACCAATCGTTGGGCTCAAATAAATCATCAATTCTACAAAAAGTTAAAAATTTAAATTCAGCTAAACACATATAAAACAAAAAAAAAAATTAACACAATAATTTTAAATTTCAGAATAATAATAACTCATAATTTTAATAAAATCATTCAACCATGCTAAATTATAAAAAAAAATTGTACTATAAATTTAATAATATTGTGGTACACATTTAATGACAGTTTGAAATATATTTAGATGAAATAAATGATTTATTTTATATGAAATATATGGCGTCAAAACTTGACGGCCCTACAATAGTACTTGGAATATATCTAATTTAGCTATTGGTTTTAAATTATTTAACATAATTCATAATTAAGGATAAATTGGTATTAATTGTTTACAACTTTAATTGCTTACTAAGTAGTTAAAATAGTAGGAGTTAAAATTATATAATTTTTTTTTAACATTTACCTTTCATAATACCCAAATTTTGAATGCACATATGTCCTTTACGAATAACTTGATTACCAAGAGCTCGAGTACCTGTCTTAGCAGAATTTTCTGATTTGCTTTGAGCACTAAAATATAATTATTTTCATAAAATAAAATACATTTTAATTTTAAATATATTTTCTAAAAAAAAAAAAAAAGAAATGAAATCTTTGCAAGAAAATGGATATTAAAAACAAATAAATCTATTTTTTTCTTAAATAATGTTTAAAAGATTTTTAAATATAAAAAATAATAAATGCAATTTTAAATATCTTTCCACGCCATAAGCCTTCAAAAAATGTTTATTTATAATCATTTATTTTTGTTTGTTTAATCTTCAGTTTTATTTTATTTTTTTATATAATAAGATTGTACGTAATTAAATAATATAAAAATGCTATTCTGGCAGTGATACTTTTTGTGCCTTCTGACACACTCTCTATTTAAACTGAATCTCAGGAAATAGTATTAGTTATATGTCTTCCTTAATAATTCTCAATTATAAATTTAAATTAGTATTATAAATTTATGGTATTATATTGTCTAAAAGATCATATTTATGAAATAAAAATAAAATACTTTTTACTTTATAAAATACTTTTCAATTTAATTTACGAAACGTCTATGAAAAAATAACACAAAATACATTTTAAATTAATTTTGTTTTTTTTTCCAAAAATAATCAAGAAATTTGAATATTCATATAATGCATTGCACTATCTTTGAACAAGTCATAGAATTAATATTAAAAATTTAAAACTCCAAAATAGTCATACACCAGAATAGATTATTAAATTATATATATAAAAAAAATTATTAATATAATTATATAAAAATTTGTGTTTTTTTTTGTAATATTACATGTGAATTAATATTACAAAAAAGAACTATTCAACACATTTGATATTTAAAAAAATAATTTTTAAAAAGGATTTAAAAAAGAAGAGGATTTAATTTTTATGAATCCTTTTTAAAATTAAATAATTTTTAAAAAGGATTCATAAATATTAATTTATATAAAAAGAAAATTATATATACGAAACATCAAAGAAAACATATTTCTGGCAATATAAATGCACTCATTTTTGAAATGGCTTGTACAATAGAAAAATATATCAAGAATACTTTACATAAAAAAATAAGCCAACAAAATAATTTTGTGAGTGATAATTTGTATTTGTACATAAAAATTCTAGCTTAAAATTGTATATTTTTTTTGTTGTTATAAATAATTTTGAATTAATGAGGAAAAAAATAAAAATTGTAAAAAACCTTTTTTGAAGTGGGCAGGCACTAGGATAAAATAGAAAGAAATTTAAATAATTCAAATGTTAGTTTTTATAGGAAATAAATTAAGATTGTTTCTGAATTAAATTTTTATTTGGATTTATTTAAATTTTTTGTAGCTATATTTCCGTTCTGAATTCAATGTGTTTATAAACAATTATTCAATAAATTATATATATTAAATTAAATTAAAGTTTTTTTGTGACAAACACCTGCAAATTAGGCTTTATAAATATTGAATTTTGGAGTATAATTTAAACAAACCCAAATAATATTTTTAAAAAAAGTTGCAAATTATACTTTATCCAATTGCCAATTAATTTTCGAGGAAAATTTTGTAATTTATAAATAATTTTTCCTTTAGGAAAATTTTAATTGCTCAAAAATATAACTGTTTTATTAAAAATAAACTTTTTTCTTTGTATAAAAGGTATTATTATAAGAATAGGTAGTAATATTTATTATATAAATTTCGATACTTACTTAGCAAATCCAATAAAATCCTCATGATTAGTATTCATGTAAGCAAGCTCCATATCAGTGAGCAAAAGGATTTGTTCTTTACAATATTGTTCTCTTTGGCGAATATGTGTAGTAATAATACGTTCAGTTTCCTCGCGTAAACGAGGATAACGTGACATCTGCAAAATAATTTAAAAGGTAATTTACTATATATTTTCTACTGCCAAGAAAATTTTGCTTCCAAAAACTAACCTTATCTGTACATAAACGTACAACATGAGATAATTCTAGAACGACTAGATCAACACATTTTAATACTGGCTCTTTAAGCATAGATATTTGCTTCTTAACTATGGCTTCAAATGCCATATCAGGTGTAAATAGACCAACACGAATACCATGAATATTACGAATGGCAAATGATATTTCACGGCGTAGTTCTTTTTCATCGCAAGACATTTTAACAATTTCAAATCGTAATCTATTTTTTTTTGTTCAAAACATAAATTTTAATTACATAACTTTTTAACAAATTTTACCTTTCATGGAAAATTCGATTAATCTTTGCTCCACCTGACAATTCATTTGTATTTACTAAAGCTGATCCAGATCCTTCAATAGTTCTTTCAAAATCTGATTGTAATTGCTGAATCATTCTTAAAAATAAAATAATAATAAAAAAGTTGAACTAACAATTTATGTGTTTAAATTGTATTTACTGTAACATTGCTTTGGTTTTAATACTTGGATCATCTGGTCGAAAATGTTTGAATTGTTGTACATCTTTTTCCAATGCCAACATTTGTTTCTGTAATTTATCTCTCAAACTTGGTAATGTATCACGAATATGATTAGTGAGCTGTTGATTTAAAACACGTTGTAAATAAGGTGTTCCCAAACGATCAGCCATATGTCTATATGATGGATGACTTAAAAAGAATTTACGTTCAGCAGCTAATGCAGCATTAATATCTTTACGACCTTCAATATCTTTTTGTGAACGATTTACAACACCAATGTAACCACGTCGTAATGGTAATAATTTATTTTCTAATATATCCCTAGCATCTGTACCTTCATCCATTAAATCTAATTTTGTTATAACACCAATTGTACGTACACCTTGTGGATCAACTTCTTTTGCTAATTTTAATGCATCTGAATTAGCTAAATCTGTATTTGCTGGAGTTACAGCTAATATTAAACATGTTTCTTTTCTTATAAACTGAAATATCATTCCTTTTATTTGAGCTTCAATATCAACTGGTTGATCACCGATTGGTACTTTGGTTAAACCAGGCAAATCAATTAATGTTAAATTTAATACGTGTGGTGAATAAACACGTAAATTAATTGGTATATTTGATATGCCTTTATTACTGCCAGTAACGCGGTCTGTTTCGGCTTCAATTTCCTGCCGTATTTCGTCAAAACTAATAAATTTTTTACCTTTGCAATGTAAAAATTCTCCATATTCTTAAGAAAAAAAAACAATATTAAAGATATTATTAAAAAAACTTTAATTGTAATTTATTTATATACCAGTATTGCCGTTAATCAATTGTAAAATTAATGGACGACGTGTTACAATACCAGAACCTCTTGGTAAAAAATCTCTGGAATAATTATATATTTATAAATAACAACTTAACATGCTAACTTCAGTTTTAATTTAGATTATCTGTTACAAAAGCTTTAATCATTTTTATAAAATAAAATTAATAATACTTTTCCTAATACATATAAATATATTTTATTTCTAAAAATTAGTATATTTTAAGCTAGTTCATAATTAATTGTCAAAATGTTATATTGTGAATTCCGGCCTGACCTAAAAAAATAATGATTCAAACCAGAGCTCTGTATGAGGTAGCAGCTCATTTTAAAATAAGATATAAGAAATTTCAAACAGATATGTTATTAAGTGTTGAAAATTAATTTAAGTAGCAACATATCAAGTGATAGTAATAAAATAATAATAGAACTTCAGATGATTATAAAAATTTTGGAATTACATCGAAGATCGAAAGATGTTAAAAATCGTTTAGATATAGTTTATGGAAACTATGCTATTTCATATACAACCTAAAAATATTGATCAAAACTTAAAGACCCAGAAAACATTGAATTATTAGGTCTAACTGTTCGATGTATTCTAAAACTTTTAAAAACCAAAGTGTGAATTGTTGTAGAGCGTTTTTAGGACGTTGTGTTGAAGACAATAGAGCATAATCTGAGTCGATTGTAACTGGAGCAAGAATGATTTTGCAACAACAAAATAATCCATGGAATCGTGTCGACCAGCAGAAGGAGCACAGATGGTCACTCCATGAAGAAAAACAATGAGTAGGGTGTGTGGAATTTCAATGTGGTCACTCCATCAAGAAAAAAATCTATGGTCACTCCATCAAGAAAAAAACAATGAGTAGTGTGCTGGGAATTTCAATGAATCCTTTTAATAGATTACCTGGAAATCAATTCTACAATAAATGCAATTAGTGAGTCACGTTTCCAGGAAACCCGAGAAAATTAAAAAAATAAGATTGAGAGTGAAAAATTTATAAAAGTGTTAAAAGTAAATGCAAAAAAAAAAATTTTTTTTCAAAAAAAAAAACAAATTTAATTCATAAAAAAAAATAATAAGAAATAAATTCGATTCTTAATAAACAAACATAAACATAACATAAAAAAACTATTTTATTATAAAATTGTTATATTTAATTCATATTTAAAAAATAAGTTTTTAAAAACGAAAGGCAGTTCAGTGAATAGTCGCTCAAATTTGATCTCTTTTTGGTGCAAAAATTGGACGACGCCGAGAATACCGTTTCACTCTCAATTGAAGTGTACGTTCATTAACTTTTTTAGATTTTTAATAATGTTCCCTGTATTTTCATATAAATTAAATTCTTTTTGTAAGTTTTTCTCATCATATGGCGAATTTGTCATTTTTTTTTTAGAATAGAATAAGAATGAAAATTATTTTTTTCCCGGGAAACGGGAAATATTTTTTTAAAAATTTCCCGGGAATTCCGGGGAAGAAGGCTCTAAATGCAGTGTACTACGCTAACTTGTTAAAGCAATTGCTCGAGGAAATAATGTGTTTAGCCCCAGTTCTTACTGCTGCACTGCTGTGAGTCAATGAAGTTTAAGAGAAATCGATCTTCCAACATGCGGTCCAGACCTGCGTCCCAGCAACTATTGTTTTACAAATTGAAGTCAGAATTACGAGGTAGGAAATTTGCTACGGAAGAAGAAGGAAATTTGCCGAGGTTTTAACTCATTTAAGAGGAAGGAAATTTACAAAGGTTTTAATTCTTTTTGAACCCAAATTTTCTGACTATTTCAATATGGGTATATAAATGTTGATAAAAAGATGTAAAGTTTTTGCAATAACAAGAGACTAGATTAAAATATAACATATACTTTCGTTTTATTCCACCCTTAAAAATATGTTAACCCTTTCGCGTCTAATGGGATAATGCATCCCAAAAAAATCCATTTTTAGCTGTTGGGGTTTTTTTCTATATTAAAACTATCCATATCGTAGTTTTTAGTGTTTTATGATGAAATTGTTCTCTTTTCACTTCGTTTCTGTGCAAAAAATTCTATCAGTAGTGTTGGGATACTTGTTGAAGCAAGTCGTGTTTTTTAGTGGAGTGATTTTGTTCAACAAAAGTACGTGTTTTAGCGGTACTATTCATTGGTAAGTAGATTTTTTGTAAATTTTAGAATAGGAAATCTCTTTTGAACTATATAAGAAATTTTCTGTACACATATATTATAGCCAGGACGTAAGTTTTTAGGTTTTTTTGTAATTTGGGATATAATATCCCAACGGTTATATTAGCTGGTACAATACATCCCAATAGTTTTGAATATAGCTTTTTTATATTTTCAGTTTTTATTATTTGAAAATGGAAAGGTTCACAGAAAATCAAATCCGAGCGTTGATAGAATCATCAGATGACGAAGACGCTTACGATTTTTCAGATTCTGGGTCTGAGTATGTACCGAGTGATGGAGAAGTTGATTCAGAGGAACATTTGTTAAAACTTTTGTCTTAATTTGTTAAGAAAAATTAAGACTTTTTTATATTATTATTGATTAACTATATATATACTTTGTTTTTATTATGAATTTTTGTTATTATATTCCGCTGAATAAAGGATATTTTTTATTTTTTATTCTTGTTATTTAATTTACTCACATCTGTTGGGATGTATTGTACCAAATTAACTGGCTGTTGGTACGATATATCCCTTCCCCCTACTCCTAAACTATGGCATGAAAAATATTAGAGTAAAAGTAATTTACATTTAATGCATATCTAATTGATTCCTTATCTAGACTTACTCTGTTTTTTAAAAAAAAAACTCCGACGCGAAAGGGTTAAGTCAAGTTTCACTGGACCTACGTATATTTGCTGTAAACAAAATTAAAATGAAAAAGCTCATATTTTGAAGATATCAATAGTTTTAATTGAATTAATTAGATAAAATAAATATTTAAGTAAATAATTATAAACAAAATTTCTGTTTTTATTTATTATAAGAAAGTGTAAAATTCTTATTAAATGATAATGATAAGTGGATTCTTCAAGAAAATCAGTACAGCTTTTTATACGTTCATATATTTTTTATAACAAAATGAATATATAAATTCGAAATGATAAACTTGAGTCATAATTTTAAACAATGTGTCCAATAAATTACAATTATTATTTTTATATCGGTATATGTATAGAAATAGAAAACATAGCGGAAGAGTTTTTAACCTAAAATGGGGTGGAATTCCCTTTATTGAAAAACATATATAAATATTGGTCTTTTAATAAATGATAATAATATATTCTTTAAACTAATTTAATGTATTTGTACTACAGTGAAAATTCGAATAAAACCAGACATATTTTAACCAGTTTTTTTAGGTAAGAGTTATAGAAAATAATTTATAACATTTTTTCGTTTCATTTATAAGAGAAATTACACCCATTTTAAGCTAATTAAAAGTTAAGAAAAACAAAATAATGACGGAAGAATATAAATTATTTTGGTTTTTGGGGTATTATATCATATATATTAATTTAAAAAAATTAAAGAATATAAATTAATTTAAAAAAAAAAATTATCTAAGAGTCAATTTCATAAAGAGGTGAAATCATACCAATTTGAAATCTGATAACATGTGGGAAAATATATTAATAATAAAATTCTGCACTAAATTGTAATAATTTCAAATTATGAAAACGTTAAAATGTTTAGGAAATTATTAAACATTCATAAATTAATATTTGTACTATTTTATTTATGCAATTATGTAAGTGAAAAATTCCTTTAGCAAAAATTGATAAATAGAAACTGAATGTATTATTGTATATATAAATTTCTTAACTATCCTTTTGGATACTTAAAATTAATTGGTTACTTAATCTTAAACTATATATGCATATAAAATTTGTTACATGAAACGCCAAACTGATTTTGTACATATCTTCTTATTTTCCCAAAAAAACTAATCAACAATTTAATAAAGAAAAAAAATTAAAAGTTGCAATCAGAAATCAAGAAA
Organism: Empis livida; assembly: GCA_963932195.1. Classification (NCBI taxonomy): domain Eukaryota; kingdom Metazoa; phylum Arthropoda; class Insecta; order Diptera; family Empididae; genus Empis; species Empis livida. The sequence goes on from OZ010648.1 coordinate 23,114,353, forward strand.
GAAATTAAACAAAAAAACGGAAGATACAAAATATATTTTAATATTTATAATCGATTTTTAAAATTAGAAAAACCTACACATGTTTATGAATATCGATCGTTTTAGTTGTGTGGTATCATCTTAATTGGAACATTTTAATTTCGAAAAATTTTGACATTTCAATTTATTAAATTTATTGTTGTTTTAGAACATTGCACCACTACTATGCCATTTATGAAAATGTGTTTACAAATAGTTGAGAAAAAGATGACCTTTGTAAATAAGTATTTTCGAAGTTTGTATACATATATGAATTTGTGAAAGCATGTATTTTTTGTAAGAGCAGTACTTGTAATAAATTGATTTTTTCAATCACAGAAAAAAATCATATTGAAATCTTTCTGTCCAGTTTAGTTTATTTAATTTAGTAGAAATTCATTTTTCTTTTTACTTACTTTCCAACAAAATTTTCTAGGACAGAACTTTTTCCGGCTGATTGACCACCCACAACGGCAATTTGTGGTAAATCTATTTGCATATGCACACCCAATTGGGTAAACGCATCCTGCAATTTATTCACAATTGGGATAAGATTATCCATGACGGAAAACTATTTATTTATTTATTTTTACTAGTCCACTTCAGAAAATGAGAATACTTTTAAATATTCTCAATTATTTTTGGGTTTTCTATTACAGAATAAAATGATTTGAACTTTACTGCACAGAAAAAAAATTAAAGTAAAATATATTATGTATTTGTTCCACCAATAAATTAACGAACCGATCCAGAACAAATTCCACAGAAAACTGATTTATTTTCGAAATTTGTATTTTATGGAAACTAATTTTTTTTTTTTTTGCACACTATACTCATGCGCAGAAAACATTCTTTTCAGTTACACTTCAGATATTTCAGAATTCATTTTAAAATTTTGTTACTACATATATATGGTACTATACACAAAGAATTACGTAACATATATTTGAAATAGATTTTATATTAATTTCGAAGTAATTTAAAATTATTTAACATTAAGTAACTATTTACGACCAAACAATTTCTTGTTTTTGTGTTTTGAGAAAGAAAAAATTCACAAAAAACTAGCTTCCAATCCAACTCAACATCTACGGTGTACACACATCTCAGAACAAAATACTGAAAACTGAACTGAAGTCATTTGCTATTAGTCCTCTTCCAAACTGATATGACGATACAAGTAATTTGCTAAGCCTCCACATATTGGCAATGGATTTTGCCTCCACAACAATTTTTATAAATTCTTTTGCAATTTATATCTTGTGCGCAACGAAGAAGAAGTAGAATGGAATTGGCATAAAATAAAAATATTAAAGTCAAGGGATATATTTGGATATTTATTAGCAGTGCCAAATTGCGGTTTATGTTTAATTTTAAACCGGATATTGTGTTTTTAAATTAATGTTAAAAATAATATTGATGTAATTCACGTAACTAATAAGGATAACAATAAAAACTAGGTATAATAACATTTATAGGAAAAAAAATTAAATTTAGGAAAATAATTCTTCGTGAAAATAATTCTAAGTGAAAAAAGTAAAAATAAAATTTAAGTAAAAAAATATTAATTTAAAATTGGAAAGGTAAAAATTAGCTCAAATTGGAATTAAAATGAAATTTAAGGTAAAAACATAAAACATAGGTAAAATTATTAACTTTGATAAATTTGTTGGCAAATTAAAGTTATTTATGTCAAATTTAAGGAAAATGTGTTCAGTAAATAAAAATAATTTCACTCAAGTGAAACTATTGTCCACTATAATTAAAAACAATATTTAAGGATAATAATCTTTAAAAATTTGATTAGCCAAATTTGATTAGCCAAATATATTATCTTTTCTTGGCCATAACGATAACCAAAAGAAAATTTACCTAAAAACTACTTATTTTTGCTAATTTTATGTAAGTAGTTTCATGAAACATGTGCAGAACAAATTCTGCTAATCGCTATACATATTGGCAACAAATCTATGGTACTTATTGAATTTATCAACTTTTGTTTCATTTTCCTATCATCTTTAAATAAAAAAAAAATCATTAAAATGTTAATACAATAAACAAAATCGTCATATTTTCAATTTAATAAAAACAATATTTGGGGCTCTTAAAAACAAAGCCTACACTATAATAAACAATTTAAGTTGTCATTTTGCATTGTTTTACAATATTGTAAATTGAAATGAAAATGTATAATAAAAACTTAAATTTTGTTAAATATTTTGTTTTCATTTGATTTATCTAATAAAATATGTTATAAAAACCCTTAAAAAAAGAGGTAAATAACATATATGTGCAATGAAACCTTGCTTTCTACATAAAAATAAAATTCATGTTTTGGAACGATGTACTTCTTTTTCCTTACACGTAAATTCATTTTATTAATCATAATTAGGTTCTTTAATACTTTTAATATAAAATATCAATGAACACAAAATTATTTTCATTCAATAATTAATAAATTTATTAAATTTAAAAAAACTTCTTCAACATAACCTTCAATAACATTTTAGTAGAAATTATTTGACAATTTGATTTTAACGATTTTGTTTGCGAAGAAAGAGAACTACCTAAAACATGGGTTCATAAACACTTTTTTGGTAAATAAAATTTTTAATGAGTTAGAACGAGAAAGAAAATTGCTGACCTCTCCATTAAATTCTTACTCTTTGGTTGTATGTAATAATTTGTGTCGTTTGTGATTTAGTTATTTTTTTTAACACGTTAACGTGACGCCCCGAATAATATATTACATAATAATAAAAACATTTTTTTACTTTTTTAATGTATTTTATTGAAACACTTCAAACATAAATAACAGTTTCCTTCGCAATAATGACAAAAATAAACAATTTTTTAGGCAATTTTTTAGCTATTTGGCTTCGAAATTTTTGAGTATTTATTTCATAACATTTTTGCTCTACTTTCGGATTTTATGTAATTTCTCTTCTTTTTTATCTATGTTATGAAGTTGAAGAAATCTAGCTTTGCTTGTAAGAATGTCGTACATCTAGGGTGTCTGAGGATTACGTCTGAGAACGGCTATTTTCTTGCGAAAATGTTGTAATTGACATTTTATGTCCGGTTCTTTCTTGAAACATTATTAGTGAAATGTCAACAGAAGTATCCAGTAAAAGCTTACATGCTAACGTTTTGTACTACTTCATCGGTTTTTGTAAGGATCTGAGGGCGGAATTGTTTGAAGTATATTATATGTAATGGGAAGGGTTGTCGGCTTTCCGAACTTGGCGTCTGTCTCCAGGTTAGGGGCGGCCTTGTGCAGCGTCGCAAATGATTTTTCCTCAATTCCTAATTTCATCTACACGTAGTGCCCCCTGGAGCCTGGTATGGTTGATCCCAACGGGATGCTAGATTAGGTCATCAAACGTTGTCGGTATGAATAAGGTTTCTAAGTTGAATAAGGTGTTTCTGTGGCTACCTGGAGAGTTTAGAGAACCACAGGAAGTGCTCAAGTTCATAAACCTCTTAAATAAGAAGTTGAACACACAGTCTTGGACTCTGAACTACCGGGAAGTTAAAGAGGAAGGCCAACTATTGATTTTGGGAATTCCAGCCCAGTAGGTGATGACAGGGTGTTTCTGATCCAGATAATTTTTCCAAAATCAGAAGAATATAAGATTGATCTGAGGGAAAAGGAGCCCAAACCCAGAAAGGAACATGAAGATCTTGACTCAATGAATGTATCGCAGTTCTGGGGAATCTCAGTAATGAGACACAATAGTCAGATTGATACTGGTATTATGCTACTTACCATATGACTCGCCATATCTGCCACCAACGCATGATATATCCCCCGAGGGATTCCACCTTGTCGTGGTGGTGGGGCTTAAGTAGGATCAAGGATGTAGTGAGCGTTGTCGGTGGATACTGCAGAGAATAGTATGCGGTATCCGGCAGGTCTAACCATACCGATAAGGTCACTATTGAGGTCTGAAAACCAAGGGAATCCGAACAACAATGGACAATGGCAACGAAAAAGGACAAATCGCGTGTTGGGATGTCAACACAAGTGTCACCTGTACCTACGGCAGGTGGCGAGGGCTTGGTTCCGAAAGGAACTAAGTCGCCAGTAGGAACGTTCGGAGGAGTGGTGACAGGCTCATCCGTGCGTAATGAAGCAACTTAAAATCTACTTGACACAGATGAAGAACAACGAGCATTGTCGCAGACATCTTCATTTGTGTTATCGGTAGGGGAACTGGACATACTGAAAGGTAAGTCAGATTTAGGAAGCTCAGATCAGTCAGATTCTGGCTCCGACATGGAGGTTGACAGTAATACCACCGTCACCAACATGGCTGATCTGAGCTCCGATTTAGATAATATAGGAAAAAGCTATTTATCTTCCACAGGTACACCAAAGGGATTCGGTAAGGTTAACCCCCACTCTGGTGCAGTATCAACCAATCTGCGTAGAGACGCGATTAAAAGATGCGCAGCGCCAGAAGAAGGATTGAGAAGCTCCTGGTGATCGATCAGAAGGAACTCAGCGCCTGGGACAAGGAAAAGCTTGTCGAAGCCAGAGCTGTAGTGAATTCGACGGAGCTTCAGAAAATTATTCCTGCGAAAGCGGAGCCACAGCCGTCTTCATCCGGTGCGTCTGTAAAACAGACTAGGGATAAAGACAGGAAGCTGTGCTTCAAAATAGGTTCCTCCGGTGCGTCTGGTGTTAGACTAGGGAGGAATACGAAGCCAGCAGAAGGAAGAAGGGCACTTCAGGCAGAGCTGAAGAGGCCAAAAAAGGGTTCGCGAAGAAGAGTGGCAGATCGGATGATAACATCCAACCTAAGGGCGCTAAAAAAGCCAAGAGCGCGACTACTTCCGGCAAAGCGAAGATAGTCGATGATATGCAGGTGGCCATCGTTGATGAGAATGGCCCCGAAGGCAAATTCAACCAGGAGCAGTGGGACTCGGTTGAAGAACAGATCCAGGATGCGCTCATCGATGCTTTTGCTACCGGCTTAGCGGAGGACATAAAGTTCGATGGCGCAGCCTGGGAAAGGGGGTACAAAGTGGTAGCGTGCGCTGATAAGAAATCCAAGGATTTCTTATCAGCCACCTTGAACAAGCTAGACGGTATCTGGGAGGGAGCAAGGCTTAGAGCTATCCCTAGAGCCGATACCAGTCACTACCAAAGGCCCAAGGCGTGGGTTTGGATACCTAAACCGTATCAAACGCCACAAAGAGTTCTGAGTCTGATAGCAGGCCAGAACAAGGGAATTCATGCTGAGGAGTGAAAGATCCTGAAGGAGGATGCTCGTAAGGACTCACTCCCCTTCCTCGAAAAGAGTAGAGGAATGGTAGCCTTCAGCATGACGAAGGTATTCGTAAGAATAATGGGCAGCAGCGGAGCTACTGATGATGGAGGTGATGCAGATCAACCTCCACCACAGTAGGGCTGCTACCAGCAACCTGATGGGGTACATGGGCAGCAATAACATCGATGCTGCCCTAATTCAAGAGCCGTGGATAGACGGCCAAGGTAGAATTCAAGGCTTGAAGTGCAAAGACTACACCTTGTTTCATAAAAACGGAGTGAGTAAAATTAGGTCATGTATTTTGGTTAAAAACAAATTTAATGTTTTTCTTCTGGAAAATTTTAGCAATGATGATACAACAGTTGTCAAATGGGAAAGGAGTAAGAAGGAAAAGCCTCTACTCCTAGTCTCAGCTTATATGCCTTACGACGGAAGAGCCGCCGTCCCCAGCAATAAGAGCCGCTGTAAACAGCTGGAAGCAAGACATTGTGATAGGATGTCATCATACGCAGTGGGGAAGCTCTAACATTAACAGTAGAGGTGAGTCTTTATTAGAGTATATTGGTAAAACTAACCTTAGTATATGTAATAGGGGGACAGCCTCGACATTTATAGTTAGAAATAGGAGGGAGGTAATAGACCTAACATTGGCTACTAACTCTAGATCGCTCGGCATAAGGAATTGGAGGGTATCTGAGAGAGCCTCTTTCTCAGATCACTGTTGGATTCTTTTCGAAATCGAAGGAAATCGGGAAGATAGGGTATCCTTTAGGAACCCCAGAAAAACGAATTGGGCTAAATACACGGAATTGCTTAGTGACTCTCCAAGGCTCTTAACTGGAGAGTGCTTAACAAAACGTAAGCTTATCGACAAGGCAGTAGACGTCATTAGCACCGAAATGAACAGTGCTTTTGAAGCCTGCTGCCCCCTGAGTCGGACGTCGGGCAGCAAAAAACCACCTTGGTGGAATAAAGAGGTAGAAGAGTGCAGGAACAGTGCGAGAACTCTGCACAATAAAGCAAAGTGGAGTAACTGCCCCTCATACTGGGACAGATATAAAGAGAAACTCAGGAAGTTTAAGAACATAACAAGGAGGGCAAAAAGGCAATCCTGGGAGGTTTTCTGTGAATCGATAGAAAATACCTCGGAGCTAGCAAGGCTAAGAAAGATGTTGGCTAAGAACACGGTAGCAAAGGACTACAGACCAATATGTCTGTCGTCATTTATGCTAAACACAATGGAGAAAATGCTGGAGGTCTATATAAGAAGCTCCTGCCAAGAGGGCCAGCTATCGACCAAGCAGCATGCATACAGCAAAGGGAAATCGGTTGAAACTGCTCTACATGCAGCAGTCACTGAAATTGAAGTATCATTACAGTATAAGGCATACACAATGGCAGCTTTTCTACACATAGAAGGCGCATTTAACAACGTTAGGACGGAGGCGATCGAAAGATCGCTGGAAGAATTAGGCCTCCACAGTGGAATTGTGAACTGGGTGGGCCGGCTATTGAACACACGGCAGATAACGTCTAACTGGGGAAGCTGTGAGAATAAAGTAAAGGTTACGAGAGGCACTCCGCAGGGAGGAGTTCTATCTCCCCTCCTATGGGTGCTGGTAATGAATAGGGTTCTAATGAAACTAGAGAGAGAAGGCTTCAGCGTCATTCGTCATTGCATATGCGGATGACCTAGCAATACTCATCACAGGAAAGTTTTTAGAAATAATCAGTATGCTGATGGAGAAAGCCTTCGACATACTGACGAAGTGGACAATGAATTGTGGTCTATCGGTAAATCCATCAAAGACGGAAATGATCTTATTCACAAAACGAAGGAAAATATCGGCATTTAAGATGCCCGTACTCAAAGGCAAGACGATGGTACTTTCAGAGAGTGCAAAGTACTTAAGGATCATTCTTGATTCCAAACTTAGTTGGAACAAAAATGTGGAGGAAAGAGCAAGGAAAGCCACGAACGCATTATTTGCGTGTAAACGGTTCTCAGGCACAAAGTGGGGCATCAGCCCAAAGATGGGTCACTGGCTGTACACCAGTGTAATACGACCAATACTCACGTACGGTGCTACTGTATGGTGGCCAGCAGTAAATAGGAAGACAAATGTCAAAAAACTCGAAAAGGTGCAAAGGCTGGCGTGCATAAGCATCACTGGTGCACTGCGCACGACACCAACCTTAGCTATGGAAATCATGATAAATCTGCATCCACTGGAAGAGCATATAAAGAACATAGCGGCAAAGAGTGCAATAAGACTAAGAGAGTCAGGTGCACTTAGATATAGGGGATACACACATAGCAGGATCTTGAAAGAATTCAATCTGGACACCAGGGGAGTGCATACAGACTACCTGACTCCATATTTTGACTTTCGCAGAGACTTCGACATTCGTATCCCAACAAGAAACGAATGGGAGGAGGGAACAGTGGACACAGAAATTGGAATATCCATTTTCACAGACGGGTCTAAAACAGCTGAAGGTGCAGGATCGGGTATATACTCCGAATTCCTAGATATCAGGGAATCGGTAAGGCTGCCGGATCACAGCAGTGTCTTCCAGGTGGAAATCCTGGCAATAGTCAGGGCGGCTGAATTGGCTTAGGCTAGACTGATATCACAGGAGCATATCATAATCTATGTCGACAGCCAGGCAGCTATCAGAGCGCTAGGGTCTAATAACATCAAGTCCAGCCAGGTAAAAAGCTGCCGAGAAGTACTTCAGGTACTTTGTAGGCATTGCATCGTTGAACTGTGCTGGGTCCCCGGCCACAGCAACATTGAAGTTAATGAAATAGCTGATGAGCTCGCTAGATCAGGATCTGAGGCAGACATTGGAACAGCCGATATATCTGTACTCAGTCCACTAGGGGTGGAAAAAGGTAAGGTGGACACTATCACGGTGAGAAGGATTGATCACATGTGGGAAACTACGAACACATGCCACATAGCAAAAACTATGTGGCCTCGAAGGAACCTAAGGAACACGGGAATCCTACTAAATATGAGCAGGACAAGCCTCAGACTTGCCATTGGTGTTCTGACAGGCCACTGCCTGCTAGGAAAAATGGCTAAGAGGATGGGATTAGCTACGGCTGATCTGTGCAGGGGCTGCCAGGACTTAGCAATAACGGCAGAAGGAGGCTAAACATTCTAGGGAGGTATAGATACAGTGGACTACATAAGCTAGGTTGTGAAGTAGCTCATCAACAACAATAGACCATAACAGTGGAGATAAGACTCCTCCTTGGGGGTAATCCCAATAGGTTTGTGCTGTTAAAGAGTTATTACTAAGTTCCGCCATTGTTGTTCGACTTTGCAGCATGGCATGAATCCATTTAGTCGTCGGCAGTTCTATTCCTTTATTCCTGGGTGCTGCCACAATTGCTTCGCGAGGAGTGTTGTCAAAAGTACCCTCTATATCCAGGAATGCCCATAGTGCCAATTCTTTGTATTCAATTGCCTTTTCTATTGACTTTACAAGGTCGTAAAGGGCGGATTCAGTTGACTTCCCTTTTTGGTAAGCGTGTTGCTTATAGTGAAGTCAAACCTTATTTGCACCGGTCGTAATGTGGTGATCAACTAGTTTCTCCATTGTTTTAATGAAGAAGGAGGAAGACTTATGGGGCGGTACGATTTAGGGTTTGCAATGGGACGTTTCCTGCCTTTGGTATGAAAACCACCTTAACTTTCCTCCAGACTTTAGGGATATATCCCCATATAATACTGGCTTTGAAGATTTTTAGCATATTGGGCATGAGAATCTCCAATCCATGTTATAGGAGGCCACTGGGAGATCTGTGATCTCTTCATATAGCTTCCTCCGTGACTCGCTCTTAGATTTCCTAAGAAGGTTATTGTATTCGGTAAGGTTGGTTTTGTACTCTTCCCAGCTCTGTTGAACATCTTCCCTGTTTGCTTCCGTTTGTCCGCTAGTTCGTTATTCCACCACGGTACATCTTTAGAATAAGCGCTTTGTGTAATAGGACAACTTAGTTCATAAGCATTGATAATGAACGTGACAAGTTGGTTGGCGTGGAGGTCAATGCAGTCTGGGCTGTTGATTGTCGCCTCTGTACAGTTTATTTAGTACTTAAGATTTTCCTGGTACTGGGTCCAGTTGCAACGCTTGGGATTTCTGAACGCAGTATAGCTCGCAGTTCGAAACAAATGTGCTTATGGTTAGATAAGTACACTACCTTTGAGACATCCCAGTTTACATATTTATGGGAGAGACAGGGGCTTGCAATAGTGAAGTCAAGTACTTCCTGCCTAATGCTGTTTTAGAAAGTGGGGGAATTACCCCTATTTAATATATCCCTATTTGATATATTAAATACCACCTCTTTTATTTATATTTCTGCTTCCACATACTATATGGTGGGCGTTGACATCACAGCCCAGAGTGACTAGTAGTTTATGGCTTTTGCTGTATTCCACTAACTCTATGATGCTATTGGGTGGAGCTTCTAGCTGCTCTCCAGGGAAGTAAGCCGAGGCGATAACGACCTCCTGGAAACCCCCGGGGTTGGTAGTTTCACCAGTACAGCTATGAGATCTGTTCGGATGAAAATTGGAATGTTAAGATAGTTAATTTTGGCTGATAGAAGAGAATTTGTAACAGATTTTGAAACCCATCTGCTTCAGTTTCTCCATTGATTGGCAGTCAATGGAAAATGTAATCACCTCGCAGGTACCTTCTTTCCACCTGTTAAGAACCTTCCAGCTCGCTGCGCAGAGACTTGGATTCTGCGAATCTATGACGGTGAGGACATCCTCTTCAGCTGGAAAAAATCCCGTGATAACTTCAAAAACAGTGCCCGGCCTGGACGACAGAGCCTCTGCTGCGGAGTTATGCTTGACGCCCTGTTTTTCAGAGGTTCACAGCCTCTGCGTAACATTTTCTACGTCCGAAGGTGTCAGCAGAGCCCCTTCGGGATCTGAGCAGGGGTATGATCTTGCATGGGAAGGCATGCAAGATCATATGCTTCTTTTATGATCTTTCCTTTATTACGGTGGTATGAATACCGTCTTCGGCCTGCGCCGCTTAATCTTTTTTTGTTATCAGTCAGCGTCAACTGCTTTAGCTCTGCTGATAATTGAGTTTCCTCTATGTTGCTGAGTTTGGAGGATGGTCTTACACCTCTTCCTCTGGCTAGCTTCCCTGTCGCGATGGATTGGGAAGGAACCTTTACTCCAGATCCACTAGCCTGTACCTTTGGAGTGGTCGTGTCCATAGCCCCTGACTTCAAACTTGAGGTCTCCGCCCTTAAAGTAGATGCCTTAGGAGAGGCATCAGCGCCTTGTTGTTTAATTTCGTTATTATTAATGTTTTTGAACCCACGAGTGCCGCGAGAAAAGAGTCTTAAATCAGATGTCACATACCTCACGGATTCAATAATAGGAACTTTCGAGGTAGCTTTCCCGCTCACAAAAGAGGGGCACAGAGGCAAACAACCTTGCAGGAATAGTCAAATTCTTAACCTAAGAAAGGAGGTAAGAAAGATGTTCAACCGGGCCAAGAATTATAACACGAAATCTGGGCAAACTACAAGTATGCTCTGAAGGTGTATAAAAAACAATGTAAGCAAACCCAAAGAGAGCCTTGAAAAAACTTTATCGAACAAATTTGTATTGTGACCGATGCGACAAATTCTGGCCAACACACACTCAACCGGAGTTAAAACCAAATTCTGGCCAACACACACTCAACCGGAGTTAATAGAATAAAAGGAAGGTAGTAAATCCGGCTCTGCAGAAGAATCGTCAGAAATCTTATTCGAAACCAATTTCCCGGGCTACCTAGACAACGTGGAAATTTTGAGGGAAGATATAGGTTCAATGGACGGTAGGGCTGATTCAGTTCACTTCCCTTTTTGGTAAGCGTGTTGCTTATAGTGAAGTCAAATCTTATTTGCATCGGTCCTAATGTGGTGATGCACTAGTTTCTCCATTGTTCTAATGAAGAAGGAGGTAAGACTTTTAGGGCGGTACGATTTAGGGTTTGCAATGGGACGGTTTCCTGCCTTTGGTATGAAAACCACCTTAGCTTTCCTCCAGACTTTTGGGATATATCCCCATATAAAACTGGTTTTGAAGATATTTAGCATATTAGGTATGAGAATATCCAATCCCTGTTGTAGGAGGCCCCTGAGAGATCTGTGATCTCTTCATATAGATTCCTCCAAGATGCCGTCTTAGATTTCCTAAGAAGGTTATTGTATTCGGTAACGGTGGTTTTGTACTCTTCCCAGCTACCGAAGGTTTTTGCTCTGTTGAACCTCTTCTTTGATTATTATTTTTATTATTATTATTATTATTATTATTATTATTATTATTATTATTATTATTATTATTATTATTATTATTATTATTATTATTATTATTATTATTATTATTATTATTATTATTATTATTATTATTATTATTATTATTATTATTATTATTATTATTATTATTATTATTATTATTATTATTATTATTATTATTATTATTATTATTATTATTATTATTATTATTATTATTGTTATTATTATTATTATTATTATTATTATTATTATTATTATTATTATTATTATTATTATTATTATTATTATTATTATTATTATTATTATTATTATTATTATTATTATTATTATTATTATTATTATTATTATTATTATTATTATTATTATTATTATTATTATTATTATTATTATTATTATTATTATTATTATTATTATTATTATTATTATTATTATTATTATTATTATTATTATTATTATTATTATTATTATTATTATTATTATTATTATTATTATTATTATTATTATTATTATTATTATTATTATTATTATTATTATTATTATTATTATTATTATTATTATTATTATTATTATTATTATTATTATTATTATTATTATTATTATTATTATTATTATTATTATTATTATTATTATTATTATTATTATTATTATTATTATTATTATTATTATTATTATTATTATTATTATTATTATTATTATTATTATTATTATTATTATTATTATTATTATTATTATTATTATTATTATTATTATTATTATTATTATTATTATTATTATTATTATTATTATTATTATTATTATTATTATTATTATTATTATTATTATTATTATTATTATTATTATTATTATTATTATTATTATTATTATTATTATTATTATTATTATTATTATTATTATTATTATTATTATTATTATTATTATTATTATTATTATTATTATTATTATTATTATTATTATTATTATTATTATTATTATTATTATTATTATTATTATTATTATTATTATTATTATTATTATTATTATTATTATTATTATTATTATTATTATTATTATTATTATTATTATTATTATTATTATTATTATTATTATTATTATTATTATTATTATTATTATTATTATTATTATTATTATTATTATTATTATTATTATTATTATTATTATTATTATTATTATTATTATTATTATTATTATTATTATTATTATTATTATTATTATTATTATTATTATTATTATTATTATTATTATTATTATTATTATTATTATTATTATTATTATTATTATTATTATTATTATTATTATTATTATTATTATTATTATTATTATTATTATTATTATTATTATTATTATTATTATTATTATTATTATTATTATTATTATTATTATTATTATTATTATTATTATTATTATTATTATTATTATTATTATTATTATTATTATTATTATTATTATTATTATTATTATTATTATTATTATTATTATTATTATTATTATTATTATTATTATTATTATTATTATTATTATTATTATTATTATTATTATTATTATTATTATTATTATTATTATTATTATTATTATTATTATTATTATTATTATTATTATTATTATTATTATTATTATTATTATTATTATTATTATTATTATTATTATTATTATTATTATTATTATTATTATTATTATTATTATTATTATTATTATTATTATTATTATTATTATTATTATTATTATTATTATTATTATTATTATTATTATTATTATTATTATTATTATTATTATTATTATTATTATTATTATTATTATTATTATTATTATTATTATTATTATTATTATTATTATTATTATTATTATTATTATTATTATTATTATTATTATTATTATTATTATTATTATTATTATTATTATTATTATTATTATTATTATTATTATTATTATTATTATTATTATTATTATTATTATTATTATTATTATTATTATTATTATTATTATTATTATTATTATTATTATTATTATTATTATTATTATTATTATTATTATTATTATTATTATTATTATTATTATTATTATTATTATTATTATTATTATTATTATTATTATTATTATTATTATTATTATTATTATTATTATTATTATTATTATTATTATTATTATTATTATTATTATTATTATTATTATTATTATTATTATTATTATTATTATTATTATTATTATTATTATTATTATTATTATTATTATTATTATTATTATTATTATTATTATTATTATTATTATTATTATTATTATTATTATTATTATTATTATTATTATTATTATTATTATTATTATTATTATTATTATTATTATTATTATTATTATTATTATTATTATTATTATTATTATTATTATTATTATTATTATTATTATTATTATTATTATTATTATTATTATTATTATTATTATTATTATTATTATTATTATTATTATTATTATTATTATTATTATTATTATTATTATTATTATTATTATTATTATTATTATTATTATTATTATTATTATTATTATTATTATTATTATTATTATTATTATTATTATTATTATTATTATTATTATTATTATTATTATTATTATTATTATTATTATTATTATTATTATTATTATTATTATTATTATTATTATTATTATTATTATTATTATTATTATTATTATTATTATTATTATTATTATTATTATTATTATTATTATTATTATTATTATTATTATTATTATTATTATTATTATTATTATTATTATTATTATTATTATTATTATTATTATTATTATTATTATTATTATTATTATTATTATTATTATTATTATTATTATTATTATTATTATTATTATTATTATTATTATTATTATTATTATTATTATTATTATTATTATTATTATTATTATTATTATTATTATTATTATTATTATTATTATTATTATTATTATTATTATTATTATTATTATTATTATTATTATTATTATTATTATTATTATTATTATTATTATTATTATTATTATTATTATTATTATTATTATTATTATTATTATTATTATTATTATTATTATTATTATTATTATTATTATTATTATTATTATTATTATTATTATTATTATTATTATTATTATTATTATTATTATTATTATTATTATTATTATTATTATTATTATTATTATTATTATTATTATTATTATTATTATTATTATTATTATTATTATTATTATTATTATTATTATTATTATTATTATTATTATTATTATTATTATTATTATTATTATTATTATTATTATTATTATTATTATTATTATTATTATTATTATTATTATTATTATTATTATTATTATTATTATTATTATTATTATTATTATTATTATTATTATTATTATTATTATTATTATTATTATTATTATTATTATTATTATTATTATTATTATTATTATTATTATTATTATTATTATTATTATTATTATTATTATTATTATTATTATTATTATTATTATTATTATTATTATTATTATTATTATTATTATTATTATTATTATTATTATTATTATTATTATTATTATTATTATTATTATTATTATTATTA
>OZ010648.1:23129758-23169451 GCA_963932195.1 Empis livida
ACAGAGACAGAGACAGAGACAGAGACAGAGACAGAGACAGAGACAGAGACAGAGACAGAGACAGAGACAGAGACAGAGACAGAGACAGAGACAGAGACAGAGACAGAGACAGAGACAGAGACAGAGACAGAGACAGAGACAGAGACAGAGACAGAGACAGAGACAGAGACAGAGACAGAGACAGAGACAGAGACAGAGACAGAGACAGAGACAGAGACAGAGACAGAGACAGAGACAGAGACAGAGACAGAGACAGAGACAGAGACAGAGACAGAGACAGAGACAGAGACAGAGACAGAGACAGAGACAGAGACAGAGACAGAGACAGAGACAGAGACAGAGACAGAGACAGAGACAGAGACAGAGACAGAGACAGAGACAGAGACAGAGACAGAGACAGAGACAGAGACAGAGACAGAGACAGAGACAGAGACAGAGACAGAGACAGAGACAGAGACAGAGACAGAGACAGAGACAGAGACAGAGACAGAGACAGAGACAGAGACAGAGACAGAGACAGAGACAGAGACAGAGACAGAGACAGAGACAGAGACAGAGACAGAGACAGAGACAGAGACAGAGACAGAGACAGAGACAGAGACAGAGACAGAGACAGAGACAGAGACAGAGACAGAGACAGAGACAGAGACAGAGGCAGAGGCAGAGGCAGAGGCAGAGGCAGAGACAGAGACAGAGACAGAGACAGAGACAGAGACAGAGACAGAGACAGAGACAGAGACAGAGACAGAGACAGAGACAGAGACAGAGACAGAGACAGAGACAGAGACAGAGACAGAGACAGAGACAGAGACAGAGACAGAGACAGAGACAGAGACAGAGACAGAGACAGAGACAGAGACAGAGACAGAGACAGAGACAGAGACAGAGACAGAGACAGAGACAGAGACAGAGACAGAGACAGAGACAGAGACAGAGACAGAGACAGAGACAGAGACAGAGACAGAGACAGAGACAGAGACAGAGACAGAGACAGAGACAGAGACAGAGACAGAGACAGAGACAGAGACAGAGACAGAGACAGAGACAGAGACAGAGACAGAGACAGAGACAGAGACAGAGACAGAGACAGAGACAGAGACAGAGACAGAGACAGAGACAGAGACAGAGACAGAGACAGAGACAGAGACAGAGACAGAGACAGAGACAGAGACAGAGACAGAGACAGAGACAGAGACAGAGACAGAGACAGAGACAGAGACAGAGACAGAGACAGAGACAGAGACAGAGACAGAGACAGAGACAGAGACAGAGACAGAGACAGAGACAGAGACAGAGACAGAGACAGAGACAGAGACAGAGACAGAGACAGAGACAGAGACAGAGACAGAGACAGAGACAGAGACAGAGACAGAGACAGAGACAGAGACAGAGACAGAGACAGAGACAGAGACAGAGACAGAGACAGAGACAGAGACAGAGACAGAGACAGAGACAGAGACAGAGACAGAGACAGAGACAGAGACAGAGACAGAGACAGAGACAGAGACAGAGACAGAGACAGAGACAGAGACAGAGACAGAGACAGAGACAGAGACAGAGACAGAGACAGAGACAGAGACAGAGACAGAGACAGAGACAGAGACAGAGACAGAGACAGAGACAGAGACAGAGACAGAGACAGAGACAGAGACAGAGACAGAGACAGAGACAGAGACAGAGACAGAGACAGAGACAGAGACAGAGACAGAGACAGAGACAGAGACAGAGACAGAGACGGAGACAGTGAGAGACACAGAGACAGAGAGAGAGACAGACACAGAGACCCGATGACGTTATTGCCCTAAAGGGTATTAGATGATAATTATTATTTCTATACTTTTTTCGTCATCTAACTGAGTTAGTGCTCACAAAATTGAGCACTAACGCCCACAAATTGAATTTGGGCGTAATTGCCCACTTATGTGAGCCATATAGCCAATTATTGCATTTATTGAAATAATTCCAGAAATTTTTCTAAATTAATAAAAATAACTAATGGCAAATAATTATTTAAAATTTAAAATAGCTGCAGCATTTTCAAATTTAAATATTTTAAAAGAATATGAAACCACGTGGATATAAGCAACTTTTAATTATATATGTTGCCTATGATGAACATGTAAGTTTTTCAAAATGAAAATTATAAAGATTTTTTAGTACATACTATACTTTTTTGCTAGAAGTGCTCGTCTATATAAAATTAAATAATGAAATAATCTCAATTTTTATTTTCTATTTTGAAGATATATCCGTTTGTTTATATATTCGACAAAATGGCAAATAAATCAGAAGATACGTATGTTCATACTTTGTCATCTTTACAAACTTTACTTTGTCATCTTTACAAACTTTACTATGCGCAATCTGTATAAAAAAATTCAAGATGTAAAGATTATTACAATGTAAAGATTATTACAAAACAATATGTGAGTCTGCTGCAACAAAAAAAACACAATTTTTATGTCCTTATTGTAGGCAAATCGTTCAGAATAGTGAGAAAATATATACATAATTATATATGAAAAATTTAATCTTTTATTTATTTTTGAATTTGTTTGTCCATCATTTTCTTTTCTATCATTACCAAAAAAAATATAATTTTAGCAAAGGGTTTCATTTCTTATTTAAGCCGGCAATAAAGCCCAAAAATTATTGTTTCCAATTGGCATTATCGTGCCAATTGGAAACAATAATATCCGAACAATATCGGATTTACATGCTCAGTTTGGTGGTTAAATCCTATAGGGTGGGAATTAATGCGCGAAAGTCGACTTGCAATGACTTTCGCGCATTAATACCCATCCTATAGGCTTTAACGCCATTCGGGTGTTTAATTCCTCGGGCGTTAGGGCACTATCTAATTTGATATATTTTCACAATAAAATTAATAATAAAATTTTATATTAAGTCAATATTTTTATGGTAACTCAAAGGTGTTATTGTAATCAAAAAAAAAAGTTGTTCGCTTTGACATTATTACACTTCAAAGCAACAGATTGTCTAAGCGCAGCAAGCGTTTAACGAGCTTGCGAAGCAAGCGTTTAACAAGGTTCGAGCAATATATAAAATCCCTGCTTTCACAATGTTAAGGCCACAAAATAACACTGGATTCACAGATTGAGGTTCCAGCAATATATAAAATCCCTGCTTGCACAATGTTAAGGCCACAAAATAACGCAGGATTCACAGATTGCGTAGGAAAACCAGTGCTTTTTTGTCAATTAAATTGTAGACAAGTGACTTTACATAACCCCAAAGAAAATAATCCAATGGGGTTAAGTCACACGATCTTGGTGGCCAATTAATTGGCCCATTACGTGAAATTATTCGTGCATCAAAAATTTCTTTCAGAAATCAATTGTAGCGCACGCTGTGTGGCATGTGGCTCCGTCCTGTTTGAACCGCATGTCAGCAAAATAAATTCCAGCTAATTGAGGTACGAAAAAAACTTCTAATCTTATCTCTATACAGTTCACGGTTGACTGACAGTAACATTCTACACATTATCGTTTTTGAAGCCATATGGACGAATGACTCCGCCGTCACATAAAGCGCACCAAACAGTAATTTTTTGTAGATGTAATGTCGTTTCGACAAAAGTTTGTGGATTATCTTCACTCCAAATCCGACAATTTTGCTTATTTACGTACCCATTCAACCAAAAATGAGCTGCATCGCTAAACAAAATTTTGTATGGAAAATCAAGATCAATAGCAATTAGTGCTTCTTTCTATTTTTCGCATTGGCGACACATACGATGGTCGTTTGGCTTTAGTTCCTGCACAAGTTGAATCTTAAAAGCTTTTAAGCCAAGATCTTTCGTAAAATCTTCCATAAAGAGGATGAACACAACCCCATTTGCTGAGAACGGCGACGAGTTTATTGATTTGGGTCTTCTTCAAAGCATTGAAGGAGACCCAAATCAATCAACTCGTCACCGTTCTCAGAAAATAGGTTGTGTCCATTTGGATAAAAAATTTCAATAATTTGCAAGCGTTGCTCTGGTGTAAGTCTATGTATAATGAAATGCCAAACCAAACTAAAACAAAAGCAACTATCAGCTGTTAAATCGGTTGTCAAATAAAGCAGTGTTGCCAACTCAAAGTTGTGAATCTCTAAAAAACACCCTTTATATAAGTAAATTGAAAAACACTTCATTAAATTTAGTGTATTATAATTATTCAATTAATTAAATTCTGTTTCTATATAATTTATCCATTCCTTATATAGCATAGAAAAGAATTATTTTTCCCTCTACATATAGAGAAATAAAAACAATGTAGCGCTCCGGTAAAAAAATTTTAACACAAAAAAGCACTGAGTAAAACAATACCGTCATTCGCATTGCAAAGTTATTAACGCGCGTCATAGCAAAGCTACACGAAAGTTGTCCAACTTTCAACTTTTGAACTTCAACGGTGAATTGTCAAAGATTTTAAAAATATCTAATGACTTTATAGAAATAATCGGTCGTGGAGAATTTTTTTAAATAATATTTTGATAGTAATTATAGTTCTGATTGGTTGCAAAATATATCAAAATATTTTTCAAAATTTCAGGTTAGTATTTTTTGAAACTTTTTGTGAATTTTAGGTTATGACAAATTTTATTTTGTGTTTAATTTTTGTAAATAGTGGATATTTATGATTATAAGGAAAATGAGAAATATTAATTACAATTTTAACTGTGTTCACACATTAATAAATTCTTGTACTTTTTTTTTTTAAATTACAAAAATTTTATGTCAGTTTGTCAAAAGAAAAGAGTTTACGAATATCTATTATGGTTGAGTTTATGTAATAACAGTGCATATTAGATGCATTCGTTTAGTTTTGACAGTGGCTTGCATATGCCTATAATGGTTGCCCCTTAATAGCTTTATCATTAAAAATTAATAAAATGTTACAATATTGCAAAAATTCTGTAAATATATATGAAATTATTGATATTGTCAACTGGAAAAACTAACAAAAAATATCAAAATATTATTTTCAACAAAATATGCTTTCACATCATTTCTCAGTCAAAAATATCAAAATGTTATAACAAGTTAAGGTTGTAAAGAGGCTGATAAATAAATTATCTAATATAGTAAACAATTTACTTACTTTATTGTCATTCAACGCAATAAATACATAGCATGTATAAAATAAAATTTAATAATTTATCATTAATAATATCATCAAAATATCTCATATTGGTTGTTTAAATATACATTTAATAACCAAATAATATCAATACCATCAAAGAAATATTTATTTAGTTCATTGATTCCAACTTAAAAAAAATTTACGATTTGCAATTCCGCAACTAAAACTATGTTTTTCAAGATTGTTCAACTTTTTTAGCCATAGCTTTCAGTCAACGCATTAAGCTTGGTATCGTATAACAGCCGTGAAATGAAATATTTCACGCTCGTGAAAGCTATAGTGAAAAAAGTTGTGAACAAGTTTTGTGGAGAAGAAAAAATTCAGTAGTCTTGAAAAAGTATAAAAAAATCAAATTGACGATTTTTTTAGAAACAAACAACCAAACCAACCAATCAAAATGATGAAATGTAAAAATTCTGCCATGAAATAAAGTTTTGAACATAATTTCACTAGCGAAAATTTTTTACAGTGAACATTTTTTTAAACTTTTATCTTTGCAAAGTAAATTCTTTCACTATGGAACAGCGTACCACAAAATAAAATCTTTTGCGTAATTTTTCACGAGATGTTAAATTTTTATGCAAATTTCATTTCACGATGCATACTAAGCTTGAGAGATTGTTATACTGGAGTTACACTCAATGGCGATAAAAATTTACGGCGTCCATTTAATTTAAGTAGTTAAACTAAACGCCGTTCATTTTAACTCCAGTTGCATGATTTTTCATTTATTTTATTAACTCTCACTAATTCAATTGTTCCTCAAAAGTCATAATTTTTTAATTTTAGTTGACCGCCGTTGAGTTTATATAGTTTGACATATTTTAACTTTTTTTTGACAGTTCACAGAATGAACACCGTCTGAAAGTCGGCGAGTTAATTCCACTATTATGTATTTTCCATATGTTCAACTAATAACTAAAAAATAATTTTAGGTCTACGCCAACATTGTAGAAATGCTCTTAGATTTTTCTTTGCCATTTAAGTTTTCTTTAATCATGTGACAGTGACAGTTCTAAATTTGTTATCGAGTGATTTTTTTTTCTTCAATTTATAATAATTACAATTATTGTCTGGTTTTTTGTGTAAAAATCAATTTATAATCTTAACTGGAAATAACTTTTCAATACATTCAATTAATATTTATTTAAATTTAATCATACAAATATTTCTTTTCCGGTATAATCTCCGTTTTGAAAAATAAACTTATTGTACAATTTTACGACAAGCAAAAATAATAATATTTTATCTTGCCTTGCCAGTCGGTCTTGCAGTTGCGTTCGTTGTTTATTCGGGCTGGGCATTTTTTGTAAATGGATTAAAGACAAAAATTAATTACAATTACAAATAAATTTGTAAAAATTGTAGGTTATTTTTGCTGAAAATATAATTTTCTGCAATATTATATATATAGAATTAAATTGTACTTCAAATATGAATCAACGAACAAAAATGTTATAAAATAAAAATATATCTCAGTTTTAAAAAGATATTAATAAACGGCAAAATTTTATATAAAACAATACAACATATATTAATAATTCCAAAAATTTAAATTAAAAAAATTAAATTAACCAGATAAACTATGGCTGCAAATTATAACAATGAATTATATTTACGACCATTGCCTTATTTAGATTTAAAATGGTTACGAGCTGACCTGATTACTAATTTACGTAGTGTGGAAAATACAGCAATTTTATGGAATAATTTAATCCAAGATTGTGAATTAGTATCATCACCGGCTAGTAGTGTTATTAATAGTAATGGTAATTTATCATATTTAGGTGATGATGGTAAACATTATTGTGGTGCTGAAAAATTAAATTGTTTATGTTGTCCGGGATATTGTGGTCCATTGTCTGGATGTAATTGTCCATCATGTCGATTACTTGATTCTGACTCAGTTATAAAGAAAACATTGAATACAAATCAATTGAATAGTAATGAAAAATCATCCGATTTAATATTAGAATCATGGCTATGGGACAATGTACCATCTAAAGAACAAAAAGAACTATGTTTAAATGGATTAGTTAAAGAACAACATGATATAGCATTACAAGCTGCTGGTAATTGTTTATCAGCAATTCATTTACGACAACAACTTTATATATACGAACGATATTATGTTGCATTATCACGATGTAAACGACAAAAAACCGATTTCATAAGTTCGAGTAATAGTACAAAACAACGATTTCAGGTTGAAAATAACATAACAGTAGATAAAAACCTACAAAATCAATTTCATCATCAACATCAATTGCAGCAGCAGCAACAACAGCAACACGTAAATAAATATTTAAATAAAATTGATATACCAATACCAGTCAAAGATTATGAAAAAGCAACAATGGGTTTAGCTAGAGTTGGTACTAGAGCTGCTTTAAATTTTTCATTCGCATTTTTACGACGTGCTTGGCGTTCTGGTGAAGATACAGAAATGTGTAGTGAACTTTTAGATGAAGCATTACAGTCTTTACAAGGATTACCAGAAGCATCACTATTTGACACCACACAGGTATTTATTTTTTATTTAAAACGAAACTAGTATTAATTTTTATAACCGGACCGTATTAAGTTATTTAAATTTAATTGCTATCATACAGTAACCGAATTTAACAAAAGTTATTATTTTTAGGTATCGCCACTTTGGATTGAAGTTCTCGAAAGATCAATAAAGTTTTTGAGACAAGTTGTATTAGGTGATGTAATGGGGGGCCGTTGTATTGTACCTCGGCAAGATCGTCATATAGCTTTGTCTTTACTTTTAGAATTGCATACTCAGAAAGGTACATTAGGTGCATCATTAGAAGCAATTGTATTATTGTTAACTCTTTGGGAAAAAGAAAAAGAAACTGATGATAATCGTGATACAGCACAAAATTCTGGTACAGCACCATTAGTACCAATCTTAAGACGTTACGAAAATATTTCGAAGCGTAGTAAAGTTAATACTAATGTACAAACATTTCGTCAAGATTCATCTACTGCAACCGAATCTTTTTTAAGATTTTTAACATTACCAGAACAAGATACATATAATATTGATTTGAAACAAGCTGCTGTTATTATAATTGCCCATTTAGATCGTTTGGGAAAACCACATATGCCAACTAATGGTACTACATCTGTTACCGGTATACAAAAACAAACAAAATCATCACATCCAGACAAAGAAATTTTAATTCTAAAACCACAACACGATCAGCAAGTATTCGGATTAGGATGGTTAACGTTGTCTGGTGATAATTATGGTTTTACAGCTGAACCTGCAGTTGGAATACCCGAAACAGCTACATTACATTATTCCGCACCAAAATTGAATTTTACATTTAAATTGAAACAGGTTGTATTTTCGGAAGATCAAGCATTATTTTTATCACAAGAGAATAAAGTTTATGTATGGAAATTGAATAAACCAGACAATGTTCCGCTTTTATTAAATGATTTTCCAGATAATGTACAAATTGTTAAAATTGCGGCACATTGTGAAGGTAAACATTATTTGGCATTAGATATTAACAGTAATGTTTATAGTTGGGGGATTGGTGAAAGTGGACGTCTTGGTCATGGAGATACTAATCCAAAAGATGGACCAACAAAAATTCAATTTTTTTGTGAAAAAGAAATTGAAAATATTTATTGTGGTTGTTCATATAGTGCTGCTGTAACAATTAATGGTGAATTATATACTTGGGGTCGTGGAACATATGGTAGACTGGGACATGGAAATTCTGATGATAAATTTCAACCGCATTTAGTACAAGCATTAAAAGAATTTCAAATTCTTTCTGTGGCATTAGGTAGTGGTGATGCCCATACACTTTGTCTTACTTCAGATGGCTTAGTATTTGCTTGGGGTGATGGTGATTTTGGCAAATTAGGAAATGGTTCATGTAATGGGTCACAATCACCAATTCGTATTGATACATTACCCAAGATCAAGAAAATTTATGCCGGTTCCCAATTTAGTATTGCTTTATCATATGATGGGAAAGTCTACAGTTGGGGTAAAGGTTTAGGTGGTCGTTTAGGACACGGTTTAATGGGTACAAATGTGCAAGGTGTATCCGAAATAATTAATACTCCGAAACAAATCCAAGCGCTAGACACCAAAGTTATAGTTGACTTTGCAGTTGGTGCTGCACATAGTTTAGCATTGAGTAATTGTGGTGAAGTTTTTGGTTGGGGCCGTAATGATTATCAACAAATTTGCCCACAATCAATATCGGAAGAACCGATTTTAGCCTTACCAATTTTAGCTATCCATCCGTCTATACGGATATCTGGAATGGCATGTGGGACAGCACAAAGTATATTTTGGTGTCAAACTTCAATAGTGGGTATATCAACAAGAGTACCATTTGTAATTGATTTATCAGAACACACATTTCGATTACTTGATCAGCTCTTAGGAATGGTTTGTGGTCAAGAAGGACGTCAAACCCCACCTAGTCAAGAATGTGAATGTATTGCAGTAGCTTGTTTAAATTTATTACGTTTGCAATTGCATTCACTAATTGCAAATAATTATTCACCAAAATCAATAGGACTGAATGAAGGTTCAAGATTACTTTTAGGTTTAAAAACTAGAATTCTTAATTTAGCTGGTGGTTCATATATTTTAAAAACAATTCAAGAAGCTGCACAAAAATCACTACAAGTTGGTTGGAGTGTTTTATTACCAACAGCTTCAGAACGTGCACAAACCTTAACATCATTATTACCATCTGAACCCGGTGTTTCATCCGCAGGTCACCGATTTATGACTGATTTATTAGTTGGTTCATTAATGGCTGAAGGTGGTCTTGAAACAGCTCTAAATCAAGCTATTTCTTCCGAAAATGATGATTGTGCAAATAATGGTCATAACTTACCATTACTTCATTTAATTAAACAGCTTTTGCGAAATAATACAGCTTTAACTCAATCACGTCTTTCACACCTTTTATTAAATCAGAATTATTTTAAAACTACTGAAGATGATCATTTAACATCACCAGAACAAACTACACCAAGTTTAGATTTACTTCATCGTTTCCAAAGATTACTTTTATCGCACATACATCAAGCCAAAGTAGATGAAATATCTGGAGCTGAAATTTTATTGGCCAAATATGTACAGAACGCAGTTAATTTATGTACAATATCATTACAAAAAGCTCATGAAATTGCTGTTCAAAGAAAAGACGGTATTATTGATATAATGAAATCTGATATATCGGATACCTTACTTTATGAATTGTTAATCGGTTTAGTATTATTAAATCGTGATAAACCAAATATATTACCAGCGTTTGAATGGACAAAAGTTTTTGTACCGCTCTTATATGCCTTGGATAATTTAAATCGAATTATTTGTGATAGCGAAATACAAGATTCCGATGATATGGGTTGGCCCGGAATTATTTGTCGGGGTTCACAAAAAACTACGCCAATCACTGAAGAACCAGAATTAATACGAAAAAATGATTTAGAAAATCATATTGCCGACGGAGGAAAATGGATTATTGTAAACGGTTTCGTCTGTGATATACAGGATTATAAGTAAGTTTAGAAAAAAGAGTAATATTATAACTAATTTTATATATTTTATAGACATGAAAATCCCAGTATAAATGAATTATTGGATTGTGGAATTGGCAAAGACATTTCGTCGGAATTGAATACCCAGGCAAATCGGTCAACCTTAGACTACATAGTTAATTATTTAAAAATTGGAAAATATGGAACTAATGATTCTAATGAAATGGTATATAATTCCAAAACTATAACATTAAGTCCATTTATAATTAATATAGTATTAAATATGCAGTTTCAGTCTCATCAGAATAAAGTTTTAACACAATTTAATTCTGAACGTACCCTAGCCTATTTACTTGGAGCACGAGCATGTATTCTCCAAACTGGCCCACCGTTACAACCAGCCGAAATACAATGCAAAAATTTGTTAAAATCACAAATTCTCAGTGGTGGATTACAGGTATTACAACCACCGAACCCTTTTGACGAAGAGAAAGGTGAAGCTAGAAGTAGTGCATCTACAGCTGGCAGTACACCAACTGAACCAACAAATCAAATTCCTATCTCAGATGTACCACCTCAAAGTGCAACATGGCCATATAAACTTATTCTTCAACGTATAGAATCTTTATTAAATGGTTTAGGTGAAGGTCGTCTTACAGATCCATTAGTTTCGGCATGGATGAACGTATGTGAACGTTTTGGTAAAGAAAATAATCTTATTTGGCATCAGGAATTTAATCCAGATCATCCCGTCCAAGAATTGGATAGATTATTAACTGCAGTATTAATACGTCATCAAAGTTTAGGGCCATTAGTATTAGCTGTTATTGATCGTGAATTGAGTGGATTAAGTGAAAAACCACCAAAACAAATAGCTGAATTAATCCGTTTAGTTTATCAGACAAAATGGACTATTATACGTACTCGGCAACAGCTTAATCGTAGCTACAAGGAGGTATGTGCCCCAATGCTCGATAGATTAAGATTTCTATTGTATGAAGTTAGACCAGCTATTAGCCTTGAACAAACGGGACTAAGAAAATTATGCATATTGCATAAAGAGCCGCGATTTAAATCTTTAGCTAAACGTATTATTGCTGAAATGCGAATTGGTAAGAAACAGTTAGAATGCGCGAAACCTGAAGACATAGTCAATGTCACAATACAAAGCCAACAAAATGCAGCGCATAAAAATCTTTCTCAGGAAAATTTATGTAAAAATTCATCAGTGGATAATTTACATTCAGAACGCGACACAAGCGTGGAAAATATAACTTCGCTTAATATCACAACACAACGTAAAAATTTATCTAATGAAAATTTATTAGAAATTGGCGCTGGTGATAATAATATTATTGTAAATAATGAGAAAAGTACTAATAAAACTTCTCTCGATTTAGATTTTTCGGATAAACAAAAAGAAGGAGAACAATTTATGAACGATGTAATCCTGAAATTAGGTGAAAAATCCTTACATGTATGTGATGTAGGTGAAATGGGTATAACAATAATGAATCAAATTGTTAATTTTATACTTCAAGATATTTGTGATGTTGAAACATTACGTAGAGCAATGTTTTGTCAAGTTCAACGTTATAAAATACGACGACAAGGTGTCCAAATGTTCAACGAGTTAGTTCGTATAACTGGTCTTTTGGATGCTGTACAATATAATATGTTTAGTGGTTATTTGGGATTGCATTTAAAACGTTCAAAATTAAATATAAAAAATATACTTGATGAATTAAATATGATAACAGCATTTCAAAAAGCTGATTTAATTATATCACAATCCAAAATTATCGAATGGACTGTTGGTGAATTGCAGAAGCTGGTAAATCAAGAGCAAATTTCTACCAAGCAAAAATGTCATGGTGGAAAAAATAATTCAAATTTAGGAACCTATGTGTTTTTAAAGAAATTACCCAGAGCAAGGTTTTTATTGAGCGTTTTTGGAGTATTAGCTAAGGATATTGGTCCAAATGAATTAAGTTTAATGATCAATTCAGGTATATTGGGCATGATATTAGGATTATTAAGACAAACTGGTGGAGATATGCCATCAATTAAAAATCGTGGCAATGAATTGGCTGTTGTTTATGAGGATACTATTTTAAAGGTAGTAAATTTATAATAGTTTGAAAATATTTATTTGTCATTTATATATTATTAAAATATAGCAAACGACAAACAAAGTTAATTTATCTGGACCAGAACTAGCAAAATTAATGAAAATCGGTACTAGAGTTTGTCGAGGAATTGATTGGAAATGGGGTGATCAAGATGGTAGTCCTCCTGGTGAAGGGCGAATTATAAGTGAAGTTGGAGAAGATGGGTAATGACAAGTATTTAAAAATAGGCGGAATTGATAAATGGTTTATAATGTTTTTTTTAGGTGGGTACGTGTTGAATGGGATACTGGTGGTATGAATTCCTATCGTATGGGAAAAGAAAAGCAATATGATTTACGTCTAGCTGAAAGTGCTTCAAATATTGTCTCACCGGATACTGAAACAGAAAAAGAAGATTTCTTGTTTGAAACCCAATTGTCAGGTGAATCACACCCAACAAAATTGTTACGTTATGCTTGCACGAAAATGTTACAAATGATATCAGTTGCACTAGGACAACATAGCGATAAAATGGAAAAAACTGCGGTATTAGCTGTAACGTCAATGTATCGAACAATATTGCAAGCTAAATCTAGTTATATATCTAACTTTTGTGGTCTCAATAGTTGGACAACTTTAGGATTTTTACACTCTATTGCTGGTAACTCAAAAGTTATGGCCAACTATCTTACTACTAAAGTTTGGATTGATTTATATATGCAAATTTTGGAAATGCCAATTACATGTGAACAAGATGTTTTCAAAAAAGTTCATTCTATCAGGCTAATGCAAACAGTTTTAATTAATTGGAATGATGAAAATGCAGCTCGATGTTCAGATTTAGTAAAGCAATTATTTTTAATATTGGGTAAACTATGTCTTTTTTGTCCAAATGATTTATCGTTAATACAAAATCCATCTGATACCAAATCAAGGGTATTATTAACATGCTCACATTCGAGTACACTTGCTGAAGAATTAATAACGTTGTTACGTAAATTGCATACTCTACCATTGTGGAATGCAGCAATTAATTCATTTTTATCACAAAAATTGTGCGTTGCTGCAGATTTATTTAGTGGTGAAGGCAGGGATATAGATTTAAGTAATTTAGAAACAGAAATAATTTTCGTAATGGGTGTCTTGAATGTAATTGGTGGGTGTGATGTAAGACCACGTTTAGGGCTTCAAGTAACAAACGATGGACACCGTGCTACAATTTGTGGTTTCACGCATAAAGGAAAGTGTTTACTTTTGAGTGAAACGGATAATACAAATGGAACGATTACTGATTTAAAAAAAATTTCCTTACATACAGCTAACGTTTGTGCTGATTATTCAGTATTTAGTTTATCGCGACTTCCACTGAATGAAATTATATTAAACTCTTGTGCAGTATTGATTTATGGTCCAGGAGAACGTAAAGAATCAATTCCTAATACTGTAGATATATTATTGTTACGTACACAACAAACTCAATTGTCAGTTTTGAATGCAAATTGTGTTCTATACCGTCATCAAGCATCATTACGAAAAATTCTGAGACAAAGATCACCTGGACTCTCATCTTATTCATCTGAAGAAAGTTTATCAGATCAACAAGGAAATCAGCACCAGCAACAATTAAGATTAGAATATGGTGAAAATAATATTAAAGGACTCCAAAATGATATAAATCTTAATTTAGAGGATAATCAAAATTCAGCTGACGACTCAATAGACTCTGACAATCAACTATTAATTCAAAGTATTTTAATACGAGCAACACAACCGTCTCCATTAAAAGCAACATATACTTATCAAGAGCTTGCAACTGCTGCACTGAATGTTTCTCAGATGCTTAGTAGTCATATACACGCTGAAATAAATGCGCCATTTTGTAATTTTTCTCGCCCAATACCACCACCTGTACAACCGACACTAATTCATGGTGTTCCCATTTACAATGATGGAATAAATATTGATGATAATTTAACACCATTAAGTGAGAATAATACTTTCCATGCACCATCATGTAATTCAAATCGTAATAATAAAGGTACACTTTGCCCTTTAGTGTCACAAATAATGGAGATGGGGTTTTCCAGGAAATCCGTTGAGCTGGCTGTAAAAACTTTAAGTTAGTTGCTTAACATAATTATTATTGCAGAAAAATATATTATTTTTTTATATATGCTTTTAATTAATTTGCCATATATATATATATATATATATATATATATATATATATATATATTATATAATATACACCCATCATCCAGCACCAAATATGCTTTTTTAATATTTATTCAATTTTTTGTAAATTTCATATCCAGCCACGATTTATTTTTTACATTTTAGTGGGCTTAATTAAAACCAAATATTCTATAAAAAAATTTTTTTTTTTTACTTCGTTTAGCAACACTTCCTGAAATACAACCAACTCCTGAACAAATAGTTCAATGGATTCTTGAGCATCCCGTGTTGTGCCCTCCGTTACCATCAACATCTGGATCTCAATGTATTGATTCTACAACAAAAATGACAAAAAAAACTTCAGAAAGTACCACCACAAAATATGAAACTAATTGTATCGATATTGTTACATCTTTAAATTTACAAAAAAAAACTCATGTAGAGGCAGATTCTGACAGTGATAGCACAACTGATAGTACCGATACAGTTGAGGGTTCTTTATTACAAGATCAAAATTGTCAAACAATGAAATACGTTACCTGTAAGGAGGATTTTCAATCAACGGACCAGTATGCCATGTACGTTCGTGGATTAGTATGTCCTGGTATGACTGTTAGATGTTGTCGTGATTTTGAAGAAATAAAGAAGGGTGATATTGGTACTGTTTTAACAGTAGATACAGAAGGATTACATGATTTAAATGTCCAGGTAAAATCTAAGGTTTCATTTTTTTTTTTATTAAATTTGTTTATATAAACAGGTCGATTGGCAAATACATGGTAGCACTTATTGGGTTTGTTTTGTACATATTGAACTATTGGAGCCACCGAAAAACTCTCAAACTATTGATAAGAAAAGTATTGTCATTGGATCACAAGTTCGTATTAAATCACAAATTTCTACGCCACGTTATAAATGGGGATTAGTAACACGTGGGAGTGTTGGAACAGTTACTTCAATAAATGGTAAAGATGTGACAATTGATTTTAAACAACAGGCAAATTGGCAGGGTTGTATAAATGAAATAGAACTATTAAATAGTGGGCGTGATAATTTGTGCTGTAAAAATTCTGGCATTAATTATAATGCAACAACTGACGCTGATTTAATTGAAGATTGGTCACGTTGTATAAGATCGTTAACTGTATCATCAAATGAAACTTCAGCAAAACATTTATTGGAAAAAACTACACATTGCTGGCAAAGTTTATCAAATAATCAAGGTGGAAAACATTGGATACGGTTGGAAATGCATGAAAATATTTTAATACATACTCTTTCTGTAGTTGTTAGTCCGAATGATTGTTCCCATATGCCAGCGCTAATTGTTACACGTGTTGGAGATAGTTTGAGTACATTAAAAGAATTTAGTTGGATTTCTGTTAAACCAACTGATGTAAATGTACTACTGTTAAATGATGTTCGACAATATTATCAATGGGTTGAAATTGTGATTAAACAATGTCGTAATAATGGAATTCAATGTAAAGTTCATGGTATTAATATTGTTGGTCGTAGGAAACAAACTGATTTGGATTTAATGTTAATGAATGCAGCTTTTTTGGCTTGTGAATATGATAATTTATGTGAACCAAGTACTTCAACTTCAAGTAGCTATCCAGAAGATAAATCACAAACTGAACCAACGTGTACAGTTATGGTATGGGGTTTAAATGATAAAGAACAACTTGGTGGCTTAAAAGGCTCAAAAGTTAAAATCCCTACAATTTCACAAACTTTAAGTCGATTACGACCAATTCATATTTCAGGTGGCTCAAAATCTTTATTTATTGTTTCGCAAGATGGTAAAGTATATTCCTGTGGGGAAGGAACAAATGGACGTCTTGGTCTTGGACATAATTGTAATGTTTCAGTACCTCGGCAGATTCCAGTAGTTCATCAATATGTGGTAAAAAAAGTTGCTGTTCATTCAGGTGGTAAACATGCTCTAGCTTTGACATTAGATGGGAAACTTTTCTCCTGGGGAGAAGGCGAAGATGGGAAATTAGGACATGGAAATCGTTTAACATTAGATAAACCAAAACTTATTGAAGCATTGAGAGCAAAAAAGATTCGTGATATAGCATGTGGTTCGTCACATAGTGCAGCAATAACATCATCTGGAGAATTATATACTTGGGGTTTAGGTGAATATGGTCGGTTAGGTCATGGTGATAATAGCACACAATTGAAACCAAAATTAGTTAACGGTCTGTCTGGAAAACGTGTTATTCAAATAGCATGTGGTTCACGTGATGCCCAAACACTAGCATTAATGGACGACGGAAGTGTTTATTCTTGGGGTGATGGTGATTTTGGAAAATTAGGACGTGGCGGGTCGGAAGGATCTTCAGTGCCTCACGAAATTGAACGTCTTACTGGAATAGGTGTAATACAAATTGAATGCGGGGCTCAATTTAGTTTAGCATTAACGAAAAATGGTGAAGTTTGGACTTGGGGTAAGGGAGATTATTATCGTTTGGGTCATGGATCAGATCAGCATGTTCGAAAACCTGCCCCAATTCAAGGGCTTCGTGGAAAGA
Organism: Empis livida; assembly: GCA_963932195.1. Lineage (NCBI taxonomy): Eukaryota > Metazoa > Arthropoda > Insecta > Diptera > Empididae > Empis > Empis livida. The sequence goes on from OZ010648.1 coordinate 23,147,270, forward strand.
AAGTAATCCATGTTGCTGTTGGAGCGCTCCACTGTCTTGCAGTTACTGACAGTGGACAAGTTTTTGCTTGGGGCGATAATGATCACGGTCAACAAGGTTCTGGAAACACGATAGTGAATAAGAAACCTGCATTAGTTATTGGATTAGATTCGGTTTTTGTAAATCGTGTTGCCTGTGGAAGTTCACATTCAGTTGCCTGGGGTTTACCACAATCACCAGCGGAGGATGACAAAAAAGGCCCTGTTGCATTTTCGACAACAAAAGATGCCTTAGGTGGAAGTGGTCTGGGCATTTATGATTCTGAATTATTGTGTATAAGTTCAAGCAAACATACATCAAAAATGTCTTTAAGTGAAACGCTTCTGTCTTTAGAAACATATGGTGCACGCCAAACTGCATTGAATTACGTTTTAAATACTATGAGTATATTGCAAGCTCGACACTTAATAATTGCGTCTTTAACCAGTCATAGTCAAATTAATTCTAATGAAAAACATATTAATGAAATTGAAGTACAAGAAAGTATTAAAGAAACTGAAAAAATTTCAAATAATGTTTCTACTTTCATTGGTAATAATGAAATAATTTCCCAAGGCGGTGGTGAAGCTCCTGCTGATGCCATAGAACTGGCTGTTCACGAGCCTTCATCTGAAGCAGAAATATTACCTGCTGCAGCTGGCCCATTGAGTGCATTTCAAAGTCTAACAGGATCGTTGTCCTTATCTGTATCATTCTCGTCGAATGCACCACATCGTTCCAAAATGACTGCAAGTGCAATGTCTGTAATGGCAGCAACAATGACACATAATGAGGATATGATTGGAGAATGTAGTTTAACAGGTTTAGATGATTTTACTTCATTACTTGGTGAGTCAGAGGCAAAAAGTCTCGTAGAATTATTGAAGCTAAGTGTGGCTGGTCGTACAGGACCACATACAACGTCACAGACTATTTCTGAAACTTTAATTGCTCTTGGATCAAACTCAATATCTATTGGAGTAATGCTACTAGAAACTTGTATAACTGAACTCGAAGATCTATGCACATCTAGACATTCTTTGGGAAAAATGCCGAAACCTGTAGTTCAAGAAACTAGTCACCCATATATCGATGATATTACTTTAGTTGGGCATGTGAAAATTCCTGGAGCTGAAGCTTTACGATTAGAATTTGATAGTCAATGTTCAACAGAAAAACGAAATGATCCATTGGTAATCATGGATGGTTCAGGTCGAGTAATTGCTACACGTTCTGGTCGGGAATTTCCACAATGGGCACCTGAAATTCGAATCCAAGGTGACGAAATGCGCTGGAAATTTACTAGTGACAGTTCGGTAAATGGTTGGGGTTGGAAGTTTTGGGTTCACGCCATAATGCCAGCTTCGTTTCTGCAAGAGTTAGGTTCCGATCGTGCTGTTTTATGTCAACCGTCAATGCCACTTGTTATGGCTCTACTTGATTCCCGTTTGGGATTGAACAATCAGAATGTACTTCTGCGACTATCTTCAGCTCTTTCAGCATGTGCACAACTTAGTTCGCTTACAACCGCGCAACGAATTTGGTCATTGAAAAAACTACATACTATTATTACTTCAAAACATGCACCAAAAGCGTTAGATCCTTTATTGAATCCAATTTTGATGCCACTAGTTCCAGAATTATTACGACAATACGAATATGAAGAACCACAAGTACGTGGTGGCATTCATTTAATGCATTCTGAATATTTTAAAACCTTAGCAGCTCTCGCATGTGATATGCAATTGGATTCAGTTTTACCACCCGGGGATATGCATAAATGGGCCTGGTTCCGACGCTATTGTACAGCTGTTCGTGTTGCACAGGCATTTGTCCAGAGAACAGAACTACCAAGTTCATTTACTATAGAAGTGCGAAAGAAGCTGTCAGAAATGATGCCAAGCGTACCCAATGAACCAAATTCTTTAATGATAAATTCAACAACTTCTATGTCATCAAGTACAACTAGTAATGCTACCCCGCCACCATCGTTGCAACAGCAAATTACTGTTAATTCTTTAACGACTACTACTTGTAATCTAATTCAATATATCGATTCGGTAATGGCATTACCTTTGCAAGAAAATATCGATTGCAGGTCATCATCGAATGAAATCAATCAATTTATACATGAAGATCATACCTTGTTTAAGAAGGAACATGACAGTCAGTTATTGCAATGGTTAAATCGTCGACCAGAAGATTGGGCTTTGTCATGGGGTGGTGCTAGTACAATTTATGGCTGGGGACATAATCATAGGGGTCAATTAGGTGGCCTAGAGGGAAGTAGGATTAAAGCTCCAACACCATGTGAAGCTCTTAGCTTATTGCGTCCAATTCAACTTGCAGGTGGGGAACAAACTCTGTATGCGGTGACTCCAGATGGTAAACTTTTTGCTACTGGTTACGGTGCCGGCGGACGTTTGGGAATTGGTGGAACTGATTCAGTAGCCACACCCACATTAGTCGAATCATTACAACACGCTTTTGTTAAAAAAGTTGCCGTTAATTCAGGTGGAAAACATTGTTTGGCTCTAACTACAGATGGTGAGGTTTATTCATGGGGTGAAGGGGAAGATGGTAAACTAGGACATGGGAATCGTATTACCTATGATCGCCCAAAATTAATTGAAGCACTTTCCGGTATTGGGATAGTTGATATTGCATGTGGCAGTGCTCATTCAGCGTGTATTACTTCCTCGGGACATGTTTTAACTTGGGGTAAAGGACGATATGGCCGATTAGGTCACGGTGATTCTGAGGATCAGTTACGACCAAAATTAGTGGAAGCATTATTGGGATATCGCGCTGTTGATATTGCTTGTGGTTCTGGTGATGCACAAACACTTTGCATAACTGACGACGATAATGTTTGGAGTTGGGGTGATGGTGACTACGGGAAACTTGGTCGTGGTGGTTCAGACGGATGTAAAGTTCCGATGAAAATTGAAAGTTTGTCGGGGTTAGGAGTTACAAAAGTTGAATGTGGTTCACAGTTTTCAGTTGCACTAACTCGTTCTGGAGCAGTTTATACTTGGGGTAAAGGTGATTATCATCGTCTAGGACATGGAACTGTAGATCATGTTCGGCGCCCAAAAAAAGTAGCTGCTCTTCAAGGTAAAAAAATAATATCTATTGCTACAGGATCTTTACATTGCGTTGCTTGCAGTGATAGTGGGGAAGTTTACACTTGGGGTGACAATGACGAAGGTCAGTTGGGAGATGGGACTGTTAGCGCAATACAACGTCCTCGTTTAGTAACTGCACTTCAGGGCAAACATATTGTTAAAGTAACATGCGGATCAGCTCATACTTTGGCTCTATCAACATCACAATTAACAGAAGGAGCACGCCTACCACCAAATCCCCCATTAGAATATGATTTGGTGCGGGATTTACCATCAGAAGCATTGCATGCCCGTCTAGTATTGCTCCATCACTTTTCCGAGTTGATTTGTCCATGTTTAGCTATGCTACCAATATCTGGAAGTTTAAGTTTGGGGGCCTTAAAAGATATTCTTGTATATAGTATCAAAGAAGCCGCATTTCGGAAAGTAATTCAAACAACAATGGTACGAGATAAACAGCATGGACCAGTAATTGAGCTTAATCGAATTCAAGTGAAAAGATCGCGTAATAAATCCGGAGGAGGACTAGCTGGTGTTGATGGTATGAAAAGTGTTTTTGGACAAATGGTACAGAAATTACCTTTACTAACTCAAGAAGCTTTATCATTGCCTCACCGTATATGGAAAGTGAAATTCGTCGGCGAAAGTGTTGATGATTGTGGTGGTGGTTATAGTGAGTCCGTAGCCGAGATGTGTGACGAATTGCAAAATGGTAGTGTACCATTACTAATTAGTACTCCAAATGGACGAGGTGAAGCAGGGGCGAATCGTGATTGTTTCTTACTAGACCCAACACTAAATTCTGTTCTACAAATGAATATGTTTAGATTTTTGGGCGTTTTGATGGGAATTGCTGTACGTACAGGATCTCCATTAAGTTTAAAGTATTATGAATAAAAGTGGTTATTGATTCAGAATCTAACAAAATGTATATAATTTTTTTTAGTTTAGCGGAGCCTGTATGGCGTCAACTAGCTGGTGAAAATCTTCGACCAGCTGATTTAACTGAAGTAGATCGAGATTACGTAGCTGGGCTACTTTGCGTTCGTGATATGGAAGATGATATAAAGGTTTTTAATACTTTGGAATTGCCATTTTCGACATCATCAGCCAAGGGCCATGAAGTACCATTATCAACGCGGTTTACCCGCATTACGCCGCACAATCGACAAGAATATGTTCGACTTGCCTTGAATTATCGTTTACATGAATTTGATGAACAAGTTAAAGCCGTACGAGATGGTATGTCAAAAGTTATACCAGTACCGTTGCTGTCTTTGTTTTCAGCTTCTGAACTTCAAGCTATGGTATGCGGATCACCCGATATTCCATTGGGCTTACTTAAATCGGTAGCAAATTATAAAGGTGTTGATCCCTCATCACCATTAGTCACTTGGTTCTGGGAAGTTATGGAAGAATTTTCAAATCAGGTAAATAATATAATTTATAAAAAATATATAAGTGCTATCTGATTATTAAATTTTAAGGAACGTTCATTATTCTTGCGTTTCGTATGGGGACGAACGAGATTACCTCGAACAATAGCAGATTTTCGTGGGAGAGATTTTGTATTGCAAGTACTCGATAAATACAATCCGGCTGATCATTTTCTACCAGAAAGTTATACATGTTTCTTCCTCCTAAAAATGCCCAGATATTCTTGCAAAGTAAATATATATTATTGTATTTAAATTTTAACATTAATATTTGTTATTTTTAAAGGCAGTACTCTTAGAAAAACTAAAATATGCTATACATTTTTGCAAAAGTATAGACACAGATGAATACGCTCGCGTTGCAATGGGCGATCCCACCGAAGCAACTGGTAGTGAAGATAACAGTGATTTGGAATCTGTTGCTAGTCATGACGCTTAAAAAATCTCTGAATCAAACAAAAGCAATTGTTGAAAAATTAAAATATTTTTGGTACTAAAAAACTTATAAACAATTCTATTAATTTTTTTTAATTTTTTTTAGATTTCCTGGAAACTAATGTAACATTTAAAGAAAGGTTTGAGAAACGTATAAAAAATGTATTTTTATGTAGTAATAATATATTGTAGAAGTTCCAAAATTGAATTCATTATTTAAAAAGAATCATTGGCGTTAAAGATAAAATATATTAGAAAAATTAAATAATAATTAAAAATTCCATTACCATTTTAATAAAAATTTATTTGTAATTTTTTTATTATAATTATATAAGGTTTATTAAAATCATATTAAGAAGTTGAAATACAAATATATAATTCATAAAAATAAATTTATTATTTGATATTTACCAATTGGATTATTAAAATTTTTATTTTATTAATATTTGGAATTGAAAGTTTTTATTTATTTATGTTAAATTAATTTAATTTTATTAGAAAGATCTCAAAATTTTGTTAGTATTTTAAAAAAAAAGGCAAAAATGGAATAATAAAACTTGTCAATTCAAAATGAGAAAATAAAATAAAACACTTACATAAATATGTAATATATTAATAAAATTGAATGCAAATTCCTGTAGAAATTGATGTAGAAAAAGTGTTAAATTATAAAATATTAAGTAACTTCTTCATAAGAAAAATATAAAACTGTGCAGTTGCTATATTAATCCATATATGCGCAGAAGTATTTTTTTTCTTCAAAAATACTGTAAACTTTAAAATCTTAATTTCTGTGATTTCCGAACTTGATAAAATCTATTAAAATTATTTTGTCGATGTCGATCCAATGAGTTTATATGGGTTAATATGTACTGTTTTGTTTAAATAAAACGCTTAAAAAGTTGTCGGGCAGTAGATTGTACGAAACAATAAGCATAATAAGCATTCTGATATTTTACATTTTATAATATAATTATCACTATTTGGCTTTCAATAAATTTTTAAAAGTGTAGCAGCTTAAAATTAGTAGAAAATATATATGCAATATTATATATAAATACGGCACGAAATTATTTCAAAATGTAGTAATTTTGGCCAGAATAGAATTATATTAAATTTTGGATTATATTATAAAGAAATATTGATTTGAAATTATTCCCATTTATTTAGTCATTCCTTTATTATAGTAGTTAATTATTACTGCAACCAATGAAATTCTACAAATTCATTTTGCAATTTCCCTCCAAAAGTTTGAATATTATAAAGTTTTTCAGCTAACAACATCGTATATTATTATGGTAGTTCAAAACTGGACACTGGTGAAATTTTTAAAACTTATAAATTTTATTTTTAATTTTCTTCTATATGTAATTTTAGATTTAAGATATATGATAAATAAGAAAAAATAAGAATATATTTTTAAATATAAATGCAGTTAACAAGCACGCAAAAATTATTTATAATACAAATATAAATTATATGTACGAAATTACACAGGGTTTGCTTATTTATAACCTTAATTTATGATACTATTAAAAATCAATACTGCTTACAAAAAAGGATTTATTTTTAATAACATGAAAAAGAAAACCATAAGTGAAACTAAATAAAACAAAAAATTATGATATTTTACTATAAAAATAATTTAAAATTTTTTTCATATATAATATATGGATACAGTAAAAAAATACATTTTACAATTTAAATAAAAAATATAAAATGTATTGTATTCCTAAAGTGCAATATGTAATTGAAAAATAAAAAAAATTGCTAAAAATTGAAATAATAAACCATTCTAAGCAAATAAAAATGTTAACGAATAAATAATGCTTTAATTTATAATTTACTAAAGATTTTAACGAGCAATTGAAATAAAGTGTTACGCATCTAATACTATTTTAAATAATAAATATAAAAAAAATATGTCTCTTTACGTATGATTTTCATTGTGATGAAGTTTAAAGATGTCGACCAGAACGAGATGCGAAATGCAATTTCGTTGGATAGAGGCAAGCAGATCTGTAAAATTTCTGCAGACGTCGGTTTTACGCTGACTGGTTCGCTGCATGATGACACCGATTAATAGTAAGTATCTCGCCAAACATATTTCCTATAAAAAATATGTGAATGTCAAAATGATTTTTTATAGTATGATGTGTAATAATGTTTTGTAATAAGGTCGCAACAACAAATATATATATTACGGTCATATTTAACTGACCTGCCACACAAATTCCTTAAGTAAACAAAATTAAAAACGAAATATGATATTGTTTATTAAATACATTCAGAATTATGTGCTTTAAGGAAATGCATAATGTCAAATAAGCTACGAATAATAAAAAATATAAGCGTTGAATAAATGCAGTTATGCTAATATAGCAGTAATGCTAATTAACCTTTATGTGCTGTTAGTAAATTGGGTTGTTCACCTGTAATACATATTATTAATTACACAACATATTATATTGATCGGAAATCAAATTATGCTGAAAGGGCATTTTTTACGTATAAAAGGGGTTCAACTTTGGTAATTCGGGGCAGAATAATTCTGACACTAAACAAATTAAGTTCTTTTATTTAACTATAATTATACTCTTTATTTCGATTAATAAAGCGAATTTTGTGAAACATAAAGTCTTTATTAAATAAAAATCATATTAAATAAAAATATTGTATTAAATAATATAAGACTTAACTTATTAACTATAATAAAACACTGACGATATTATATTATATCAAATTATAACAATGAGAATTATTTTGTTTTAAATAATTATTAAAAAATTAAATATGATAGTTTACAAATTAAATTTTTCAAATTACGAATATTGTGCAGTTATAAGTTTTTTGTTATAAAAATTTTTTTAATATCAAAACGTACTGAACAATATATTATTTAAGACCACACTTTATTCATAGTTCATATTTTACACTAAAATATGATTTAAATATCTTTTTTTTTTTTTTTTAAATCTGTAAACTGTTTTGTTACTAATAAAAAGTAACAAAAGTTCTTTTTTTTTTTTTTAAATCTGTAAACTGTTTTGTTACTTTCTGTTGCTATCTCGTTTAGTTTTCTGCAAAAACTTTCACTTAATCATAATGAAAATGGCCTTATCACAATGAAAATCATTCATTAATATCATATAGCCCAGCCATGGACAAACTTTTCGACTGACGGGTCATTATCCAATTAGAAAATTCCTCGCGGGCCAAAAAATGTTCTTCTGAAATGCTGAAATAAAGTTAATGTGTTCAATTCTTCGCAGAATAGTTTGTCTGCACAGGGACATACTTTCAAATTTTGGACTTAGTTCTGGACATAGAAATTTAGTAACACCTAACATATATTTTTTTTTATAAAATTACCTTCTGCAAATAATTTTCCGTGCTTTGCAATATTGTAAGATACAAAAAAGCTACCCTTTCTATCTGCTACTTGTAATTTATCGTGCCGTGTGAAAATATTTTGCTGGCTCGTCAATATGTAACTGAGATTCTTAGCATGGGCTTTACGCCCTTCATCACTCAGATTTGGTGAATAATTCGGATGTATATATAAGAAAAAAATAATAAAAACAAAAAAAATTATTTTTAATTCTTATAAATAGCATTAGCCATTGTTTGAAATTTGGCTTTTAATTTATTATTTTGCTAGTGCTTTGAGTTCTCGAGAGAACAATATTGTCTATTGTCTGTTATTTTCAAAATATTATCAATTATTATCATTTGTTTCTTTTACATTTTTATTATTAGGTCCGGTAAATTCACCGAATATTTTTGCCCTAATTTGTTATTGTCGGTCAATATATTTTATATTTTTTTTTTTTTATTATTAACATTAAACGACAGATCCGCGTTGTTGTTTTTGCGGGCAAATTATTGTTTTTAAATAGTCCCAAAGATTAGATTCGATATTTTAAAACGACTGTCTCTCATTTGTGGTGACTGTAAAAACAATGTTTTTTCACTGCTTACCCGTAGCAACGATTAATGTGACATTATAAGCTAACACAAGCAACTTCTTTTCGATATTAAAAATACCCTCTAACGAGCGTTGCCGTAAGTTTCTCAATTAAATTTGTCACTGACGTTCCTTCTTTGTTAGAGCTAATTGACAAAACTGTCGATACTAACACTTAGCGGTGCTAAATTATATTGTGTTCACCCGGATATTAAGACTAGTACTTTTATCTGCTTCAAAATTTGGTTTTTGTGACCAATCTATCCAAACCTTCAGGCATTTGCTAGGAGGTATTTAGAACGTACTTAGACAAGAAGTAATAAAAAAGAACAAAAACGCCGGTCCGAAACCCATCAGTTTAGAAGAATACCGCAAACGGTATCAAGCTTTTCGAGTACCAGCACAAATAAAACCAGAACCGACAAAAAGACCAAGAGGAGGGGTAGCAGCAAAAAGACGACAGCAAACTAAAGACCTGCAACAGCTATTACGGTTGCGTTGTACGAAAGAGCAGGAACAGCTTTCCGTAAACAAATTCGAGAACTGCGAGCTGTTCTCGCAGCAAAAATCTGAGAAAATTTAATTTAAAAAAAAAATGTGTTTTTTGTAATATAAAAATGTACTTTGGGTAGTTCGACTTTTTAGAAAAAAAATTGTTTAACAGTGTGCACAAAATGTACCATAGCAGAATATGATATAAATTTTATTTTTAAATGATTACATTTTTTAATTTTTTTTAATTGGGTAGTAAAAATTTTTGTTTACAGTGTAGAAAATTTAATTCGTTTATACAAGTTTAGTAGTATTGGTTTTGTATGAAAAATTTTAATTTTTTCTCTTTTGTTTTGATATTCATTTCTAATTTTTTTTTATGTATTTCTTGTGTGTAAAATTTGTTTTCTTCTTACACACATTTAGAAATTTTGTGTGTAGTATAAACAATAAGTAAAATTTATTATTATAATTTATGTTTTGTTATTTAAAGGGCTTATCATACCTTTTTTCATATTAAATATAAAAAAATTTTTTTTTTGGGTTTTTAATATTTTTGTTTTTTTAGAGGTCTACCATTTCTTCTTTTTGGAATATTATATTTTTTTTAATTTAAAATGAATAGCATAATAGGATTTGGTTCGTTATACTTTAGTATAATAATTGTAACACCGGATTTAATAGTAATTATGGAAGATAGGAAAATTTATTTTTACATGTTTAAGGCGCATAATGTTAATGTTAAATACAGTTTTTTTTTATTATTTCTTTTATTGTTGAAAAATCAGTTTGTTTTTATTCAAGTCTTGTGTTATTTGATTATTTCTTCCATTATTTTTATTTTTTGGATATGAAAGTAGATTTTTTTTCTTCGAATTCTAAATTAAATACATGGCACCGGTAACGAGATCGCAAGAAAAAAATAAATTAGTTCAAGATAAATCGAATTTTTCTGAGTGGTTAGCTAAAGAATTTAATAGAAAGGAACAATCTTTATTGCTTCCTGAGCTTATGTTTAAAGAATTACCATTAGTAGAATCAACACCTAGATCATCTAACACTGTGAAGTTACATTTGGGAAGATCGGCTTCTTTTGCCCCTATAATTGCAGAAGAAATAGAAGGTGCTGTAGGAGGTATAAGTAGTTCATCAAGTAGTATTAACTCAATTAGTAGTGAAGATACAGAAGAAATTTATAATAGATTGAATAAAAATACTATGGACAATAATAAATTTACATCTCAAGGTGCTATACCTCGTACTAACAATGACACTAGGGGCCGAGATATTTTTGATTTGCCTGAACGTGTTGCGGACAATCCAACCGGTTTTAACGAATTCGGACGACGATCGAATATTTTAAATATAGACCATACATCTTAATATAAGTATTCTCTAACGGCAGTGTAGCGTTAATTTCATTCTTGCAGGTAATACAAACTTTTTCAAGAGAAGGGGATAGATTGTTGGTAGAATTACAAAATTTCGTAGCTCTAGCACATGACGCGTACTTCAGAACCGACCTTCAGGACAGAACATCAGCTCTAAATCAAATAATTAGAGGTAAACTTAAGGGTAAAGCTGCAGATATTTTTCAAGAGCGGGTCGTGAAAAATTTTCGAGAATTCAAATGTATTTTGGAAAATGCGTTAATACCACATAAAGATTTGACGCAATTGAGAAGGGAAATTGAAGAATGTGCGAGTCAGTAGAACAATTTGCTGACCGGGTTGAAAAAAAATTAGTTTGTTTCAAAATTTCAGCTAGAAATAAATACCCAAGCTGATCACTGGGTATAGTACAAGATGCTGAAGAAACGGTGCGAAAGACATTTATTAGAGGACTACAGTCGGAAACCGAAAAGTAATACATATTTGCTCAAAATTGTATGAATTTTCAAGATACAATTTTAAAACCATGTAAATTTGCTATAGAGTCCTTAGCACTTCTTCGACCTATTGAACATACAGTAAAAATGACAAAACAAACTAATAAGGATACGAATCAATTATTAATTGAAATTTTAGAAAAAATGTCCACTGGACAAATTAATAAAAGCAACCCGCGTTTTGGCTCGATTGTTCAGAACACTTTTTCGTAAAATGTAGACAGTAGTAGCAATTTTAGGCCAAATATTGTCAGGCCAAACAATAACAATTCTAAGACAATTCAAAAATAACATGTTTTAATTGCGGTAGATTAGGACATTACAGTAGGGATTGTAGAGCTCCACATAGTACGAAAACAGTTAGTTCAAACACGAATATGTGTGATGGATCAATTTGGCCACGAACCAGTTGTGTAAAAATTCAGAACATATAGCAGCAGATTGTCCTTTTTATAAATACGAAGCGCAAAGTAAAGAACCACTGCCGCAGGGGAAAACGGTTGGAATCGGGGTAGTACAAAAAATCTGCGAATGGTGCCAAAGAGAGGGCCAGTCTGAGTTGACCTGTCTTGCCCGACAACATTACCAAGCTAACCAGGGAAACGCCAGAAGGATGAGTTAAAATCACTATTCTCATCCCAAGACGATAAGGAGAAGGGTAGACCAGTAAATAGTTTCCAAACTGAGCCTTTAGTAACTATGCCTTTAGATATAGCAAAAATAGAGACAGTTACGTTATTAATAGATACGGGGGCTCAAACTAGTTTATTAAAGAAAGACCAGATAAATCCAGACATACCAATTTTATCGGATGAATTCACAAATATACAGACCATAAATGCTCAAAGTAAGACGTTAGGCAGATGTTGAGGTACATTTCTAACTCCTCAAGAATTTCGATGCGATTTCCAAGTGGTAGGTGAAATACTGCAGAGCTATGCCAAAACTCACGATTAGAGGAAATTGTCGGCTACCAGCAGATGGTATTTTAGGTAACAATTTCTTGGCAAAAAACTGCAACATATTAGGACCAAACAAAACATTATAAATTCCAATCACGGAAGATAATAAAAGAGAGTTTCCAATTCCCATAGGGGGGTGGGGGATTTTTTAACGTTCACAATAATAATAATAATGATGAAGTCACGAAGACTAGTCTAATAGAAATCGAGGAAAATGAAGTTGATAATAAAATAGAAAAGGATGAACTCAATGGTCTAGAGGACATTGAAATGATAAATAGTAATATAAGATTTAATAATGAAACTAATGAAGTAGTGACCGTTGAAGAAAGAAGCCACAAAATAGTTGAAGATAATATTTTATATTCATGGAAAAACAATGCCGATAAGGACCACGTAATAAATACTGCAGAGCTTTGTCAAAACTCACGATTAGAGGAAATTCTAGTTAAAAGTGAGGAAACACAGGACCTCATAGATTTGTTTACAGAGATACCGAATAATTCAATAACTATGATACCAGCAAGAATGGAGAAAATTGATAAAATTTGCGAGAAAGAAGAGGAGAATATATTGAGTTTTAGTAAAGACTTTAAAAATGATGTATTTTCCAGAAATAGCTTGAACACTATAAAACAAGGAGAAATTTTGTTACCCATAATAACTAAAATAATGCAAGACCAGGTCACGCCAGATTTTGAAACTGAAGTTCAATCGCTCGGAGACTCTTTCGCTCTGGATTTATCTTCACCAACAGCCAGTAATACAAAGGAAGATACTGTATTATACATAAAACATTTGTTCGAAACGGAAGGCGATAATTCCTAGGTTCAACAAAGAATCGAAACTTTAAAGAAACCGTTATGTACACAGGAGGAGTTCGTACAAGATGTAATTTAAGGTATTGATGAAGTAAATACTAACGCGGAGGGAAATGTAGATAATAAAACATAAATAATATATTTATGAAGTAGTAGAAAATGATAAAATTATAAAAGATATTGAAGTATACTCAAAATTAGTGTTGAAAATAAGAAAAAATTAGAAGAAGATAAGAAAGTATATGATAATGAAGAAGTCGAAAATGGTGAAGAGCAAGTTGATAATGTTGGTTTAAATAAAATCTGTAATAAAATTCAAGTAAAGATAAACAATTTTGAGAAAAAAAAAATATATTAATTATATTTCTATAGTAACAAAGGATCGAGATAAATTTCAAAGTAATTTATTAAAAATTGAAATAAATGAAATGGAGCAGGCGCGGATGGCGCGTAAAATGTAGACAGTAGCAGGCGCGTAAAATGTAGACAGTAGTAGCAATTTTAGGCCAAATATTGTCAGGCCAAACAATAACAATTCTAAGACAATTCAAAAATAACATGTTTTAATTGCGGTAGATTAGGACATTACAGTATGGATTGTAGAGCTCAACATAGTACGAAAACAGTTAGTTCATACACGAATATGTGTGATGGACCAATTTGGCCACGAACCAGTTGTGTAAAAATTCAGAACATGTAGCAGCAGATTGTCCTTTTTATAAATACGAAGCGCAAAGTAAAGAACCACTGCCGCAGGGGAAAACGTTTAGAATCGGGGTAGTACAAAAAATCTGCGAATGGTGCCAAAGAGAAGGCCATTCTGAGTTGACCTGTCTTGCCCGACAACATTACCAAGCTAACCAGGGAAACGCCAGAGGGATGAGTTGAAATGACTATTCTCATCCCAAGACGATAAGGAGAAGGGTAGACCAGTAAATAGTTTCCAACTATGCCTTTAGATATAGCAAAAATAGAGACAGTTACGTTATTTATTGGTAACGGGGCCCAAACTAGTTTATTAAAGAAAGACCAGATAAATCCAGACATACCAATTTTATCGGGTGAATTCACAAATATACAGACCATAAATGCTCAAAGTAAGACGTTAGGTAGATGTTGAGGTACATTTCTAACTCCTCAAGAATTTCGATGCGATTTCCAAGTGGTAGGTGAAATACTGCAGAGCTATGCCAAAACTGACGATTAGAGGAAATTGTCGGCTACCAGCAGATGGTATTTTAGGTAACAATTTCTTGGCAAAAAACTGCAACATATTAGGACCAAACAAAACATTACAATTTCCAATCACGGAAAATAATAAAACAGAGTTTCCAATTGCCATAGGGGGGGGGGGGATTTTTTAACGTTCACAATAATAATAATAATGATGAAGTCACGAAGACTAGTCTAATAGAAATCGAGGAAAATGAAGTTGATAATAAAATAAGAAAGGATGAACTCAATGGTCTCTGGGCAAAAGCCTAGACTCTAGAGGACATTGAAATGATAAATGGTAATATAAGATTTAATAATGAAACTAATGAAGTAGTGACCGTTGAAGAAAGAAGCCACAAAATAGTTGAAGATAATATTTTATATTCATGGAAAAACAATGCCGATAAGGACCACGTAATAAATACTGCAGAGCTATGTCAAAACTCACGATTAGAGGAAATTCTAGTTAAAAGTGCGGAAACACAGGACCTCATAGATTTGTTTACAGAGATACCGAATAATTCAATAACTATGATACCAGCAAGAATGGAGAAAATTGATAAAATTTGCGAGAAAGAAGAGGAGAATATATTGAGTTTTAGTAAAGACTTTAAAAATGATGTATTTTTCAGAAATAGCTTGAACACTATAAAACAAGGAGAAATTTTGTTACCCATAATAACTAAAATAATGCAAGACCAGGTCACGCCAGATTTTGAAACTGAAGTTCAATCGCTCGGACACTCTTTCGCTCGGGATTTATCTTCACCAACAGCCAGTAATACAAAGGAAGATACTGTATTATACATAAAACATTTGTTCAAAACGGAAGGCCATAATTCCTAGGTTCAACAAAGAATCGAAACTTTAAAGAAAGCGTTATGTACACAGGAGGAGTTCGTACAAGATGTAATTTAAGGTATTGATGAAGTAAATAGTAACGCGGAGGGAAATGTAGATAATAAAACATAAATAATATATTTATGAAGTAGTAGAAAATGATAAAATTATAAAAGATATTGAAGTATATAACAAAATTAGTGTTGAAAATAAGAAAAAATTAGAAGAAGATAAGAAAGTATATGATAAGGAAGAAGTCAAAGATGGTGAAGAGCTAGTTGATAATGTTGGTTTAAATAAAATCTGTAATAAAATTCAAGTAAAGATAAACAATTTTGAGAAAAAAAAAATATATATTAATTATATTTCTATAGTAACAAAGGATCGAGATAAATCTCAAAGTAATTTATTAAAAATTGAAATAAATGAAATGGAGCAGGCGCGGATGGGGTTAAAACCGCTTTAATAGGTTACTCCCGTAGGATACGTAGGATAAAGAGATTACGGTTTTGTGGACTATAAGTGACAATTACGAAATTATTATATAACTATGGAACGAATAATTGACAAGAGTTATTGTTACGATTGTTTTTGAGATATGTAGGGTTTAGAAGCATAAAACTAAATTCGTAGTTGTTTTTGTAATTAGAGTTATATAAAAACAATTGTATAGAACCAAAAGACAAAAAAATATATATGAGAATATTCCGAATTTGTATTTAAAATATTTAATTTTAACTTCAACTTTTATAACGTTTATGCAAAAGAGAAGGAATTTTTTCTTTTTTCCCATAAAACTATTATCATACTTTTATCATAAAATTAAGGAAAACACAATCTTATAATAATTGTAATATTATACACTTTTTTTAAAAAAAGAAACCATTTATTTAATGTTTAATTATATTTAATACACAATTAATAAAAGAATTTGTTTACACTGTTAAACAAAAGGAGGGAAACGATAAAATAATAAATATTAATTATTTTATCATAAGAATATGTAATAAGTGAATTTGTTTTTTAGCAGTACAATTTTATGTCAATGAAGAAAAAAATATATAAGAATGGAAAGGGATCTATAGAGAATCTATAGAAATAGATTGAACTCATTACATTAGAATTACATTGAACTCAAATATATTTATTTACTTTGATCCAAAATAATTTCATATGCTGAATCTGCATTATCGGCATTTTTAATTATTTGTTCTATATTTTAATTTTTACAATAAATTGATATGTATTAAATTTCATAACAGGTTACATTATGACTTGTATAAAAATATACAACAACAACAATTAATAAATCGTCATATGGAAAGCAATTGTGTATGACAACAATTGCATATAAATTATTATAATAATAAAAAGCGTATTATTACTAAGGGTTCTGAGTTCATTGAGTTCGTTCACTGTTAAATTTGGTAATCACATAACACGTGCCGGTTGGCTAAAAATGCTAAAGGATGGGAATCCACTTCCATTTCTACTTTTACTTCCAATTCCACTTCCACTTCCACTTCCACTTCCACTTCCACTTCCACTTCCACTTCCACTTCCACTTCCACTTCCACTTCCACTTCCACTTCCACTTCCACTTCCACTTCCACTTCCACTTCCACTTCCACTTCCACTTCCACTTCCACTTCCACTTCCACTACCACTACCACTACCACTACCACTACCACTTCCACTTCCACTTCCACTTCCACTTCCACTTCCACTTCCACTTCCACTTCCACTTCCACTTCCACTTCCACTTCCACTTCCACTTCCACTTCCACTTCCACTTCCACTTCCACTTCCACTTCCACTTCCACTACCACTACCACTACCACTACCACTTCCACTACCACTTCCACTTCCACTTCCACTACCACTTCCACTACCACTTCCACTTCCACTACCACTTCCACTTCCACTTCCACTACCACTACCACTTCCACTTCCACTTCCACTTCCACTTCCACTTCCACTTCCACTTCCACTTCCACTTCCACTTCCACTTCCACTTCCACTTCCACTTCCACTTCCACTTCCACTTCCACTTCCACTTCCACTTCCACTTCCACTTCCACTTCCACTTCCACTTCCACTTCCACTTCCACTTCCACTTCCACTTCCACTTCCACTTCCACTTCCACTTCCACTTCCACTTCCACTTCCACTTCCACTTCCACTTCCACTTCCACTTCCACTTCCACTTCCACTTCCACTTCCACTTCCACTTCCACTTCCACTTCCACTTCCACTTCCACTTCCACTTCCACTTCCACTTCCACTTCCACTTCCACTTCCACTTCCACTTCCACTTCCACTTCCACTTCCACTTCCACTTCCACTTCCACTTCCACTTCCACTTCCACTTCCACTTCCACTTCCACTTCCACTTCCACTTCCACTTCCACTTCCACTTCCACTTCCACTTCCACTTCCACTTCCACTTCCACTTCCACTTCCACTTCCACTTCCACTTCCACTTCCACTTCCACTTCCACTTCCACTTCCACTTCCACTTCCACTTCCACTTCCACTTCCACTTCCACTTCCACTTCCACTTCCACTTCCACTTCCACTTCCACTTCCACTTCCACTTCCACTTCCACTTCCACTTCCACTTCCACTTCCACTTCCACTTCCACTTCCACTTCCACTTCCACTTCCACTTCCACTTCCACTTCCACTTCCACTTCCACTTCCACTTCCACTTCCACTTCCACTTCCACTTCCACTTCCACTTCCACTTCCACTTCCACTTCCACTTCCACTTCCACTTCCACTTCCACTTCCACTTCCACTTCCACTTCCACTTCCACTTCCACTTCCACTTCCACTTCCACTTCCACTTCCACTTCCACTTCCACTTCCACTTCCACTTCCACTTCCACTTCCACTTCCACTTCCACTTCCACTTCCACTTCCACTTCCACTTCCACTTCCACTTCCACTTCCACTTCCACTTCCACTTCCACTTCCACTTCCACTTCCACTTCCACTTCCACTTCCACTTCCACTTCCACTTCCACTTCCACTTCCACTTCCACTTCCACTTCCACTTCCACTTCCACTTCCACTTCCACTTCCACTTCCACTTCCACTTCCACTTCCACTTCCACTTCCACTTCCACTTCCACTTCCACTTCCACTTCCACTTCCACTTCCACTTCCACTTCCACTTCCACTTCCACTTCCACTTCCACTTCCACTTCCACTTCCACTTCCACTTCCACTTCCACTTCCACTTCCACTTCCACTTCCACTTCCACTTCCACTTCCACTTCCACTTCCACTTCCACTTCCACTTCCACTTCCACTTCCACTTCCACTTCCACTTCCACTTCCACTTCCACTTCCACTTCCACTTCCACTTCCACTTCCACTTCCACTTCCACTTCCACTTCCACTTCCACTTCCACTTCCACTTCCACTTCCACTTCCACTTCCACTTCCACTTCCACTTCCACTTCCACTTCCACTTCCACTTCCACTTCCACTTCCACTTCCACTTCCACTTCCACTTCCACTTCCACTTCCACTTCCACTTCCACTTCCACTTCCACTTCCACTTCCACTTCCACTTCCACTTCCACTTCCACTTCCACTTCCACTTCCACTTCCACTTCCACTTCCACTTCCACTTCCACTTCCACTTCCACTTCCACTTCCACTTCCACTTCCACTTCCACTTCCACTTCCACTTCCACTTCCACTTCCACTTCCACTTCCACTTCCACTTCCACTTCCACTTCCACTTCCACTTCCACTTCCACTTCCACTTCCACTTCCACTTCCACTTCCACTTCCACTTCCACTTCCACTTCCACTTCCACTTCCACTTCCACTTCCACTTCCACTTCCACTTCCACTTCCACTTCCACTTCCACTTCCACTTCCACTTCCACTTCCACTTCCACTTCCACTTCCACTTCCACTTCCACTTCCACTTCCACTTCCACTTCCACTTCCACTTCCACTTCCACTTCCACTTCCACTTCCACTTCCACTTCCACTTCCACTTCCACTTCCACTTCCACTTCCACTTCCACTTCCACTTCCACTTCCACTTCCACTTCCACTTCCACTTCCACTTCCACTTCCACTTCCACTTCCACTTCCACTTCCACTTCCACTTCCACTTCCACTTCCACTTCCACTTCCACTTCCACTTCCACTTCCACTTCCACTTCCACTTCCACTTCCACTTCCACTTCCACTTCCACTTCCACTTCCACTTCCACTTCCACTTCCACTTCCACTTCCACTTCCACTTCCACTTCCACTTCCACTTCCACTTCCACTTCCACTTCCACTTCCACTTCCACTTCCACTTCCACTTCCACTTCCACTTCCACTTCCACTTCCACTTCCACTTCCACTTCCACTTCCACTACCACTTCCACTTCCACTTCCACTTCCACTTCCACTTCCACTTCCACTTCCACTTCCACTTCCACTTCCACTTCCACTTCCACTTCCACTTCCACTTCCACTTCCACTTCCACAGATACAATTTTAAAACCATGTAAATTTGCTATAGAGTCCTTAGAACTTCTTCGACCTATTGAACGTACAGTAAAAATGACAAAACAAACTAATAAGGATACGAATCAATTATTAATTGAAATTTTAGAAAAAATGTCCACTGGACAAATTAATAAAAGCAACCCGCGTTTTGGGTCGATTGTTCAGAACACTTTTACGCAAAATAATAATTCACGGTTTAACCAAGGACAAGCTGTAGACAGTAGTAGCAATTTTAGGCCAAACAATAACAATTCTATTAGCAATTTTAGGCCAAATATTGTCAGGCCAAACAATAACAATTCTAAGACAATTCAAAACTAACATGTTTTAATTGCGGTAGATTAGGACATTACAGTAGAGATTGTAG
The DNA here is from genome assembly GCA_963932195.1 of Empis livida. Classification (NCBI taxonomy): domain Eukaryota; kingdom Metazoa; phylum Arthropoda; class Insecta; order Diptera; family Empididae; genus Empis; species Empis livida. The sequence continues at coordinate 23,167,366 of OZ010648.1, forward strand.
AGCTCCACATAGTACGAAAACACTTAGATCAAACACGAATATGTATAATGGACCAATTTAGCCACGAACCAAGTGCCAGTTGTGTAAAAATTCAGAACATGTAGCAGCAGATTGTCGTTTTAATAAATACGAAGCGCAAAGTAAAGAACCACTGCCGCAGGGGAAAACGGTTGGAATCGGTGTAGTACAAAAAATCTGCGAATGGTGCCAAAGAGAGGGCCAGTCTGAGTTGACCTGTCTTGCCCGACAACCTTACCAAGCTAACCAGGGAAACGCCAGAAGGATGAGTTAAAATCACTATTCTCATCCCAAGACGATAAGGAGAAGGGTAGACCAGTAAATAGTTTCCAAACTGAGCCTTTAGTAACTATGCCTTTAGATATAGCAAAAATAGAGACAGTTACGTTATTAATAGATACGGGGGCTCAAATTAGTTTATTAAAGAAAGACAAGATAAATCCAGACATACCAATTTTATCGGGTGAATTCACAAATATACAGACCATAAATGCTCAAAGTAAGACGTTAGGCAGATGTTGAGGTACATTTCTAACTGCTCAAGAATTTCGATGCGATTTCCAAGTGGTTGGTGAAATACTGCAGAGCTATGCCAAAACTCACGATTAGAGGAAATTGTCGGCTACCAGCAGATGGTATTTTAGGTAAAAATGTCTTGGCAAAAAACTGCAACATATTAGGACCAAACAAAACATTACAATTTCCAATCACGGAAAATTATAAAACAGAGTTTCCAATTGCCATAGGGGGGGGGGGGGATTTTTTAACGTTCACAATAATAATAATAATGATGAAGTCACGAAGACTAGTCTAATAGAAATCGAGGAAAATGAAGTTGATAATAAAATAAAAAAGGATGAACTCAATGGTCTAGAGGACATTGAAATGATAAATAGTAATATAAGATTTAATAATGAAACTAATGAAGTAGTGACCGTTGAAGAAAGAAGCCACAAAATAGTTGAAGATAATATTTTATATTCATGGAAAACCAATGCCGATAAGGACCACGTAATAAATACTGCAGAGCTTTGTCAAAACTCACGATTAGAGGAAATTCTAGTTAAAACTGAGGAAACACAGGACCTCATAGATTTGTTTACAGAGATACCGAATAATTCAATAACTATGATACCAGCAAGAATGGAGAAAATTGATAAAATTTGCGAGAAAGAAGAGGAGAATATATTGAATTTTAGTAAAGACTTTAAAAATGATGCATTTTTCAGCAATAGCTTGAATACTATAAAACAAGGAGAAATTTTGTTACCCATAATAACTAAAATAATGCAAGACCAGGTCACGCCAGATTTTGAAACTGAAGTTCAATCGCTCGGAGACAATTTCGCTTGGGATTTATCTTCACCAACAGACAGTAATACAAAGGAGGATACTGTATTATACATAAAACATTTGTTCGAAACGGAAGGCCATAAATTCCGAGGTTCAACAAAGAATTGAAACTTTAAAGAAAGCGTTATGTACACAGGAGGAGTTCGCACAAGATGTAATTTAAGATATTGATGAACTAAATACTAACGCGGAGGGAAATGTAGGTAATAAAGCATTGGAATATATTTATGAAGTAGTAGAAAATGATAAAATTATACAAGATATTGAAGTATATAACAAAATTAGTGTTGAAAATAAGAAAAAATTAGAAGAAGATAAGAAAGTATATGATAATGAAGAAGTCGAAAATGGTGAAGAGCTAGTTGATAGTGAATTGGCAGTCATTGATGAAGAAATAGTTGTTATGAAGGATAATGTTGGTTTAAATAAAATCTGTAATAAAATTCAAGTAAAGATAAACAATTTTAAGAAAAAAAATATATATGTATTAATAATATTTCTATAGTAACAAAGGATCGAGATAAATTTCAAAGTAATTTATTAAAAATTGAAATAAATGAAATGGAGCAGGCGCGGATGGGGTTAAAACCGCTTTAATAGGTTACTCCCGTAGGATACGTAGGATAAAGAGATTACGGTTTTGTGGACTATAGGTGACAATTACGAAATTATTATATAACTATGGAACGAATAATTGACAAGAGTTATTGTTACG